>JASANP010001164.1:0-372690 GCA_030849625.1 Wallacemonas sp. TrypX
ACGAGCAGCAGCAGCAGCAGAACCAGGAGCAGAACCAGGACAAGAAGGAGTAATGACTGACGTGGCGTGCGAGAGCATGACGGTGTGTCGCGACCTTTACTTTTGAGAGAGCGCAGACTGTTGGACTGGCGGTCGCGGTTGCACGGGTCCCTGCTTGCAATTGCTCGCAGCCAAGGCATCCCTGCCGCTTCCTTTCTTGGTCACTCCCATTTTCCTTTTTTTGTTTTTGTTCTCTGAGGCGCTCAAGGTGCGTGTTCACCTTCTTCGTCTCTCTTGACTGCGTCCATTTGTGGAGGTACCCGTGCACATGTGCTGACACACAATAAAACAATTCACGGTGCTACGAGAAAACGCCTATCCCGCCAAGGTGTGGAGCCTGCGAGAGGCGCTACAGTCACGTTAAAAAAAAAAATCTTTTTCGAATTCACACACACACAGAGCCACGCCTGTACCCATGATTCACAGTTAACCTTATTTACTTGTTTAAGCATCATTTGAACATACCACTATCCACCCTTGTGCTGGCACCTTTTCATCTGCCTGATACATGGGTGGTGCTGACTTCGCGGTGCGAGCATGTAGCTGCTCAAGGCCGCTGATTACGGAGAGGGGTAAGTGGCCCTTGGGACCATTCTCCGATTCTGCATTCACCACTGTGACTCGCAGAGATTTCCACCAGCTTCCGTCAGTGAGCGCTGTGCAAAAGCCCTTCGACCTCGGAGGTGTGCTTTCCGCATCTGCGAACGTCTCTCACCGTCCCTGCCGTGGCGCGGTGCCGCACACCGCAATCGGTGATGTCAAAATGAGCCGATGCTCCCTTCCGCCTCCCTCCACCTTCCGCTTCTCTCCCGTTCAAAGGCGATTGTTGTTTGTGTTTTTTGTTTTCTGGAGACCAGGTGGTGGTCACAGGAACTCATCGCCAAGGGCAACCGCATCTTACGGCAATGCACGTCTCTCGACGTCTGTTCGCACCTCAACGGGACCCTTTCAAGATTCTCGGTCTCACACGAGCTGCCACAAAGGCGGAAGTGAAGATCAAGTACCGTGAACTCGCGCGCGTTTACCACCCGGATGCCGAGGACGGTGATTCGATCAAAATGGAGGAGGTGAACCACGCCTACAAAATGCTGATGAAAGAAGGCGGCTATGAGCGCCTGCACTTGCGAGGAAACGGCAAAGCCGCACCAAGCAGTGCTCGGCCGACAGGCGTCACCGCCGACCGCCGGCGAGCAGCACACCCACCGTTCACTGTTGACCAAGACACGACAGCAGAGCCTGAGGCCGCTCCCGCTTCTTCGGCTGCCACTGACAACGCCGATGAGCCCCTCTCCGATGAGGATGTGGAGAAGTTGAGTGCGCTTGACCCCGCTACGGAGCGCCGCACACCGGCGGGGACGTACTTGTATCAAAACCGCGACGATGGGTCGTGGGTGGAACTGTCGCGTCCGCTGCTCCGAGCGAACCAGCCACGGTACACCTCGTTCGCGGGGAAGTGCGACATGGCAGAGGAGCTCCGGCGGCGCGCGCAGGAGCAGGAGCGGGCGCAGAATGAGAAAACGGTGTTCCAACGCACAGTGGATCGGCTCTCGGATAGCGCCGACCTCCCATCACGAAACCCACATGTTCTGCGCGCGTACCTCGTCTTGCTTCTGGTGGTGCTGTACTTCGCCTACCGCAAAACGTTTGCACGACCACGCCATCATCGCGAGCGCAGTCAGTGGTACACTGATGTGAACTCTGATCGGACGGCCTTGCTGGAGAACTACGCCGCGCACAAGGACGGCATTGAGACGTCTGCCGTCGCCGCAGCCATCATCTTCTTGGCGGCCGCGTCCAAGAAGACCGCTGAGGACCCTGTGGTGCCGGCTGTGCATGAGGCATTTTACCACGCCGTTGTCCCCCCTAGCTCACACTTCCACGTTGTCTCCAGTGCCTAAGGTGGGAGGCGGGGGCGGGGGGGGGGGGTAATGCGACGACTTTGTTTTTGCGCCCCTTGTTACTGTCCTTATTCTTTGTGTTTCGTGCGTTACTCCTCACAGCTTTCGGTTTCTCTCTTCCCGCGTTGTCTGCGGTGCGAAGAGGTTCACGTCAGCATCAACAACCGCAAGTTCATGGAAAGATGAACAGTTCACTGTCATGTGAACTGGCGTTGTCATTTACCGAGCTGGCAGCTGTGCTCAGATGCACCATCTGAGTCAACTGCACAATGCCACGGTGACAGAGCCAATGCCATGTGCAAGCTTCCACGCAAAGTCCACAGCTCACGCGAAGCACGCACCAGATGCCCTGTCCACCTGTGCTTGTCCACTCCACTTTTTCTCGCCCCCATCCCTGACCTTCGTACTGTCTCTTGCCGTTATGATCATGCGAGCGTCTGTGCGTACGTCCGCAACAGCGTCGTAGTTATTTTTAGTTTCACGTCAGCTTTGTCTGCGTCCGATCCTCGTTTTTTTTTTTATTCCGTCTTTAACTGCTCTTTCTGTCAACGGTCCGACAGTCAGTGCCATTCGAAACACGGGCGCGCCTTTTCGCCTACTTGCTTGGTGCGCGCATTGTGTTGACGACGGTGGCGTTGCCTTCTTCCGCCATTTGTCCGGAACAAACACCTGTACGTGTGTCAAGTACAGTGTTCAGTTTCACCTGTCGTTTGACTGGCACTTCACAACCAAGTGCAGCTGCCGCCTCGGGAACGCCGTGCCTTGGCTATTTAGGTACTGCAGAGGTTCCCTTTGCACGTCCTCTTTGTACCTATTTTTTCCTTCCCTTTGCCCTTTTTGCTTGCTGTGTCTCATAGTCCTTTTTTCTTTTTTTTTCGGATTGAGACTCCAGATAACGTGTTTTCTGTGTCGTTGCAACCGTGTCGCCTCTTGACAGCCACTAGATACCTCATTACCAGCGATGGAGCCAGACCCCTTGGGCCGTTCGCTGAGACCAGTAGAGGCAACGGCTGTCCTCGGAGCGAGTGGGCTCGGACGGAATGTTGAGAGCCTCACTGGCAACTTGCCTCCCCTGCATCTCCTCCCTGCGGATCGCACGACAATGAGTTTCAACCTGGTGCCGAGCTTCAGCAGTAGTAGTAGCGGTAGTGGTGACGACGAGGAAGAGGACGACACCAGCAACAGTGGTTTGCTACACCACGGCCGTGCAGGCGGAACCCGCCAGCCACTGGGTTCTTCCTCGTCGTCAGAGGAGGAATGGGGCACCATCCGTGGTGGCAACTTCCACATTTCACTCAGCTCCTCCTCGTCTGACGAAAAGCTGCCGCGGGAACTTGACCTGTTCGTGCCCGAATCGACTTTTCAGCTGTCTGCTCTGCAAAGTAAGCCACCTCTCCCTTGCCTGTCCCGCGAAGACTTGCCCGTGGGGAGCACCGTGTGGGTCGTGGATGAAGACGACGTGAAGACCATTTTAGGTATCAACTGGGACCGCGTGTACCACACCGTGTGCAACGGTCGACAGAG
Organism: Wallacemonas sp. TrypX; assembly: GCA_030849625.1. Classification (NCBI taxonomy): domain Eukaryota; phylum Euglenozoa; class Kinetoplastea; order Trypanosomatida; family Trypanosomatidae; genus Wallacemonas; species Wallacemonas sp. TrypX. The sequence goes on from JASANP010001164.1 coordinate 3,462, forward strand.
CGGCGTGGTTCGTCGCCACAGTGGAGAGCTCACCCTGGTCGAGTTCACCCCCAGCGGTGGGCAGATCATCTACACCCTGTCGGTGCCTCGCCGCTGCTTGTCCCTGACTGCCATTGAACCGTACGACTCCGCTCCGCAGGCAGGGTGTAACATCATGTCCTCTGGCTACGGCGCGTTGGGGCCTCGCTCGAACGCGCGAGGCGGTGCGGCCAAATCAAGTGCATCCACTTCCGGTGTCGGTGGCCGCGGTGTCCAGCAGCGATTATATGAGTCCCCTTCTCTCTTCCGTCTCTCTGGAAACACCACTAACCCTGTGCTGGCTTCGGTGATGGCACTCTTTCTCGAAGGAAGTGTCCAAGCTGCCTCGCAGAAGTTGGAGGAGTGTGCCACGTCGCTCGCAACAGACACGGAGCGGGCCGACTTCTTCACGCTGCGGTCTCGCATCCGGCTCTTTTTAGGACGAGGTGAAGAGGCACTGAGGGACGCAGAGGAGTGCTGCCGCCTTGAGCCTCAGTGGGTACGCGGGTACCTTGGCGCCGCGCGCGCGTACAGTTACCTCGGCAATCACAAGGCGGCGGAAGAGAGGATTCGCCGGGCGAGTGTGCTGGTGCCTAACAGCGCCGCGTTGCAGACAGTGGAGTCACTCACCCGTTTTATGGTAGGTGTAGAGCAAGCGTTGCACGCGGAGGCCGCAGATACTCTAGGTGTACGACTCGATGAGCGGTACCGCAAGCGACTGGTGCTGCTCAAGGATGTGCCAGCTGGCGCACTGCTGTGGTCGGAGGATGCCTGCATCGCAAGCACGCTGTCGCTCTTCGACTCACCCTGCGCCGATTGCTGCCGTGTCTGTTTTTCACCGGCTGAGATGTCTCTGTCAAGTAGTGGCGTAGATGTGGGCGACGTCGCCCCCACGTGCACCAGCGGCCCGTTTTGCAGCGACGCGTGCAGGCAGCGGGCGTCGCTACTCGCTGTGGAAATGAAGTACCACGCATCGGTCGAGGCTGCTCGAACACTGTTGCGCAACAAGATGGCAACGACAGTGAATCCACTGCCGTTTGAACTAGCGAACCTCACCCTGAGACTCTTCTTTATCATTGCCTGCATGCACCGCCGGCTAGGATCGCAAGCGCGGCACGCACACTACTGCATTTCACCGTGTGCTACGCCAGTGGACCCACTGGAGCAGCCTGTCGGTCGCACACGAAGTAACGACGAGTTTGGGTCCGCACCGACAGCGGCACGACAGATTTCATTGGATGCCGTGCTTGACCGCTACAACGTGTTTCCCCTTGTGAGTGCGTTGGAATCGACACGACGACAGAAGGGATTGCTGCAACTCTTGTACGACATTATCTCAGCCGACCTGAAAGAGGAGGAAAAGCAGCTTTTCAACCTCGAATTTTTGGAACACCTTTACGACTACGTGTGCACCTACTTCGTGGATATCCAGGTACCCGTCACGGACTCTGGGCGTTTTATCCACGTGTATTACGTCTGCTCCCTTGTGAGCGCGCTGGCTAGGTCAGATCAGCCGACGTTCAAGTATCACACTGTTACGGCAGACGAGCCGGTGCCAGACGTGGTCGGTCGCGGCGATGACGCAAATGTGCATGTCTGGCAATCGCGTGAGGAAGGCAGCAAAGCAGACCTCCTCACACCGAACTGCGTTGTGCGTCACCGAGACCACCCGGCGACGATCGCAAGCAGCGCCACCTCATCGAGCGGGTCTCCGCAACACTCACCGGGTTCGCGAGTACTGCAACTGGTGACCACCAGCGCTATTGACGCAGGAGACGACCTCTGTTTGCCCCCGTTCGAAGTTGATCTGACGTAGCTGTGAACGTGCGGCCATCGTTTGGAACAGCGGAAAAGGCCACGTGGACACTAGCTCTGCCACTGTGCGGCGGTCACACACGTGCTGCCCGTCGGTGAAAGCGCCGCGGAACTACTCAACTATTTACTTCCTGTCGTTCTTGCCTCTCTTTCTCTCTCTTTTTTTTTTATGTGTGGTGGGTTGCTGTTCACGCGCTCTTTTGCACTGCGATAAACAACACGCAACCTTTTTTTGTTTCTCCAGGGGCACGCTGCTGTGATGTTTGTTTGTTTGTCTTTTCGTTGGCACGACATCCCTTTGTCCGTCGTGTGACTGCCACTTCTCCCGCCATCAGAATCCTGTTGTGCCGTGTCGTTGTTGTACTTTTATTGCCACCACCATTGTATGCTACTACGTGTCTGTGCCGTATCTTCTGTTGTTGCTGAATGTGTTCTTTCTTTTTTTTTTTTGTTTGCTGTGTGCGTGCGCGCATGTGTGTGTAGCGGCCGCCTAGACCCTTCTTTTTTTTTTCCTCCCAACTACCTCATGACATCGGCAAGGGCCAAGCACCGCAGCGCTCACACGGTCCACATGTGTGTTGGTGGTCGCACACATGCACCTAGCCACAACCCTTTTTGTTCTTTTGTGGCTAGTCACTTCATTTCTCCTTTCTTTTTTTTTTACTTCCTCAGCCGCTGCCTCCCTTCTTTGTTTTTCCCTCCCTCTTCATTGTTGCTGTCAATTCCGTAGAATGGCTCTTTTTTATCGCGTTTCCCGCATCAGGCACGCCAGGTATTCTTGCGTCGTTTTCTCCCCAGAAACTCGCCACTCACCTTTCCCCACACACCTATATCGTGTTGTTCAGCTTTGCGTGTGGCTAATACAGGCTGCTATACGCCCCGACGTTTCTGTATCTCTTTTTTTTTTTTTGCTTGCGCTACTCAACCCACTCTGCGTTCCGCCTTGCGCGCGATACCAGAGTCTCACCCATGACTGTCTTCGTGTTCTTGCGTTTCTTCGCTCATTTCCGGCAACGGTCGTTGCCGATTAGGCCTGTCAGCTGTCGTGTTGTGGCCGCTTGTGGAGCGTTTCATCAGGAGAGATACAAAGAATGTGAACGAGAGAACGAGGGAGAAAAATTGCTGTGCACAGCATCCCCAACAGAGTCTCACTTCGACACGTTTGACAGTGTACGGCTACAGAGCTCGTCCTCCCGGACAGAAAGACCAGTGCCACACCCGCAAAAAAAAAAAAAAAAACAGTCACAAAGCCAAAAGGGGAGTTCTCCTTCTTCTTCTTTCTCTCCTCGGCAGTGGCGGCCACTGCTGTGGTGCGTCACGGGTGCCGCTGTGCACTCACTCACTCAGTGATGCGTTAGAGGGACCATTTCTTTGAGCGGCGGACAAGAGAGTTGCCACAGTCTGCACTGAACGCAGTCGATGCGGTGTGCCAACAGAGTACATCGCTAATACTGATGCTTGTCTAGAGCATGCCGTCTCTCTCTCTCTCTATTACCCTTTTCTCTCTCCCGCCTCCTGCTTTTTGTTAATGCTATTCCTATGCGCTCGTCCGAGCGTCGTCGGTGTTCGCGTCACGTGCACTTCTCTCTTTCCTACCGTTTCACGAGTCCGGCGGCCGACGTGGTTGGTATTCTGCCAAGACACCCAACTATCCACACCTGCACTCTTCTCGTTGGGTTTTCTGTTTGTGTCCTTTGCGTGCTCTCAATTTTTCTTTTTGTTTTGTTTGCCTTCTCTCATCCTTAGACTTGTCGACTCTCGTTGCTGGAAACGAGCTCCTGTTCGCACCTACTCTGTGCCTCTTTTCTCTTCAGTTTCTCTTCTCTTTCTTTTTTTCTTTTTGAGGTTGAGGTTTACGCGCAACGTGGGTTCCTCATTTAGATATCTATACACACACCCTCCGCTGGCTTGCCTCCGCTGATGCTCGCCACGTCGCTGGCCACGCACGCAACCGTCGATGACGACCTTTTCCCACTCCTTCGTGTACAATGCTGTGTGAGTGAGGCCCGTGAGAGTCGCAACGGTCCTCGGTTCAGCGCGCAGGACGTTGTCACCGGTACCGTCTACGAGGTGAGGTGCCGCCGCATCACCGAGGGTCGCCCATCCGGTGCCCCCCATCCTGCGGAGCAGCGTGCACTTCTGGCGGCTCAGGCTCGCATTGATGAACTCATGAATGCATCCGCCGCGGCGGGAAGTCATGGTGTGCCGCGGAGTGTACTTCTTCCGGTGGACGTGTACATTCAAGAGCAGCCCAGTACCGGCGCTGCGTATGTGGTGGCGGTGGAGCCTTTTGCGGGACTGTCTCTAGGAGACATTGTTCGCTCGGGGTGGACACTTATCGATGAGAACACGTTCCTCGACATTTTGCAGTGCGCCGAAGAGTTTGGCAAAGCCAGTTGCTACCTGCCACCCCACGGAAACCTGAGCGCCGATTCGCTGAAGCAGGTGCTGATGGTGCGCGATGGCGCGACCGAGTCCAACAACCCCTCTCGTTGGGTTGTGTCGGACTGGCTGCTCACCCCTGACCCCGCTGTGTTTGAGGCAGAACGCACCAGCGACCAACTCGTGCAGGACTTGGAGTGGCTGCTTCACTCCTGTTTCTCCATGCTCAGCGTTTCATCGGCGCACGACGGTTCCACGCTCATGGTCGGCGAGGTAGAAGACGCCATTAATGCCATGATCGATCGCGTACGGCACCACCTTGTCACGGTGTGCCCCACTCAGCAGGGTAAGGACACACCCGGGTCCACTGCACGGCGCCTCGACGGAGGCTCGGACAAGCGAATCAGCGCCCGTGGACTTCTGAACGAAACGGCCGACCTCACCCTGCAGGAAAAAATGGCTTACCACCAGAACGCGCTGCGGTCGGAACAGGTGGTCGTTCAGCGAAGCCGGCGCCGCCGCGGCGAACTGCCACCACTGGCTCAACACGTCGCTGCTCGCCCTGGCGCGGCTGACCTCTCCTCAACCACCCCAACTGGGTCTTTCAGAGGTCCGGCTGGCGGGACTGGTGAGGGCGACGCCGGCATCGGCGCATACGAGCTACACTACCTCTCTTCTCCGATCGTTGTCAAGCCCAGTGAGCTGCTGACGTCGCCGGCAGAACAGGGAAGGGCGGCGGAGTCGCCGCGAAAGCCATCACCGAACAGAGTCGAACCAACGCGCGAGGACGTCCTTGATGCTGTCGTGGACCTCGCTGTGCGCGCGCGTGCGGTGAAGGACGCACAACGACGCAGCCATGGAGCACTGGAAAAGGCCGAGCGGGAACTGCTGCGTGCCACTGTTGTGACCCACCATGCCGCTCCCGCACCGTCGCAGCCGCGTGCGGGAAGTGCGCCGAGGTCGAGAGAACCCTCTGCGGCTGCTGCCCCAGCCGTGCGAAGGGAGCGCTCTTCTGTTCGCCGTGGTGTGACAACTGCGTCTGCTGCGTTAACCTCAGCACGACGTGCAGCACTCGCAGCCGTACCTGAGAAGAGCACCCAGGCTGCGGCGGTAGCGGCTACACCGGCGCGCACACCTGGAAGAATGCCGGTTGCTGAAGTCACCCCGCCAGCCGTCGTCGCGGCGAAGGGCGGCAGCACCCGCGCCCGTTCTGTGTCTACCACTGTAGCAGACGGCGGGGCTGCCACACTCGCACCGCACGAGCAGAGCCCCGAGCCACGCCGCCCCACACCCTTCTCCAAGCCGATCCTCAAGTCCGTTCAGCCTCCGCCACAGGCACCACGGTTCGGCCTCGCGACGATGGCCCCACGAACACGACCACACAGCGCCGCCGCCGGCCCCGGTCACCGGGCCCTCCCCGTGCACCTCACGGAAGAACGCACGGGCATTTTTGCTCGGGTGCCGACCACCACCATGACGCCCAACGCACGACCCGCCGGACCGTCGCGCAGCCCAGCCTCCGGGCACCGCGTCGCCGCCAAGGCCACGGCTGTGCCTGCCCAGCGGGTGGAGATGCGACGGGGGCCACAGCGACTCGTGACGCCGGGTCGCACAACCACGGCCAATGCAGTGGCAACGCCGACGGCGGCGACAAAAGCCGTGCCAGCGGGTACCGAGCCCACCGCCTCCGCCTACCCATTTGTCAAGCCGCTTCCACTGCAACAGCTACTGCTCATGGTGCCAGAGAACAGCGCCGGCAAGTCTCCGCGCTCTGGGAATGGCTCACCGCGCGCGCAAACGGCACGGCCGCGCCGCGTCCCACTGAATGGCGCCGGCACGACAGGGGTTGGCGTTGCCGGTGCCGACCACAGCCCACGCCAACGACAGCCCCACACCGCGCGTGAGCCTCGTGTCCGTCAGACGACCCATCCCGGCCGTTTGTCGCCACGTAGCCCGCGTGCTCACGCCCGTGACGGTGGTACTCCGCGGTCCCCACGTCAACCGTGGGACGGCTCCCCACGCATCAACCGACCTGCCCCTGAGAAGGAGAAGGGCGCGACCAGCGGGCACGGCCGTGCCGCCGTCACAGCCCCGCGTGGCAGCGGCAGTCCGCGGCTCCCCGGGTCACCGAGACTCTCTGGAGGTGGTGGCACCACGCCGCGACAGCGGTCCGCGTCGCAGAAGACCACCAATGCCGCAGCAACAGCGGAGGCGAAGCCGCACCAAGGCGGTGCACGAATCACTCACACGCGCCCTGTGGCGACAACGAGTCGCAGGCCCCGACGCGTCTCGGCCAACGGCAGCGCTGAGCACCTCGCGAAAGGTACTGTCTATCCTGTCAACGAAGCATCCATCGGTATTGGTCTCCGGCTCGCACGAATGCAAAGCGGTCCGCACTGATTACCTTCATGCGCGATCGGCGACCAAAAACGAAATCCAAAAAAATAATTCAAAAAATACTGACCCTCACCAGATGTACCGGTTGCTGTTTGGCCGGTGCACAAGTCGTCTACTGCGCGCCTTCACTTTCTCTCAGAGGGTGCGACGCCCGTCTCAGGAGTCGCGGCAGTACACGCGTCTGACGAACTTCGCCCCTTTTATCGTCGCGTCGACGCACACCCCGTTGTTAACCCTTCACCTCTCACTCAACCTTGTCATACGTCTCGTTTGACTCACTGGACGGCCAGTGAGTTCCATCAACTCGAGTAGCTGTCCGCGATGACTGCGCAGTTCGTCTACAAGATTCTCGACGCGCAGCTGTGGAAGGAAGCGCAGGCAGCTGGCACATTCGAAGGTGCTGGCATCGACGTGACAGATGGCTTCATTCACTTGTCAACGGCGGACCAGGTCGCTGGCACCGCAAACCTTTTCTTCCGCGACGTGCACGAACCGCTCGTCGTTCTCGAAGTGGACACGAAAAAGCTGAGCGATCCTTTGCAGCTGAAGTATGAGGAAGCAGGGGGTAAGCGGTTTCCTCACTTGTACAGTACCTTGTCATGCAGCGCCGTGACCCGCGTTCTTGACTTGGCGCCCGCTGCGGACGGCACTTACCACTTCACTATCTGACGGGAGCCGCGACGACAGCACTACTATCGCACACCCAAGGACAACATAGACAACAGCAAGGTGAAAGAGACAATAGCACGTGGATATTTGTGTGTGCGCTGTGAAGAGGTTCTTCACAAGGGGCTCCGCCTTCATTGCAGAAGTTCACTTTGGTGATGCGTCGCTGCCGGTGCGAGTGCCCGTCACACAGCCAACAACCCAATTGCCGAAAGCCTCACACTTTCCCCACTCACCAACGTTTTTCTTTACACCTACTGTCACCATTTTCCTTCTTCTCTCTCCCACCGTGTCTCACTCCGTGCTTTTCTGTTCGTGCGCAAGCGCCAACCAAGCTACGTCGTGTGAGACTGGCGCGAGCAGCTACCTACTCCTCACCCGCCAGGTGTGCCACCACTCCCTCGCGAAGGCCAACACACCGACCCACACGCGCGTGCATACACCGATACAGAACATGCTTCTGCTGAATCTGTTGGGGGTCTTCCTTGGTGCGTGCCTCGGCTACCTGTTCATCCAGATGAGAACCCCGTCGCGAGTAGGCGCGGCAGTGCCCCGAGCAGTGGTGCCGAACCGCCGTGAGCGAGCCGCGGCGATGCTCAGCGACATGCGGCGTGCTGAGGAGGCCGCTGCGGCTCATGAAGCGGAAAAGGAACGCTCGGACAGCGCCACCGATGATTCTGAATGGGAGGACGACAGTGGCGATGAGGAGAGTGGGGACGGTGATGAAGAGTACGAACGGCTGGAGTCCCTTCGGCTCAAGCTGGTGCTTGTCGTCCTGCATGGCGACGTGAAGCTGGCCGCTCAGGACGTCGCCGTGCTTGTTTCATCGGCGGCTGTGTCAGAAATTGAGCACGTGACCGGGTCGCACGCACCAGATACCCCGTCAGCTCCACTGGTACGAGGCACCGTGGGCTCGTCATCAGACACACGATCTCAGTGGAAGGAGTGGTACGCCGGATGGAACCTGGTGGGCTGCGCAAAGATTACCCTCAAGACCCCAGACGAGACGGCGCTCAAGGCCGTTTTTAACGGTGCCCAGGAGAGTGGGTTGCCGTGCTGCATGCTGCGTCGCAGTTACTTGGATACAGTACGCGCCGTAGGTCCGTCCTCGAGCGTGGCACCACCACCGAAGATGGCAGGTCGCAAGAAGCGAGGTGCTGTGCCGGCCGAGGCCCCATCTCCCCAAGAGACCGCCCGTGCCGAACCCGATTGTGACTCACAACCGTGTCACGATCCGTTTGTCGTGGTCGCCCTCGGTCCAGCACCCGCCGACGCGCTGGACCCGTTCACAGGCTATCTGAAGCTCTTCTCGTAATATTTGCTTAATGAGAGTACAACTACACACACACACACACACACACACACAAGTGACCGTCGTGTCATCCATACACTCCACAAGCAGTGCAGTTAAATGTGCACTTGCCAACGGTTTGTGGTCCGGAAAGTGTCAACTGCTAATAAGACAACAAGGATGCACACAAATAGCACGCGAACGCGCTTGACTCTCAATGAACCGTACGCACACATGCACGCTACCGATTCTCTCGGACTCGACGTATCGTGTCCCCCGTACGTTCTCTCACCGTCTCGTTTCCTCCACGATTCTCGGCCGCTCCCCCTCACTGTCCCCCCACCCTAGAACGCAAATTCCTTGTTTGGTGGCGCGTTTACGAGCACGCTTCCGACCCCGCATCACCTCGAGCGATTGCGTTCACGTACGAGGTTATTGTCGCCGGGGACGCGTGTCTCGCGTATTTATCTATTGACCTCGACTCTTCTCGGTCGTTTTTTCGTTGTTTAGTTCTTGTGCAGTCGCCCTGTGTGCGCGCGACAATGGCTCACATGGGCGTGGCACATGAGACGGTGTCGCCGTCACAGTGCGTGCTGACGTTCCACTTCCACGGCGCTGGCAGTCTTGTGCTTTTGGAAGGTGCAGCCACCGTGTTTTGTGCACCTCTTCGACGCAATGTGCGCTACCAGTTTCTGAAAGGGGGCATACCTGTGGAGGTGCTCACGACTGCTCGCATTGACGTGCAGGGTGAGTACTCCGTATCGTCGGCACCCATCCAGAGCACCGTGCACGATATCCATGCCATCCTCGACGCGGTGCGTGCGGAGGCGCAGCTAAAGATTCAGCAACGTTCTGCCGCGTCGTCGTCGTCGGCTGCCGGTTCGAGCAGTCGCAATGAGGATGAAGAAAACCACTACGGACCGCGGGTCATGGTGGTGGGCGACCAAAACACGGGCAAAACAAGTTTGTGTAATGCGCTCGTCAACTTAGCCACCCGGGATCGTCAACATGCTGTCGCGCTCATCGACGCCGACGTTGGTCAGCAGACCATCACCTGCCCGGGGTCCGTGGCCACAGCCTTCATGGAGGCCCCTGTCCAGCTGGATGACGGGTTCAACTCCCTGATGCCGCTCACCTTCTTCTTTGGTGACAAGGTGGTGACGGCCGCAACGCGGAAGCGGTACCTTGATCTGTGCGCTTACTCGGCCCAGGCCGTCGCCTCCGTCGCTGCAAGTCAGCCAGCCTTCGAGGCCGGAGGTCTCATTGTGAACACTATGGGCTGGATCACCGAGCTGGGCAAAGACCTGCTGATGGAGATGCTCTCCATCTTTTCCGTTACACACGTCATCGTCACTGGCACGAACATCGAGCTCGAAACAGCCATGCAGAACGCCGTCATTGGCCGCAGCGTGCGCATTATTCGCTACCCGACACAGCCAGCCATACTCGTGCGAAAGGGAACGCTCTTGGCAGCAGCACGGACACAACAACTGGTGCAGTACTTCGTTGGCACGCCACGCGCGCCTTTTTGCCCCGCTCGTGGCGTTGCCAAGGTACAGGACGTGGTGTTCCTCAATGCCCTCACCCTGGAGCCGATGAACTGGAAGGACATTCGGCCAAATAGCTTGGCCGCCGTGACGTGGGCGAATGCACCGGAAACGGCTGGGGAGGCCAATGTGGCTGGCTTCGTTGTTCTCCTCGAGGTAGGCAAGCGGTTCTTCTCGTTTCTGGCCGCTGCACCGGGCAACTTGCCGAAGCCGTTCCTGTTGGTGTCGCCGTCCATCACTTTGCCTCACAGCATGATCCCTCCGCTGAACCCCTAACGGCATCCACTGACTCTTTCCCTCTCCATTGACATGGGGGATTCCGACGCACTTGAAGACGCCGGTTGCGATTTTTTTTCTCCTCTGACGTCTGTCTTCACATACGCACACACGTTGGACAAGCTGCTTGTGGAGTGTGCGTTCCAATTAAAAAAAAAAGTGTTAAGCATAGATATATTGTGAGTGTCTTCCTCAGTGGAGAACGCGCGCCGCGTGAAGAAAACACAACATCACGAGGCAGGATGGGGTAGTCAGTACCTGCAAATCCCAAATAAAGCGTACCACTCACGCGGCAAAACGCGCAGCCTCGCGAGAACGTCATGGCACGCAAGTCACCGTGAACGAACCGCTCGTTCCGGAAATTGCGCCAGGTGACCTTTGCGGGTCTCTCATATCACTGCTTCCCGTCGCTGCTCTGTATTCTTACCCCTGCCCACTGACGTGACGTGAAAGTCGTGTTTTGGGCAATCTTGTGCGACGAGTCGTGCTCAGCCCTTTGTGTTTCTCTGGCGCTCTAGTCAGCACGGCACGTGTGCTCTTGTTCGTTCAGCCAGGTTTTCCCTCCTTTCACAGTCCGCCGTGGGTGTCTGTTCTTCCTGACTCGCGTTGCCACTGTCGCTCATGGCGAATCCATTCGCGGCGTACGCGCTGCCTACTGAGCAGCCACCGTTGACATTGCCGGCGATCAACACAGGCGTGGAGTCACTCCGGCTTGCAGCTGGCGCCATCATTCGTGTGTGTTTGCATGCGACTGTGTACTACGGCGGACGAGCCCTGTTTGAGGAGAAGGTGCAGTTGAAGAGACACGCTGGCGAGCCACGTCGCCAAGAGGCGTCCCGGTTCGTGTGGTCTTCCGCGGCGGAGATGGCGGCGTCGTTGCTGTGGACGCCAACGAAGTATCTAGCGGCCGTGACGGCACCGCGGTTCTTGTTGGACTACATGTTGACAGGCTGGTCGGATCGCCTAGCCATGATCGATTTCTTTCGCCCTGGTCGGTACGCGAGTTACGCCATGTTTGCTTTTGTCGCCAACGCGACCGACGAGGACTGGAACCTGGACTTCTTCGCATGGCAGCTCCCGTCTGTCGTGCTCACGCTCGGCAAGCTGATCATGCGCCGCCGGCGCCTCGGTGCGAAGCAGTGCCGAACCAAGCGCGTTCTCGGCATGCTTTGCCTTCAGGTACTACTGCGGGCCTACGTAACCACATTCTCCGTGATGATTCCCGAAACGGGTGGGCAGGCGGTGGAAGCCATATCTGTCACCCTCCTCGAGAGCGTTGTGTCGTCTTACCTAACTCGTCACACGTGGCCGTGTGAGCTAACAGAAACGCCCCGCCCCGCCGTCGCGTCGCCCCGGAAGGAAGGGAAGGCTACATTCTCTGCGCCTATCAGCGACCCCTCAAAGCTGGATTGAGTGTCTCATAGTTGGCGGACACGACCATCGTAAGGCGGTGGTGAAATGGTTGGCGCCACCGCACCACGCGGTGTGCTTTCACGTTCGCTTCTCTCTCACACTGACACTCTTGAACTTTTCGTGTAAGCTCTTACTTTGTCACAGCCCCACAATAAATAACTGCCACCCTTCATGAAACCTCCCTCGTATATACAGGTGCTCTTCACCATGGAAACCTCTGCGGACTCTGTCTTCTCGACGTCGGCACTGAGTGCCTCTGTCGCTCTTTTTCGCTCTTGCTGCCTGTGGTTCCTCAGCATCGATCTCATACCCTCGACACTTGCCGTTTTCACATTTGAGACTCACGCTGCCTCTTCTCCACCCTTCTTTCGTTCTTATCAATACACGTAACGACGCGCACAAAAAAAATGCAGGTCCAGGGAGGTCAAGTGATTTTGCGAACGACACCGCCAGCCTTTCCCCGCCTTCCCACTCTTTTCTCTTTCGACCTGACTCCTCGGCTGACACCGCACCGGTGGTGCTGCGCTCATGTCGACGCACGGCGAACATGCGCGTGCCGACACGTCGCCGACAGACGCACCAAAAGATGTACACCACACTGACGTGCTCTCGTCAGGCGAGGCTGCCGATTACTACACGTCTCTCTGCCGGGCGGTGGGCCAGAATGCGAATCCTACCTTTCTGGCTCAGCTGCAATCGGGCACGGTGGTCATCCAATTTGACAATGGCTACCTGGGCAACCAAGGCATTCTCCCGATCATGGACACACTGCGACGCGTAGCGATACAGGCACTGCTACTGCCCAAGTGTGCACTTTCCACAGACGACTGCGTCGCCTTGTGCGATGCGTTTGCAGCCCACCCCACACTGGAACGCATTGATCTTCGCGGGAACAGTGTCACTGTGACGGGCGCAAAGAAGATCCTCATGTTGGTGGGACGGAACACCAAGATCACCGAGGTCGAGCTCGACGCCTCGACACCGAAGTATGCCGCCATTCAGCAGCAGCTCGCACGCAACCGTCGTGAGCCCCTTTCGCTCGACAAGTGCCTCGTCTGTGGGTCTGCCGTTCAGTACGCCTCCCAGGACGACACCGAGCGGAGAGTGCTCTCGGCCCTGCTCGACCTTTACCGCCCTATGGACTACGCGATCAGCGTCGTGGAATTTGAAGCGCTGCTTCGCCTCCTGCGGTGCAGCAGCGAGCACGGCCGTGGGCTGCTGTTTCTGTGCTCTGGACGATGCGTAGATGAGTTGGCGAATCTTGTGTACGCTGGTGCGCGATGTGTACTCAAGGCGTGTCACTTCCACGTCGAGTACACGCTACCCAGGCCGCAGTTTTTGCGGGCAGAGACGCAGCGCCTCATCGCGGATGTTGCGGCACGTCATCTAGAACTGGACTCCTTCGAGGCGCCGAGCAGCTTGTCAGGGAAAACGGGTACCAGCGCCGCAAAGCGCGGAACTGTTGATCACATCAAAACCGAACCCGTGTCCGCCTTCTTTGACGATTGCATCGATGGCGACGCCCGCAGCGTCTGCACGGTGTGTGGAAAAGTGGCACCGACGCTCTCCGTCGGACCGTCATTGCTGCTTGAACATCTCGCTAAGGACGTGCAGGACGGCGCTCCACTCGGCCCGTCTGCGATGTCCAGGCTGATACGTGTGTTCGTCGAGCACGCGCAAATGCGGCCCTGCTCGCGCAAATGCACGAAGCAGGTGGAGCGTTACGCGCTTTTTGGTCTTGGTGGCGTCGTGCGCCGACAACCGACGGGCAGCGCGCCGCTCCTGTCGTCTCTAGGTGTGGCACTGGAATCGACCACAACGGACTTTACCGTGGTGGACTTCAATCGTGAGCGTGTTGACAGCACGAACGAGGAGGAGACTGTGTGTGCGCGCGGGGTAGCGAGCGCCGTGTCAGACATAGACAGCGCCACAGTGGACCCGTATCTGATCTTCGCCGTAGGCCGGAAGTTGCGTCGTCAGGCGGACACGACGCTCGGCGTTGACCTCCAGGCAGCCTGCGAAGCCGTGTGCCTCATCGGCTGCCTCGAAGGGGACGAGGCTGACCTGTTCTGTAGCGGCCCCGGTAGCCAAGCGGCAGGTGCTCTGCGCCAATGCCCAACGCGAGCCGATTACTGCAGCTGGGACTCGTGGAGTGCGCAACAGGTGTCCCACGGCGACTCAGACGCAGTGGCCTCGTTGCTGCGCGCCGCCTTCTCCCACCGTCGCAGTGGCTTCTTCCAAGTCGACGGTCCACACAACAACAGCACGTTTGATAATGTGCGGGCCGCGCTGTGGACGTTTCGCCGCCAACGTCGCGCTGTTCTGACAGTCATGAAGTTCTCGCTTCGCTGGCTCACCCTGGCTGACGGTGTGATCCCGGACACGTGCCCACCCAAGGGCGGCTTCTACACGTGTGTCAAGGTGGTCGGTCAGTGCGTGGTGGAGAACGAGTTCAGGCTGATTGTGCAGGGCTTCTTCGGCCCCGCCGCTGGGCATCACGGCTATTTCTATGTCTCCAAGTATATGTTCAACACCACCGCCAAGGAGGGTGCGTACATGTTTGTTGACGGTGCCGCGCTCTTCGCCACGGAGGCGGCTAGCACGTCCCTCTCCGAGGTACAAGCAGACAACCGTCGACCCGCGGGCCACGCGGTGGCCAGCAGCGAGGCGGTCAAAGCGGTGGGTGTGATGGCGCGCTGCCAGGACGCGGTGACCCTGCTCCTGCGTGCCCTACACGACAGCCCACTGTTGGCTCCCGCCCAGGCGTCAGGACTGCGGAAGCTGCTCGTGTCTCTTCCACTCTCTGCCGCAGCCTTGGTGGACGAGCGGGACGCGGAGGTCATTCGAGACGCCTCCGCGGTGGGCCGACTTTTGCAGCGTTGCCTGGCACACCATCTCCTGCCGTCACAACTGCTGTTTGCACTGAGTGAGCTGGTCGGCGCTGACGGTGTCGCGTGGATGCTGGAAGTCGGCACCGCGAAGAGCACACTGCGCAGTGGCGCCAACACGGTGGTGGCACTCGAGGCGCAGTCGTCGCTCGCACCGGCTTGTTACTCCCTCTCCGACTCGTCCACGTCGCTGAGGCCTGTCATTGACTGGCAAGTCACAAAAAAGGCATCACAGGACACGACACAATCGCCGCCGCTGCCGCCAGGGCATGGCGCCGTGCCTCAGCGCGTGCAATCCGCCGCCAGTGTCGCTGCGTCCTCCTCGCGTCAGAACAACACCGGTGAAGAGGGTGTGGGTGCACAGAAGAGGCAGCCAAAGGTGCCCAACCCGCCGCCGGTGAAGCCGCGCAAGACCAGTGACAAGAGGTCACCAAGCGAAACACCAGGCGGCCAGCGCAGACCCACGCCTCGTCAGCGCGGCAGCGGATCTCGCCCAGCGTCGCCGGCTAGCCGTGATGAGGAAGGCGGCTTGCGAGGTGCCGCGCGGGACATGAAAGTGGAGGACCCTCGTCAGCAGTTTCTCACTCAGCTGTGGGCGACGGAACGGTTGCAGTGTCAGTCGCCACAGTGCTCTGCGCGCGAAGAAGGCGTATGGGCGCCACCACGTCACGGACCTGCCGCTGGCATTGGTGCGGCCCAAAGCGAGTTGGCCTCGACAGGCACACACGGGGACAATTCCATTGCCCCCGAGCACCTTCACCAGCGCTGGGCAGCGATGCGGCTGTGCAAACTGGCCGATGCGTCCGTCTCTGACGGCACAGCGCCCGCCGATGTTGTCATTACGTCGCTCGAAGTCTTCATCATTGGTGACGCGTTCGCCATCTACGACTCGGAGCGGTGTGGCACCTTGGTGGCGCTCAGCCGGCTTGCTGATCATCCGTTGCTCCGTGCGTTCCCCTTCCCGTCGGGGTGCGACACGCTCGTGCACCACCCCATGCGTCCGCGCGAGGTCCTTGTCTTCTCGGACACACTGTGGGCTGTCTGGGACGCGTGCGAGCAGTCTGTCATTGCCGGTCCGTTTGGACTCTCTTGTCACGAGCAGTTTCGCCGTCTTCCACGTGAATTCCTCACCGGCATCGACGGCGCCATCCCCGTCTACGGCACCCCGTTTGTGCTCCTCTTCAAACAGGAGCGTTTTGTCCTGTTTGACCTCGATCGCGCTTGCTGCGTGACAGAGGTGAGGCACCTGCGCTCCGACCCGCCAGCACCACCTCTGCGCACACGACAGACGGGACCTGCTGACGTTGATACTTTGAATCAACACGAGTTCTCAAGTCTACCAGAGCTCATACTCGAAGCAAAGTTGGCAACGCTCCTCAGCACGGCACCCCTCGCGGCCCTGCCGCTCATGCCCTCAAACACGAGTATTTCTTCGTCCTCCTTGTCTCCTGCCGAGGGAGTGTCTGCTGCGGCGCAGGTCTTCACGCGCAGCGGTCACGTGCTGAGCGTGGCATTCCGCCTTGCGCGCCAAGGCGTGGCGAGCCAACCACAGCCAGCGGCTCGCCCGTTCCTGGCCGAGTCGCCGTGCGGGTGGGGCACGTCTCCCTTTCGTGGCGTGCCACTGTGCTTCCAGCAGTTCACCACCGTTGGCGCGTGGGCCGCGTGCAGATCTGTTGTGCACACAGTCGCAGCCGGACACGAAGAGATGGGTGAAATCACCTTTTTTGATCCCCGCAGCCTTGTCGACGACGTGTCTCAACGTGAGCGCACGATTCGAGAAGGTCACCACGGCTCGTGTGTGTCTGCGAATACTGGTGACGACAGTCGCTCCACAGAGGCGAACATGCCGCGCCTGTCCACCACACTCGTCCAGAGGTCCGCAGAGGGCTCCCCAAAGGAGACCGAGGACAGCTCTTTGCGCTTGTTCACACCCCTGACGGCGCGCGGACAGTCACAGTTGCTGCTTGCTGAGGAGGCCGCTCTCCTCGGCACCGTTGACCCTCAAAGAAGTGGGGGCACTCGGGCGGCGCCAGCGGACAGTGGGGCCACGACGCCGGCGATGGTGACACTCCATCTCGGTAACTTGTGCGAGGAAGCCTTCTGCGGTGTGGTATTACTGCTCGACACGGGTGCTCTCAATGCAACAGTGCTCCCCCTTGCACCGGTCAAGGCTGTTGTTGAGAGCAGTCTCGACGAGAACGGCGTGATCTTTCAGCGTCGCGGCCAGGTGACAGTCTCTGCCCCCGTCAGCTGCGGCACGTGGTCGCAGTGCCATGTTGCCCGCCACTGGCGACTGCGCTTCGTGACGCCTCTACCAGCAGGCCTCGGGATCGTGCGGGTCCTCTGGCTACGCACTCACTGGCGCACGCTTGAGGCACCGTTGGAGGTCCTGCAGCCGCTGGAGCTGTGCGGCGACCAGATTGCGGTGGACATTGACGCGCCACGCGTGCTTACCGACGAACCGGAGGCACTGCTCGTTGGCGCGCAAGGCGCACGCGGCAGCCGGGCAACCACCGATGTGTTTGAGCTCTGCGGCAGCCGTGCGTGGTTTTCACGCAGTACCGTGCTGCCACTCTTGTCATCCGCAGCCGCACCGCCTGACGGTACCGCGCCGTGCTTGGTCTTTTGTGGGGATCAGTTCGTGGAAGTGAACGTTGCCAGCGGTGATGTTGCGGGCCGCCGTGCGTGCACGCTTCGGACGCACCCTGCCTTTGCCGCGCTACCTCGCCCTTTTTCTGCGGGCTTCGATGCCGTGCTTTACCCGCCACGCGCCGCATGCGACGACGTCGTCGTCCTCATCAGCCACGGGTGGCAGCTGCACTGGAACCTCGGTCTCGGTCAAGCCGAAGGGCAGATGGTGCGGTGCACAGAGGGCTACCTAAAGGGTCTTCCGGTGGAGGTCTCTCGCATTGAGAGTGTGTGCAACGTGTGGACTCCATGCGAGGCGAGCGTGCACAGCCAGGAGTCATCGGCAGGCGTGCGGTCCTGCTCACTCCTGGTTGTCTTTTCCCTCCAGACAAGAGACGGGGCCGAGACGCAGGCTCTACAGTGGAGTCTTGTTGATCAGCGGGTGGAACGTGGCCCTCAGCGGCTGGCAGACTGGCCTGAGCTTCGACACAAGAGTTTGTTCAACGCTTCGCTGGAGTGCGTCTTCATCTCACCGGGAGGACCGACGCACGTGTTCAGTGGTGGCTTGTACTACACCAGCGGTCGTCAGGGCGGCGCAGAGACAGGGTTGGAACTGAGAGGACCAGCGCGGCTGCACGCGCTGTGGCACCGTGTTGGGTGGTACCTGCCCCACTTCGAAGCGCCGCGGCATGGCGCCTCTCTAACAGTGGACCTACTTGGCCGCACGCGCGCCATTGTTGGGCTCAAGTTAAGCAGTGCCTTCGCTGACGGCAGCCGCTGGCAGATCGCCTTCAGTGACGATCATGTGCGTTGGGAGAACGTCGCCGTCACGCACCACCAGTCAACCGCGGACACCGAAACAATCTGGCGCCCGAGTGACGTTCTCGGTTGCGGTCACCGTTTCTGGCGCCTCTCCACCGACGGTGGACAGTTGGACGGCGACTGTCGCTACTCGTCGTTGTCTTTCCTTGTGCTACCCATGAGTCGGCCGCACGACCGTCCCGAGCGCGTCGCTCTCACAGGAACGTGCCTCGTGCCGCTCGAGACGCTCCTCCAGCAGCCCAACAGCCAGCACAAGGTGGCGCTTGAAGCCGGCAGCGAGGTGAACTCCCTCGTGCCTGCAGCGTACCGCGCCACTCACCCTGGAATGCCGACTCGCGTGCACCACGTCACAATCGACTACGGCAGCGCCTCGCCGGTGCTTCTGACAGGATTTTGCTGTGAGGTAACGCAACGGGCAGGTCAGGGCGGCGTCATGTGGACGGTGCTGTGTGCCGATGACGACAGCGATGCCAATGCCTGGGAGGTCTGCAGCGTGGCTCGGACCTCACACGCTTTGGTCCGTCTTGAATGGCTTGGCAGACGCCCACGGCGTTTTTGGTGCCTCGAGATGTGCGCGGGCAGCCGTGGTGGCAGCATGCTCGTCGGTCAGATGGTGCTTCAACGCTACGACGGCCCACTGCTGAGGCCGGCAACGGTGTCCACAAGCAGCAGCACAAATAACGATGAGTCTCCCAGCCCCGACCCTCAGTTCGCAGTCCTCTTCGCACCACTGCGTGGCGGAGACACGGAGGCTGTTGCTGCTTCTACTGGACGGCGCGGCATTTGTCTCTCCAGTGCCACAGGCTCTGCGCTCGACATAGAGGCAAGCGACCGTGCTCCCGCCATGGCGCTGGCTGGGTTTGACATGCGCTGTGCATCTGCCACATGCAACAGCGCCATGCTCGTGCTTCAGCAGAGTCGCGACGGCACCGCGTGGATCGAGGTGGCGAGAACGCTGTGGGTGCACAGTGGCACTAGTCGCTGCTCCGCCAATACAGCGGTCACCTCTTGTCGTTCTACAGGGAGTGTTAGCGCCGCGCCGTTGTGGCGTGTGCAGGTTCTTCACTCTGATGACGAGCAGGGTGTGCTTATTATTCACAGTCTCCGTCTTGTGACCGCCAAGCCCGGCTTGTACACCGAGTTCCGCACGCGCTCAGATGGTGGACGTGCGTCTCTCATGACGGCCTCGGCACCGGACGTTTTGGCGCCGCGAGATGTGTCGACACTGAATCTTCCCGCTCCTCGAGCCATCAACGCGGTGCGTGCGACCTTGCCGCCGTGCAGCGTGTATCAAGTGGAGCGCCTCGGCCTCGATGGCTCGACGTGGGAGGCGGTCACCGTACTCGACAACAGCAGTGTCAGCCACAGCAGGACGGTGAGTCGTGGGTGGGCTTCCCTGGTTGCCAGCATGGCGTGGCGCCTGCGCAGTTTGACGTTTGTACTGCACGGCAGTAGCGTCCTTCCATCCGCGTTCGCAGTGTCCGCGGCCAACGGCGGCCACAACGCACAGTGCGCGGACGTGTGCTGGTCTGCTTTCACGTCCCTCCGCCCGGTGCGCGTCGAACTGCGCCACTTGCCGGGCATGCTCATGACGTCCGGTGGCTTCACGGAGGTCGAACCCATTCGACTCCTGTGTGCAGGAAGCGACGACCCACCTCTGCGTCCGCGAACCGTACTTCGGTACGCCGCCAGCCAGAGCTTCCTGCCTGAGGGCCCCAGCGTGCTCTGGCACTTCCGCTCCCCGACCGCACTGCACCGCCTTGTGCTCATTGTCCAAGTCACAGGCGACACAGCTGCCGCAGTGAGCAGTCCACTCGCTGAAATGTACCACGACAGGCAGACGGAACCAAAAGACTCGGCGACAGTTGTCGTCGAGACAGGCGCGAACGGCGTCGACTTTGTCGGCCTCGCTGAGGTGGCGCTGCTGCCCTTGTGTGCCGGAGAGAAGCTGCCGAAGCACGTGTTTCCTGTCTCGCTGAGCTGGGACCCTAGCAACGTCAGTTGTGCGGCGCTGGAGCAGCTGTTCTGGCGCGTACGCTTTTCCCATCTGCCGGCGAACCTCACGCTGAACGTGGTGCGGGCGGAGTGGTTCGTTCTTGAAGGCGCTCCTGCTGCCAACAACGTGGCCCCGGACTGTGTGGCTTCAGTCTCTGCGACCAGCAACGCGTTCAGCCTCTGGAAGCTAGACGGATTCAACGGTGAGGCTGCTTTCTGTGCGGCCTGCCGACGGGGGCTAGACGAGGCCAAAAGCCTGGAGTCCAAGCTGCGCGACCCTGGAGACTGCAGTCGTGAAGCGGAGACCGCGTCGGTTGTGCTTGCGAAGAGCAAGCGCTTTCACCAGTTCATTATTAAGCTCGCGAAGAACACATCTCCAGGCATTCCGCAGCTGCCCGAGTCACCGCTGTACGCCTCGGGTGCCGAGCGGTTCCGTGACTTGCAGTACTTTCTTCAGCAAAGCGGACGCGCCTACCCTGGTTCACGTCTGGACGAGCTCGCCCTACTTGTCGGACAGCCCCTTCCACTGCGCGATCTGAAATACAGCACGAAAACCTCCAACTGGTTCTACCCCACGTTCGCCGTGCAAGGCTCGGTGTCGGAGCCTTTTTACGGCATCGCACGCACGCATGCGTGCTTTTCCGTTCTCTGGTCGCTCTCCTTCGATCTGCAGCGAGACCGCGACCTCTGCGGCCACCCGGAGGTGAGTGACATCAGCCCCCACGTGGCGTCCCCGTTGATTGCCGTGCACATTCCCCAGAAGGAGTGGCAGGCGGCAAAAAGCTTTCCCGATCTTCCTCTGCTGTACCACGCTGGCTTCACCGGCTGCCCCGTCACGGTGGTCTTTGCGCTCAACGAGGTACCGTTCAGTGAAGCTTTCAACTTGCAGATCCCCGACGCCAAGCCGCTTCCCACTGCGTTCCCGTTTTCAGTGTTTCCTGGGGTCAATTTCGTGCGGCGCATGGCCGTGTCCGCCTGCCCGGCACCGGTCTTTGATCAGCTCAAGCTGCTCTTTCCGTCAACGGTGCTCGACAGCGAGGTGGTGGTCGTCTTCACGGCGCCGTCGCTGCAGAGCCGCACGGCCAAGGTTCGCTTCACGCTCCCTGCCACCGATGTGACGCTCGGTTTACCTTTCGTGTCCATGGAAGCACTGCACGTTGAATTCACACTGACTAGTCCGTCCGTGGAAGATAGTCCGTTCACCATGAAGAATCTTGCCACCCTGGCGCAGCCGTTGACTCCTCGACCAGAAAGTGCCAGCTTTAGCGCGAGTCTGTCAGGCTCCGAAGCTGGAGCGGCGACGCTGCTGACGGTGCTCCCTGCCAATGCTAGCGCCGTGGAGACGGGTTCGCTCAGCGGCACCAGCAGCATGGCATCTCCCACGGGACGTCGCAAGACACGGCGGCACACGGTGAAGGCCGCACACACCAGCGTATCGAGCGCAGTCTGTCGCATTCACATGGTCTCTTGCGGTGCACGGTGCCGCATTACCACACTGTCTGTGCTCTCTGCAAGCACGTCGCACGAGCTCGTCAGTGACGATGTTTCTCTTTCCGTGCTTGCTGAGATGCCCACACAGCCGCATGCGCGACCAAGGCTAGAGCTGACGTGTGAGTCGCGCAGCGGCTGTGTGCCAGTCACCGTACTTGGTCGCCACGGTGCCACCCTTAGTGAACTTTCGTTCCAATGCACGAGCAGTGCAGACGTGTCCTACGGGCTACGGCGCTTCGTCACGTCACCAATTCTCCACGTCGAGGCGCTTTTGTCGTTACCCTACGGTGCTGTGTTTCCATGCAGCCTCACTGTTGGGTGTGGCGAGCGGCTCTCTTTTGCGGACCTGGGCCAAATGAACGTGCAGATGACGAATGGGACCTTGCACGATCTGATGCTGCTGCTGCGGTGGCTGTTCGTCGACGGACGCGCATTTACCGCAGAATTCTCTCCGGAGGAGGAAGCTTGGCTACGTCAGATGCCATTGACGCTGTCCCTGTCGCTGTCATTGTCGCATGCAACCCGTGTGGTGCGTGGTGAGGGCTCACTCATCTATGGCGGTGGAAGCTCCGCGCACAATGTTCGCCTGACGGCCAACACGGGCGGTTGGCGTTTATCCTGTACCACTCAGCAACTCACTGTGGGTGAACTGGTGCTGAAGACTGCGATCGAGCCGACTGCCGGCGACCCTGAGACACCGGTAAGCTTCACACTAGACGGCAGCTACGCAAGCACGCCCACAACGTCCAAACGGACGACTGTGACTGCTACACAGGGTCCGGCCCGGCACGTTCGTTGCACGGTGCGTGGTCGGGCTGCTCTCCTCGGTGAAGGCTCGGCGTGTACGTTAACGGCGGAAATAGCTCACGACGCCACCTTCGCGACCGCCCAAACCGAGTGTTTCGATCTGACCGTCGAAGACACATCCAGTCACACGCACTTACGCGGCGCTGTGCAGGTGGCTCTGCGCGAAGCTGTCCTTCTCCCACTTATCTGCAACGCGTTGGAGCAGCACCCACTGGTGGCCTCACTCATCGCCGCTGGCCTCCCCTTCCGCCTTTCCTCACAGCACCTGTTTGCCCAGTGCCGTGAAGCCACACCAGTACGGCGCATTGCCGTGTGTTTCCGTGGCGTCTTTTTGGGCAACTGGTTTGATGTCGTCGTACCAGCTGACCAACTGCACGCTTCCGCGCGCGCCAACGTGCCGCTCTGCGAGTCGCTGGCGGCGGAGGTGGTCGAGCAATGCGCGGGGAGCCTGTGGGCAACGTACGCGAACCTGGTTGGTCGCACCACCAGATCATCGACACCGGTCCACGATGGCCAAGCCGCCTCGTCGACGCGCCACGTGACGGCTACTGACCAGGGCACGTTCCTCTCGCGGTGGGTTGAAAAGGAGTGCGAAATCATCGACCGCGTGCCTTTGGCATGAAATGGACGGCTGCAACAATGATCGACTCGTGATTCACTCTCTGACACTGTTCACATGCCAGAGCTCTCTCGCAACTGATGTATACTACGTTCTCCCCCTCGCCTTTCCAGTGATGCCGGTTGGTACGTCGCTCCGACGTGCCGAGCAGTGTGGCTTGTGCTCCACTGCAGACACTGACTGGGCGACTGGTGAGGTGCGCCATCTGTGTACTATCCAATGGCACCAGTAAACACAATAACACAGGAAATGAACAACCGTCTACGTGGACACCAGCTGAACACAGGAGGGGCTTCCTTCGGAAGAGTTGTGTGAAGTACGCTGCGGCCCGCGCCAAGTTCAACCGCAGCGACTAGCATTGTTGCACTCCGTCTCAACTGCCAGTTTGAGGTGCGTCCCTCACCTCGATCGGGGACGATGCGCAGATACACCAACGACGACGAGCTTGGTTGCCCAGCGCAGCACCCCAGCATCCTTTGAAGCCATTCTCTCGCTCTTACACACATCTTTACACTTTGCTTTCTCTATACGGCCTTTCCTATGAACTGGTTACTCATCTTCGAAGATCAATTAGTGCGGCTTCACTGACAATCCTTCTCATCGGTGCGTGGTGTCAGTACGTACAAGCACCAGCTGTCACCCCTCAACGACCGCTGCGAAACACGGACACCATGGACCCTCACGCCAAGGCGATGATTGAGCAGACCCAGAGCGTGGAGACGGAACGACTGCTGGTGGCGTGCCGCATGAAGGAGTGCGAGCATCGCATTCACCTCCAGAAGCAATCCCAGGAGAAACTTTCTCAGCTGCTGAAAGCAAAAGAGCAGGAGGAGCGCGACACTGCTGCTACACTGGAAGTGCTCACAGCGGAGCAGGACCAACTGAAACAGCAGCTGCTGACCCAGGCTGACAGTCTGCGCAAGTGCGAGGTGGAGGAGGCGTTGCTGCTCAAAGGAGCCCAGGAACGCCTTCAGACTGAGAAGGACGAACTGCACGCTTGCGAGGCGAAAATGGCAGACCTGAATGCGCTGCGAAATACTTTCAAGCCGACGGACATGATTTTGCAAATGAAACACGACGTTGACACTCTTCATCACCAGCGGCAGGCACTCACCGCTGAACAAGAGGTCTTGGCAAATGACATCCAACTCACACAGCGCGCGATCGAAGTAGCCAACCACCCACTTGGATCTCATGATGAACGAACGCCATACGGTGAGCCTGCGCGAGCGGTTGCGCGGAGCAGCAGCGATTCAGCACTTTTCACGACGCGTAGTGCGATTTCTTTCGCAGACCCGGACGAGAACACCGAGGCTGAGGAGGTGCAGCTCCTGCGCGCGCAGATCGCACAGAAGCAACGTGAGTTGGATCAGCTCACGTCTCTGTCAACTCACCGCACCAGCGCCGTTGCCCGAGAAGTAACTGACCTCACGAGGCGGCGAGCAGAACTCTGCCAATGGCGTGATCAGGCGCGCGACTCTTTGCAGCAGCTACAGCTTCGGCAAGACACGCTCAGCACCGCCATATCGGAGCTCCTGTGTTTTCACTGCGCGCAGAACACTTCGTCGAGCCAGGGTGCGTAGTCGCTATGTGCATTACCTTTTGCTCTGTGTCGTCAGTGGTAGCGAGGGCAAATCGACTGCAGCCATGATTCTACTCCTTGATCAGAAAATGCTTCGTTTGAATGCGCCGCTGCCTCCTTTTTTTTTGTTCTGCTATTTCCTTTTGTTCTTTTCCGCTTACCCACCTCTCTCTCTCTGCTCGAGTCGACTTTTTTTTTCTGTGTGTGTGTGTGTATGCTCGTTGATCTGTTTCTCTTTCCTCTTTTTGAGTCCGTTAGTGACTCGGTTAGCATAGCTCTCCCTCCACATTCCACTGTGGTCCCACCTTATATGTCGGTGTGTCGTGCGCACGACCGCCTCGTAAAACGTGTCCGTGACAGTCGACACTATGTCTCTCCCCTCACCTTCGTTCTCCTATCCCACATTTTCAATATATGCCAACGATTTCTTGTGGCACTGGCGACAGAAAAACAGCGTCTCACACAAACAGTTCTTGTTTTTTGTTGTCCTTCCTTTCTTCACTGCATCTCTCCCTGTTCTCACAATGCTCCGTAGCCTCCGCAATCGTATGAAGCGTGAGAACGAGCCGCGTGTGCTCATTCTGGGTCTCGACAACGCGGGCAAGACGACCATCTTGAACCTGCTTGGCGAACAGGAGGAACATCCCACGAACGCACCTGAAGGCCCCACCCAGGGCTTCAACGTCATGGATGTGAACCGTGACGGCAAGCGCGCCAAACTGTGCGACCTAGGCGGGCAGCGTGCGCTGCGCGACTACTGGCAAGACTACTACGCCAACACGGATTGCATTCTCTTCGTTGTGGACGCCTCTGACCAGCGTCGCCTTGAAGAAGCGCACAGTGCGTTCCAGGATGTTCTCCAGCAGGTGGCGACGGTGCCGGTGCTCGTGTTTGCCAACAAGCAGGACCTTGCCACCGCGAAGGACCCTCAGACGATCGCCGAGGTGCTCGAGCTCCAAGAGTACCGTGACCGCAAATGGCACATTCAAGGCTGCAGCGCCAAGACAGGTACGGGCATCGAGGAGGGCATGACCTGGGTCTTCAACAACTGCACGGCATAAAATTTTCCACACACACACACACATACTGGAGAAGAGGAGGATTGTGCAGTGCTCCTTCTCTTCTCTCCCTTCGTCTGTTCGCACAGACACCTTTTCTACCCGGCCCAGCCGTCTAGCACAGTTTTCTTCATGTCCACACTGCTGCTGACAATAGTCGGTGCCCGCTGTTTACTGCACACGTCTGCGCCCGCCCATTTTCACCCGCCCATAAACACACTCATCAAAGGCGGTCGACCATGATGCAAATAGAACAACAGTACGACAGCACTCAATTATCACGAACGTGTTTCCATAAGCGACAAGCGAGTGTAACCGGAAGACAAAGTGCATAAAGACGTAAGGATGCACCCCGGACGGCGGCGTTGCCTGGTCGGTGTATCCAGACAGAGTATCTGTACCTCATCACGTCTCAGCCCCCGAGTGTGTTCTCTGTTCTCGCGTCACAGTCCCGGCTTTGTGTAGCTGCTTATGACCCATACTTGCCATTGTTCAGTGCAACGGACGCACTTCGGGGAGTGCGCTGTGTGCTTGCGGTTGTGCTGCGCGGTGCAGAGGTATCTTCTAGCCACTGACTACCACACGACTCCGTCGGCAGACCTACCATTAGTTTCCGCCATCCCCGCTCTTCTCTCTCCCTGTTACCCGCTTCCTTTGAACGTTGTGCTATTTATCGACGTTGCCTTTGGTCGTTGTTTTTTTTTTTTTTTTGTGGGCAAAGGAGCCGCAATCTCTTTTTCTTTCTTTATCGTCGCTGTCGCTGTAGACTGGCTGTTTCGCTCGGGAACGGTCACCCACCTCCTGTCTGACGGCTTCGCTCACTATCCATGCCTGCCTCTAGTGACGACAAGATTATTGTGTGTGGGGCGTGCTTCCACACACTGACAGATCCGGTCACCCTTCCGTGCAAGGACGTCTTCTGCTTCGCCTGCGTGCAATCACAGCTCAGTGGCAACGGGGACAGCGGCGTCAGCTGCGCGCTGTGCGGCCAGGTGCACAAGGAAGTGACGCAGGGGACGCTCGTATCGTACCGCGACGAGGCGCTTGCGGCATACATTCAGCAGCTCGCAGCCGGAAAATACAGAGGCCCCGTGTGCGAGTGGTGCGACGCGGTGCAAGCCACGCGCCAGTGCAACGCATGTCGCTGTGTGTATTGCGACGAATGCAACGACGCGGTTCACCGCAACGCCGCAAAACGCGATCACACGACGACAGCCATCTCGGAGGCCTTCAAGAGCTTCACACGGCCATGCCATCAAAACGGGCACGAGGCGTACAAGGCGGAGTTCTTCTGTACCGCGTGCAATCAACTCTGCTGCGCGTACTGCCTGCAGGTGGGCCCGCACAAGGACCATCAGCACAGCTCGGTGGCGCAGGCGGCGTCGGAACTACGCCAACAGGTGCCGCGTGATGTCCAGTTTCTCAGTCAGAGCAAGACGCGTCTGGAAGCGCAGGCTGGCGAGCTGAAGCGCGTGAGCGGTGTTTATAACGCGTCGTACGACACTGTGGAGAACATGATCACTGAGCGTTTCAACGCCTTCCGTCAGCAGCTCGTTCAGCGTGAGCTGGAAGTGCGCAAAATGCTCATGACGCTACGAGACTCTGGCGACGCCGCACTCTCTCAAGCTCGGAAAGAATTCCTGACAAGTTTGAACCATGTCACGTCTGGTCTGCTCAACTTTCGCGCCCTGCAAAGTGGCGGTGCGGACTATGAGTTACTGGAGAATCGCTCGCGCCTCGTCAACTCACTTGAGCCGCAGATTCCAACCATTAGCGGCACAGGCTTCGCCCTGGCCTCCATCGGTGACATGTCCGTCAGCGGCATCGACGTTCGCCTCGATCTACAGTGCAGTGCGTTGGACACGAACAAGGTGTACATGGCTGACCACCGTGCGGCACAGCGCCAGCAGCAACAGCCCACGCTCCCGGCTATCGCACCTCCTAGGATGCCGCTTGTGCCGTATCAAGCCAATGCAGCCGCCGTCATGCCACCGTCGTCAGCCGCACATCAGGCCAATAGTGTCGCGCTTCTTGGCGAGTTGATGGAGATGCCACTGCGACTGACATTCCCGGTCGATGAGAATGTCAATGCCTCCGTGCTTGCCGAAGGTGTACAGCTGCAGTGCGTTGCACGCGGTAGCGGGAATGTTCAGATTGGTGTCCGCAGTCGCGAGCTTTTCGATGCAGTCGCGATGAAGTTTCCCGAGGATCACGGCGTCGTGACCTGGCAGGTACGACTTGACTCCATCTCGGATAGCTTCCTCGGTGTCGTCGAGCGGGCGGGTGGCCGCAGCGCTGTGCCGGACGGCTTCTATTGGAAACCGGCGTGCGCCAACGTCATGGACGGAAGCCTCGGCCGACGAACGTCCGCCGCGCGACGCCTCCCGCTGTGTCGCAACGGTGACGTTGTCCGGTTTGTCTACGACGTTCGCGAAAGCACTCTCCGCGTCGTGCACAACGACACGGACGACCGCGGTGTTGTCTTGGCGGATGTCTCGCCGCGAATCGCCGCCTGCTTCATCCTGTACCCTGGTGAGACCATCACCGTACTGTTCTGAGCGATGTAAACCACCATGTGCGTCCGCTTTTAGATATGACTCCAAACAAAATCTAAAAAAAAAAAAGAATCACACGGCATCCGCAACCCAACAACGTCTGGGCTGTTGGGTACACACAAGAACACTTGACGGGGGCAATCAACACGCGAGCCTGTCTGCGCTCCGCCCACTGGTGTGTGCTGTCATCGACACACTCCGTTTGACCTCTACCAGCGGGCGATCAAAAATGACGCAAATCGTACGCACTCATACACGAGGTGTGACGGATGAACGCCTGACGGTCATCACTGCGCGCATGTGCCTTTGCCGGGAAGTCACGCGAACCCATTTTTGCCACAATCGCTGCCTTTTTCCTCTCTGTGTACATCGATTCCACTTGTCACAACTGTTCCTCTCTGTCTGGCCAAAAGGTTTCCTCATAGCACTTATTTCGTGTTGTTTTTCTTTTCTTTCCTTTTCCATTTATCGGCTCAAAGTAAGGAGGCGGCGACAGAGACGCACACACACACACACACACACACGCAATGAGTTCTCTCTCCCAGTCTATCAACAATGCGCTCAAGGATCGCACGCCCACGCAAATAGTGCTGGTCACGTTGGGCGGTGTGGTGGCCGTGCAATGCACGTACGCCGCACTGGCGGACGGACGTCTTTGGAAGCGCTCCAAGGAGGCCGCGTGGCGTGGCATTCGCACGATGGCAGACCCCGTCATTCAAGCGCAGGTCAAGAAGGCCGTGTCTGGCATGACGATGCCGTCCAAAGAAGGCGAATTCAAGTCGACCACGCTGCCAGAGAAGAGCCGATCGGAGGCGGAGGTGTTGGCACTGGTGCGGCAGGCCCACGCCGACTTGGACCAGGACTACGAAAAGGGTGGATTCAGCGGTGCGGTGTACCACGGTGGCCGCGCGCACACCAACTTTATGAATCAGGTCGTGTCGATGTTTCAGTGGAGCAATCCGCTGCACAGCGACATTTTCGGTGCGACGCGCAAGATGGAGGCGGAGGTGGTCTCGATGGTGGTGCACATGTTTAATGGCCACCTTCTCCCGGACGCGTGCGGGTGTGTGACATCTGGAGGTACGGAGAGTATCATGATGGCCTTGAAGACGTACCGCGACTGGGGCCGCACAACCCGCGGTATCACCCACCCTTCCGTTGTCGTGCCCGCCACGGCCCACCCTGCCTTTGACAAGGGTGCGGAGTACTTTGGCCTTGAGCTGATCAAGGTCCCCGTCAACGCCACCACTGGCCGCGTGGAGCCGGTGGAGCTGGAGAAGTACATTCGGTTCGACACAATCGCCATTGTCGGGTCCGCGCCGAACTTTCCACACGGCGTGGTGGACCCGATTGACGAGCTCTCCGAGATTGCGTACAAGCACAACATCGGCATGCACGTGGACTGCTGCCTCGGCGGCTTCATCATGCCGTTCCTCGAGAAGACAGGGCGTACAAACAATCCGGTCTTCGACTTTCGCAACCGCGGCGTCACGTCAATCTCCTGCGACACACACAAATACGGCTATGCACCGAAGGGGACGTCCACCGTGCTGTACCGTAGCGGTGATCTGCGCAAGTACCAGTTCTGCTGCGTTTCCGACTGGCCCGGTGGTCTCTACTGCTCGCCGGCGGTGAGTGGCTCGAAGCCTGGCAACGTCATCGCTGCCACCTGGGCGGCTATGGTGCGTTTCGGTCTTGAAGGGTACGTCGACGCTTGCGACAAGATTGTCGGCACACGCGAGTTCATGACAACGGAGCTGGCAAAACTGTGTTACATTCAAATCATCGGCGACCCCACCGCGAGCGTGTTTGCCTTTACGAGCAACGTCTTTGACATCTTCGTGCTAGGGTCAGAACTGACGAAGCGTGGCTGGGCACTCAACCGCCTGCAGTTTCCGTCCGGCCTCCAGTTCAGTGTCACCATGCTTCAAACCAACCCAGGCGTCGCGAAGCGCTTCGTCGAAGACGTCACGGAGATTGGTGACAGGCTCGCTAAGGAGCAAGCCGAGAGCGTCGCTCGGGGCGAGAAGGTGCGCATCAACCAAAGCAGTGGCACTCTCTACGGCACTGCCCAACGTATCCCTGATCGTTCCATTGTGAAGGATGTCCTTCGCGAATTCCTGCGTACGTACTACACAGCTTAAAACTCCCACAGTGATGGGAGGCATCGACGTGTCTGAACAGCACTACAGGGCTGTTGAGTAAGTATCATCCCTGCTGCGATCTTTGTGTGCGTGGGTGTTTTTTTTTTTTTTACCTCTACTGGAGCGTGTGCGTCCGCGACCTCATGCACGTTTTCCAGCAGCTATTGCGCGTTTATTGTGTGGTATATCTTATGTTCCTTTTCCTTTTTTTTTTTCGGGTTTCCAGCACCGGCTGTTTTGGACAATGCCGTGTGGACGTCTTTCATCGCGTGCGTGCTTTGTTGTCATCTGGGTTACCACCTTCACAAGTAGCACCAACCATGGTTGTGAAATAACGCTTCCAGTAGTCCATGAGTGTCACGAGCAGGTGTAGGGTCCGCCGACGTGTCGTCTCAATCCAGTTTGTCACCACATTGACGGAAGCTTCGGCTTCTTTTTGTTGTTGTTGTTGTTGGCTCCCACCGCGATCACCGGTGAGATGACCAGTCGACCGCACTTCCTCCCGTTCACGTATAAAGGCAGTGTTGCCAGATTGCACCAAATCGCTTGCCACCATTCCACTTCCCCGTACCGATCTCTCTTTTGAACACTGTGCGTCTTGATTACTCTTTTGTTTTTCCCCTACCAATGCAAGACCGCACACACCTCACCAAGTCGGCCGATACACACGCACAGTGTGTACAACGCACTGTACGTCCTCCCTCTCCCCCCCCCCCATAGACTCACCCACTGGTAACACGGGTTGCGAACGATCTGGACGGGAACAGCCGGTTCGATAACAGAAAAGCGTACGAAACAGCCGGACTGTCGAAGATCTTTGATGCCTTTCAGGTTTCGGTTGTACGAGCCTGAGGCGGACGTCTCCTTTCTCTCCATCGTGGACGGGGAAGCGCTATTCAACGGCGATGACGATTCCGTCGGCCGCGACGCGCGGGAAGCCACGTTGCAGCAAATTGGCTGGCACACCGTGCGACTTCCAGAACAGTGGTTCCTGGGCGAGCAACACCACCACACGGCCAACCGCGTATTAGAGACGATGCAGTGCACCATTCAATACACACACCACTGCCAACGCAAGGCGGAGAAGGCGCTGCGCAAGGCCACCAAGACGTTGACCCGCTACCAAGAGGAGCGTGATGACGCCTTCGAGGAAGTCGTCACCCTCAGGGAGACGCTGGCACTGTACAAGAAAAGACTGTCGGTGGCCCAAAATTGCCAACAGTCGGGGCCGACGTCCACAGCACAACGAGCCGGTGATCGTGACGGGCACACGGAGGGACTGCTGTGCAGCTTGTGCGGTAATGAGTACCCCAGCGTCCACTCGTTGGAATCACACATCAAGAAGCGCCACAAACGACACGAAGAGTTCGCGTCGCTCGCTGCCTGTTCCGCAGCGGTTGCACACCGCTCCCGTGAAGCGGGCAAGAGCGGCACGGAACCGTGCCGTGCGGAGACGCCCGTTTCCCCGTCGTCGCGTCTTGTCGGTAGCCTCACCGCGGAGGTCAGCGCACTGCGACTGCAGGTGGCCAAGTTGATGGAGGAGGCCGCGGACCAACGCCAAGCCTTCGGACCCGCTCATCTGGTGGCGATGCCACTCGGTACGTTGCCAGGCCAGCCGAGCGTGTGGGCGAACGGCGTGCAACGGGATAGCCGCAGCGCTGCCAGTCGTAACACCGAAGACTACCTGCAACGCATGACGGAGAGCCTCGAGGCAGCCACAGCCAAAATGGCGGACATGGAGAAGACCATCGCCTCACTGCAACACGGTGACAGACAAGCAGTAGTGGCGAAACCGGGCCTTCCACCCGCGCTGCAGTCGAGTCACAGCTCCTTGTCCGGTGTGCTCGGTGCGTTGCCTTCCGCTGTGGTACGCCCGGACAGTGACGGCATCGCGGGCCACACATCAGCGTCGACGCGTCGCGGTGGCCGCAGTGCTCAGACTTTTCTGCTGAGCCCGAACTCACTCAGCCAGCGACGACCGGACTCGGTGGCGACGGCCGACTGGGACGTCGACGTGTCTCCCATGACACAGCTGGACCTGACGCCGCGAGGCAGTCCCAGCACGCGTCGCGGGTCGGTCACGGCGTCCCGTGCGTCGGCTGACGGCACTGGGCAACAGAGCAGCGTCCGCATGGTGCCACCGCCGGTGCCGTCGCTGAATGGCGTGACCCGCAGGCCTTTAGGCTCGACGGCGTCCTCTGTTCGCTCAGCGACCCAGACAGGCGGTGAAGCGCCGGCGGGCGCAGACTCGGCGACAGTGGCGCCCCTGGCACAGGGCGGCGGCGATGCCTCGGTGTCATTGCACGAAGACACCACAACAAACGTGGACGGTGACCAGAGCGACGTGGTGCTCACAGCGCGCAGGCCGTCGTCGTCACAAACGGATCTGGTGGTGGCGCCGCCGCTGATGCTGTCGACAATTCGAGCAGCAGCCCACACTGTGCCCACCACGGGAAGGGACCGCTACGGTCTCACTCCCGGAGAAGCGCTGTCCACGAGCATGACACCCCGTGGCGCCGCCGACGCCCACGGGGAAAGCGCGAGGACCGACGATGGCGGCGACCATCACTCCCCGCCAGCGACTCACCGCGGTCACCACCCGCCACAGTCAACGACGCTACACGGAGGCTCACCTGCCCGTTACGAGGAATCCTCACACACCTCCGTGGATGACAGCAGTTCCTCGCATCCACGCACGAGTGCTGAGATTCAACGCGCACGAGAAGCAGGCGGTCCGCTTGCCGACGGTGTGCCCGCTGACGTCGACGCCTCGTTGACACCACATCACGGACCCGACCTCTCCTTGTCTGCGGATTCACGCACGCACGTCATGGCGCCGTCGCTGGATGGCGACCCCGCTTCCCCCTACTCGGTTCCCTCTCTCGTGCAGCCGGGCACATCGGACGCGGACCTCGGGCGGACTCCGCCGCGGGTGCTCCTCGTGAACGGGAGTGAGAGCGCGACGCCGACCCTAAACGACACCTCGGACAACCACACACCGCACGACGACGGGCGCAAAGCCACTTCCCCGACTACAGACATCGCTGAAGGAAATTCCCCGGCGGCTGCCTCTTCAGCACCGGGCCTCCTCAGCCCGACGGTGTTCGCCTCCTCACTACCGCAATCCAAGGACAACCGTCGCGCTCATCAGCCTGATAGTCCCTTGGCGTGGCACAGCTCGGGCGGCGACAGCGACCGCCTCACTCCTCCGCCACTCAGTGCCGCGACACCGTTGCGTCCACCTGACTTGGCTTCCGGTCTGGCCGGTGCAACACTGATCTCCACGGTTCCCTCGATCAAGCTCCCAACCATGGGTCACAGGGCAGCAAGGGAGAACAATACGGAGGACGCGACTGTTGAGCGCCGTGAGGCCGGCGCGCGCAACCGTTCTCGTGACAGGGACGGCGCAGCCGGGGACAGCGGCAGCTATAGCTACTACTACACGTATTCCACCACGCCAAGCGACGCCAAGACCGGAAGCTCTTCTCCGGCGACCGGCCACAGCGCGACGGAAGAACGCGGCGTCGCAGGCATTGCTCGGAGCCGCATTAGGGCACAAGAAGCGACCCCGCTCGCGCCACAACAGAACGAAGACGCTCCCTTGCAGCGAGTAAAGGGTGTTTTCAAGTCCCTTTTCGCATCCAAAAAGAAAAGGTCGAGAGCCTAAATGGTCTACCACGACCAAAAGTGCTTTGGCACATGCGAAGAAACGAAAGCAGCGTGGTGCCGTTCCTGATGAGTGGGTGCAACGCATGGACCCGGCACGGCAGATGGAGTGTCGTGTAAAAGGAAGTAGGAGAGAGCCGCTGTTTTTTTGTTGTTAGTTTGGTTACAGTTCACACGACGTGCGCCACAGGCACACACATAGAGAGAGAGACGCATAGAGGCTACGTCACACCAGCTGCCCAAAAACAAAAGAAAGATAGCAGCATCCGCCATTCCTCTCTTCAAGAAGAATTTCACGACGGCCAATCTGCAGACAAACGTCATGTACTCACCGGCATCCGTCGTCAAACGCAACCACATTCACACAGCAACAGTAGCGGCTCTGCCGCTCACTACTGTACAAACTCGGTGTCCCCCACTCCATTGTCTGTCACTGCATCCTCTTGTCGAAACCTCCATTTCTCTCTTCCTATTACCCTGCTCCTCTCAAGACAGGATGCTCTGTGTGTGTGTGTGTGTGTGTCATCTCACGACCGTTTGGAAAGTGGTGTACGGCTCAGCACCTCTGCAATGCAGGATAGCGCGCTTTTCTTACCATCGCCTCTTCTGTTACCAAGAGTGTGCAAGATTTTGTTCGAGCAGAATGCACCTGAGAAAAACGAACAAAAAAAAGAGAGCATTACCAGCAGTTCGCCCTCTCCTCAGACGTCCCCCTCATTTTTTTTTTCGACTGGAAAGGCTCAGGTGCTCTCGTCGTGTGCAACGGAAGAGCACGCGTTGTTCATGGTTGTGAGTCCTGTCGGGTGAAGTGACGGTGGTTACCAGTTTGACACCGCCCCTTCTATCCATAGGCTGACAGAGCGTGCCGCCATCCCGCACTCACTTCCTCCTCCCCTGTCTCTCGTTCCTACTGACTCCCACCACGCACTGCCATTCCACCATCGTCACTGCGTCTGACTGTCTCTCTTTTTTTTCCCTGCTGCCATTCTTTCAACCGCCTCGCGTCACAGCATTCTTCGCTGTTCTTTGCTCATCCTCCACAACACGTCACCTAACTGTCCTTGGTGAACGGCTTCTTCATTATTTGCCTTCGCCTTCCATTTTTCTCTCGCCCGTTTTTTAGGTCGTTGAATAGAAGCAAGGCCCGTCTGACAGCCACTAACGTATTCTCCACTTCAAAAAAGAAAAATGGCTTCCGTCTCCCTTTTCGGTGCGCACAAGCTTGAGCTGACGCCCAAGATCATCTCCTTCATCCTGTCCATGGCGTCTCCGGACCGTCCGGTGGAGTCGACCCTGCTTCTCGAGGACTTTGCCTTCAACGAGATCTGCATCTCGGATAAGGAGCAGCGCGACATCAAGGAGTGCCTCGGTGCCCTCCGTGACGACGCCCAGAAGCAGTTCGTCGCTGACTTCCTCGACACCCTTGAGGCCAAGGGAAAGGAGAGCAAGAACCAGGCACTCGTCAAGCTGGCGAACGCGATTGAGGTGGAATACAAGAAGATCATCAAGGTCTTCTTCCCTCGCATGCGCTCATTCGTGGTGATCCGCAACTCGACCGGCGACACCGTTGGCCGCCTGGTGCTGTTCCCTGACCAGATCTCCGACGACTATGGCAACAACCTTGATGAGCACTCCGAGGTCAGCATGAATACGATGAAGATCGTTCACGGTGGTACGGAAATGCCGCAAGGCCGCACGGTGTACGTTGGCCACGGCCAGGGCGCCACTGTCGCCGCCCTCCTGGGCTGCCTCAAGGATGAGGCGACCCTGCTCTTCGACCCCACGCTCCTGTCGGAGGTCGTAGTGCGTAGCACGCTGCGCAACGAGCTGCCACCCAAGGTCAAGGCACAGATTGCCCCACGCCAGGCCGGTGCTGAGGATGCAAAGAAGATTGCGTACTACTTCTTGCAGCAGCTACTCGCGCCGCAAGAGAAGACGCTGGCTGTGGCCCGCGAAATCCTGCGCACCTGCGCCGAGCAGCAGGTGGAGCAGATCGAGCAGCAGAAGGAGGAGGAGAAGGCCAAGGCCAAGAAGCAGCCGAAGCAGGCCCAGCCGCAGCAAAAAAAAGGCAAGAAGGAAGAGGAGGACGTCGATACCGCCGCAGAGGCTACCAAGTTCTTCGCCAACAAGGCCTGCTTTGTGGTGACGGGTCTGATCCGTTCGGATGTGCAGGAGCGTATGGAAAAGACAGGTCGCTTCCACGCGTCCAGCCTGAGCGATCTCTTCATCGCTCCCATGACGTCCATCAAGCCCGCCGCGGCCTACCCATACGAGTCTGAGCCCGCGCCTGCTGAAGAGGAGGAGCCAGAGAAGGCCACAGCTTAACGTGTGTCAGCCTTTACGTACACGAACGCCCGGAAGCGCACCGTGAGACAAACGAGGAGCACGGTAAACGGCGCAGATTCCCGACTATCGTTGCGCAAGCCGTGCTTGTGAGTTTTCGTGTGTGCTTCCTTGGGTTGTGCATGCCGTACACTCCACGGTGTATGTGGCAGCACTTCGTGGCCTGTAACCGACATAGTTTTCTTCTTTTGATTCATTTATTTTTTGTTTTTGTATCCGCTGTGTCATGCAAAGATGCTTCGTGTTTTTTTTTCTCCCCGAGGCTTCTTCCATGACTGTCAGCACGTTTGTGTTTGTAGCTTCCCTACCTGTATCGCGTTGGTGTGGCTGCATGAAGCAGTGATCATTGAATGCACTTTCGCAGCTTGTTTGGTAGAAAAGAGACGCTATACTGCGACGATGAACTGCATAACAGCGTAGACAAACAGTTGCCCCACTCATTCAAGCAACGATGCAACAGCTGCGCTGTCCTCAAACTCGGTACGTCGTGAAACACGAAGGCGCCGGGTGCCTCTGGGAGCTCTGTGTTTCATACGCGGTACTATCCAGCTTCTCGTTTGCGCGTTGCACGGCAAGCGACAACCGGTTTATGTCGGTGTGTGCGTGTGCTTTACTCGCTGCACAACGGCGCGTCTACGCTGTCTTTTTTGCTGCACATCTAAAGGACGCGTCCTCGTGCACCAGGCTTTGTTGCGGTGCAAAGCACTCACTGAGTGCTACTCGAATGAACATAAAGTCAATTCAACCACTAAGTCGCACTAAAACAATGCTCGTCACTCCTTCACTAACACCTCTCCCTCCCCAATTTGCTCGCTTTCTTCAAACGTGCTTCCTCTTTTTTTGTGTGTGTGTGTGCTTTTCATGTTTATGCTGGTAAGTTGTGTCCTGTTCTCTGTGGCGAGCAGGAATGTGTTGCCATTCATCACTTCTGGCTGGTGTGCGCACCGCTTCCCTGCGCGCTGCTGCTAGACCTTCTGATGGTGTCCGTGGATTGTTCACAACCCGCTTCGTGCATCAAGGTGGAATGTTGCTGGAAGTGCCGAGACGGTACTGCTACTTTCCACGTGGTCTCGGCTCCCCGACACTACCTGTGCCTGACGACACCCGTGCGCTCTCACGGTACTGCGCGGAGCTGAAACGTCTCAACCGCACAGCCACGCTGCTGCCCGAGGTCTGGCTGTGGATGCAGCGCTTCTCGCCTGATGTGAAGGAGAACGGCGTTTCTCTGACTGCTCATGTCTCCGTGAGTGACCCAGACACGGGGACGCCGGCGAATGGTCGCTCCGTCGTGTCCATCACGCTCACGGCGGTGGAGGCTGCTCTAGCCGTGTCGACGGCATTGCGTTTCTTCTACGCTCATGCCGCACACCTGGACCCGCGGGCCAGACTGTCGCTCGCCATCGGCGCAGGGCCGATGGCAACTGCCGATGCGTTTGTTGACTCCCTGCCTTTTGCGCAATTTTTGGCCTTTGGTGTTGAGGATCTCTTTGCCACTTCCGGCGACCACGCGGAGTCACACGCTCACAGCGGTTTGGCGCAGCTAGCGTGCAACCTGCGTGACGCTGTGCTGACCTACGCCACCCCGGCGGAGTACAACCTGTTGGACAGTCAGTCGGAGCTCTTCGACGAGATTGTTCTCATTGCCGTGTACATCGTGCGTGCGCGGTGCCTCCCCGTTCGACGGCTAGGCAACCACCTCGGTGCTTCAGCGGACTCCGTTGTGACCGTTTTCGCACCAGGCCTGGACCACCT
Source organism: Wallacemonas sp. TrypX (assembly GCA_030849625.1). Classification (NCBI taxonomy): domain Eukaryota; phylum Euglenozoa; class Kinetoplastea; order Trypanosomatida; family Trypanosomatidae; genus Wallacemonas; species Wallacemonas sp. TrypX. The sequence continues at coordinate 41,617 of JASANP010001164.1, forward strand.
CAACCACGGGGGGAAGGGTCGCACAGCGGAGGCGGCTGCTTACGGTGGGGGTGTCGTGGTGCGCGCGACGCGTGACATGCGCGCAGGCGAAGAAGTGACCCTTCACTACGGCTTCTCACTTGCCAATCAGCTCCCGTCGATGGGTCCGGCTGGTCACCCTCCCTCTCACCCACTGTCTGCGGACAACTGGCAAGAAGGTCGCTACATGCTCAACATGGACGACGAGGGCTTCTGAGAGAGACACGTCCACATACTCACATAATGATTGCAGTGGTCGGAGGACGTGCGGCCACTGAGTGCTGCACGAGGCGACGCTCGTCACACTGCACGTTACCCCACCGACGCACTGGCCGCTGCACTGCTGTTCTTCTCCTTCTCCGTACACAATTTTGGTTTTCATCGTGTCACCGTCCAACGGTCGATTTGCTGACGTAGTGGACTCGGCGTCCCCATGATCCTACTTTCGCATCTGTGCGTTGCAGTCGTCGTCACGACTCCTTTCATTTCCCCTCACACCTATCACTCAACGGCCGTCCTCCTTTTATTTGGCTTCTCTTTTTGTTTTTACTGCAAACCTGCTCCTCGCTATCATCGTAGCTCCGCGGCGGCGCGTCGTCCTGAAAGGCCCGAGGTCCTCCAGCGACGCAATCATTTGTGTGTCACTCATCAGCAAGTGAGTGTGTGTTGTGTTGTTCACGTACTTACTATTGGCATCTTCTCTGCATCTGAGATGTACTCCAAGGTCTTCGCACCGCTCATCACCAACCGGATCGCGGCGGCGCAGAAGTTTCCGGCGCTGCTGGTCCGCCCAAAGGAGCACGAGCGCATCACGCATCATCGAGAACCGTATCTGCCCATGTCATCGTTCGAGCCGCGCAGCGTGGAAATGGCCGACCGCGAGCTGCAGCCCGGCTGTGTTGTGGAGATTCGTCAAGAAGACCGGAAGCTCATCGGTCTTGGCTTCTTTGAACCTCAGATGGCGAGGGTTGACGTCTTCGATTTAACGCCGCCCAAGGTCGTCTCATTACCGACAATCAGCGAAGACTTTTTCCTGGCACGCGTGCACGAGGCGTGGGAGCGGAGGCGCAGTGAGCTACACCAGACGCTAAACAACACGTACCGCGTGTGCAACGGCTACGTGGATGGCTTGCCGTCACTCTTCATTGACATTTTCTCTGAGAGCTTCGTGCGCATCATGGCCAGCTCCGCTGGGGCCGAGCGTCTGGTGCCCGCCATCGTCGACTTTATGCAACGACGTGGTGCCGAGGACGTCTTGCTGGACACCCCTCAGCTCGGCTGCACGGAGCGGCTCAAACTCATCTCGCCGAGCATGCCGACCGTGGATGTGTACGTGGAAGGCGGCATTCGTCACCTGTGGGTGAAGGAGGACGTCCGTGCAGACACCCTTACCAACCGATATCTGCTCAATCCGGCCCACAGACGTACTCGGCGGCTTGTGCGTGACCTGGGTCGCGGCAAACGAGTTCTCTGCGTCAATGACCGTAGTGGCTCCGCCTCCATGAATGCGCTCCTCACGGCGAAAAAGGTCACCGTTGTCGAGAAGGACGAGAAGGAACTGCGCTGGATCCGGGAGAACTTGGTGGCCAACCACTCCCCCTCTGTTCTCGACACTTGTGACGTGCTGCACTCCAGCATCAACCACGTCGAAGGCTTGCGCAGACAAGACCTGGTCTATCTCGAGCACCACCCCTACACGCTTGCCACCAAAGAGCAGTGGAAGGAGACGCTGATGCATCTGATGAAGCAAAAGACAATCGGCATCGGCACGACCGTCGTCATGGCGCAAGAGGCCGCGCCTCTGGGTGTCATTGACTTCCTTCCACGTCGGTCGCACATGCCGCTGTCCGGCGGGAACGCCGAAGTCGCCCTCGGACCCTCTGCACGGCGTCCTGAACTCGCACAGACTCTGCGTGACACCGCCGATGAACTGAAACTGCGCGTCCGCTTTCTACGGGCCTTTTCGTCGTCTATTGACTACCCTCTTCTGCCGGAAGGCGAGTCAGTGTGCTTCTCCCTCGCATTCCTGGTGGAGGGCCCCGCCATCGAGTGAGGCGCGTGTTGCCTCTATCTATATTTTTGTTCTTACGCGTCTTACTTGTGAACGGAACGTCTCAGCTCACGCGCTCGATGAGCTTTTCTCCACGCACGAAACCAAAACGTTGATGCGCCGTTGTCAGTGCCACTGTGCATGAAGACTGCTCGTTACACGCTCATCCAAGGTGACTGCGCTACGCCCCCTCTCGCCTCTCGCCACAGGCCGGTACATGTGCGTCACTTGTCGAAGTGACGACGCCGTCCTCTCCACGATGACACCAACAACAGCCATTTCTGTCACCACGAGCTCTTGAGCGTTTTGTACCATCAACACTGCAGCTGGGACAACTTTGACCGGCCACTCCGTGTCCTGCGACCTCCCCCAACCCCATTTTGGCTTTCCTGTTGTTGTTGTTGTTGTTGTTTTTTCACGCCCGTGCTTCGCCAACGCTGGGACGGCAGAAACGTCACTCGGACCTCCTTTGCACACAGGCTGATACACACTCGTTTGACCCTCTTCACGCCACTCGCCCGCAGAGAGGACACTCAGTCACGATGTCAACAGACGACGAAAGGCGGAAACACGTGGCAGAGCTGGTGAGCGCGTTGGACATTTCGTTGGGGCGACCACCGTTTCCGAACCCGTGCGAGCCAAAGACGCTTGCGGCAGCCGCAGAGCTCGGACACTGCCTCGCCGCGCTGCGTAATGCTGGCAAGCTGGCGGTGCTGGAGAAGGAAGCCGCTGTGACCACGACCTTGCCTGTCCTCTGCGCGTCACTACCGGAGGGATCGGACAACAAGCGTCCGTGCCTGGCTCTCTACCGTGAAATGCTGCGTTGTCTTGCCCACGTCTGTCTGTTCAGTGTCTACCCTATTCCCTCCATTCTCTCGACAGCAGAGACCATTTTGCCCCACGATGATGTCGTCCTTTTCGAGCTCACTGCCTCGGCACACGCGCTCACACCTGCTCGACTGCGAAGGTGTCTCGGCGTTGGCGACTCGGCCCCCACCAGCCAAGCAGCGCCAGTACCCCGCAAAGGGAAGAGGAAGCTAGACCCGAGCGCCACGCAGAAGGCAGTGCTGGTTCCCCGTGCCGTTTCAGCACAACTGCTTAGCAAAGTGCTTGATACGGCACTTGAACCCCAACTTGTGGATGTATTTCTGTCGCTCTTCAACACGCCCAACGCATTCATGACGCAAGTGGGAAGTGATGGGGCTTTTGCCTGCCGCCTTCTCGACGTTTACGGCACGCGGCTGCTGCCCAGCCTGACCGCAGCTTCCCTCATACCGTCGCTACAGGCGGAGTCGCTTCCGTACCTTATTGACGTCGTGGCAAAACATGTTGACCGCGGCACATCACACTGTCTTGGCGTGCTAGACGTCGGCAACACAGTGAACGAGGCCTTGAGCAGCTGGGACACCGAGAGGACAGCAACACTGGTGAACTACATCACAAGTGCCGCTCCGGTATCGTCGGCGGAGGCATTGGCCGCCTTCATCGTGTACGCACTGGTCTTGCGTGCCGCGCAAGCCCACGATGTGGGGCACACACTTCTCGAACGCTTGTGCACGACGGTCGTGGAAACGGCGACAGTGGCACTCAGGGAACTGTCCGGTCATGCGCCGCCTACCGTCGTCGTCGTTGGTGCCACAGGGGAGCTGGAGCTCACGACTGATCGCGCAGAACTGATCCTGCGACCTCTTGACACCGTTGTCGTCCCTTACGCAAAAGGACGGCTGTTTGTGACGAAGCACGGTTTCACTTCATTGATCGCGGTGAAGTGGCGTAGTGCCGGTGACGCGCTCGCGAGTTCCCTGCGCGACTACCTGCAGACGTTGACTCGTAAGAAGCCGGCCTCGGCAGCTAAAGCGACCCAGGCCGCCAAGTCGGCGAACAGTGGGCAAGGCAAGAAAAGCTGTGGGAAAAAGGGCAGGGCCACGGCTGCTGAGGTCGCGACGGAGAACCGGACTGTCGAGGACAAGAACGAGTCCCGTTGCTTCCTCTCCACCGTCCTCACTGAAGTTGGCCATATTTTCGTCGCTCTAGGTAGTGTGTCTGACAGTCACTGCGCCGCACTAAATCTCGAAAGTCTGCACGCTGCACATGTGTTTGCTCACGCGAACCAACGCCGGTGCCCACCCAGTGCAGCGTACGCGTCGTTACTGGAGGTGTTTGCGCTGCACGGCTGGAAGCTGCCGGTGCACACCCTGGCAGAGAACGCTGCCAATGACGTGCACAGTGGCGCGGCCTCTGGCGGTGTCTACCTTGGGTTTTACCACAGTCAGCTCATGGCAGACGCTGTGCGGGTGACGTCGTGCGGTACCTGGACGTCCTCCTTCTTCCGCACACCCTCTCTGGGTCTGCGGTTTCTTCAAGGCGGCGACACCGACGGCGGTGCGCCACACGCTGCCACGCTGCCGGTGCTCAATGCGCTCATTACCGCGGCCGCCCTTCCGCGCAACTCACCCAACGAATCACCCGAGGGGGACGTGCCTGACTACGCGACGCTCTTGTCACCCTTGTCAAACGGTGCCGTCATGGGGCTCGTCGGCTTCCACATCGCCGACGACCAACTGGACTCGCTTGCGCGCACCGCGGTGTCTGGGACGGCGCCGCTCTTCGCGTCTGTCCAGCGTCTGCTTGAACTGTTTGTGGAGGCGGCTCACGTCGACCTCTTTCTCTTCGTCTCCCCAGTTGCCGCTGCGCGGTGCGCTGGGTGGTTCGACAGCGACCTAGGCCACCGTGTCGTTCACGGCCTTCAGCGCCTGCGCGATGCCATGAGTGCGGCGGCTTCCTCACAAACAGCCTCTTCACAAGAGCGCGAGCGGGTGGTCGCTGAAGCGCGTGCCCGCATTGCGAAGCAAAAACTGGCCGAAGCCGCCCGATTGTCGGCCGCCACCGAGGCCTTTCAAGTGGCTCAAGCAGAGCGTCTTGAGGCGAAACGGCTCGAGCAGGAGCGCGTGCGCGAGGCTATCCAGCAGCGCCGCGAACGCAAGGCCGAGCAACAGCGACAGGAGCAAGAGGCCCTTGTACGCAAGCGGCAGCAGGCGTTGGCGACAATGAGGGATATGACACTCCAGTCAGCGGCCGCACGCGAAGAGCAGCGCAAGGCTCGACTCACTGCCTACAAGAGGCGGCAAATGCAGGCGTTCCGAGTGAATGTGTTCCTCGAGCAGCTCGGCTTGACGACGGCACGCATAGTGGAGGTGCAACGTGCAATCCAACCTGTTATGGAGTCAGTCACCCCCGATGACCTGCTTGAGTACCTCGTCACTGGTGTGCCGCGGGTCCCCCTTGACATGCTGGACGAAGACGATAAGAGCAGTGCCACAGAAACAGCTGTCATGTTGACGGCGCCATCTGGTGAGCCATTGCCAGCGACCGCGGACGGCTTCTGGGCCTCCGTGATGAACAGCGCCGGTGCGGAAGTCCTTTCCGTGGCTCCTTCTGCGACTGTTCAGCAGCGCTCCTTTCATTCACGCGTTGCACCGTTTCTCGACCTATTTTCGTACCAGGGTGGGGACGAATTCGGCACGGTGCCGGAGCCCTTGCCGAGGTTGAGGCTGAGGCTTGCCCGACGCCTTGTTCCCTCCACCGATGTGAAGGAGATGGGCTTCGACTCCCTTGATGCCGTGTTCAGTCGTCTTGCCGACCGGGGAGTTGTGACAGTGCAGTCGGGTGTTGCCCAACTCACAGTCATGGGCTTCCGTTATCACTTTCCGTTCCACAACGAAGAACGCACGCTGGAAGTTCGGTTTCAGCAGAACAGAGAGCGTGTACGCGAGTTACTCCTCAGTCGGCCGCACGCGACCCACACGTTTGCCGACGAGAGCAGGAGCGACGCCGTGGGGTGGGATGATGAAAGCGAGGAGGAAGAGGAGGAGGACGAGGACACTGACAGTTGCGATCAGGTTCTTCCGGAAAACGAATTTGCCATCTGACGCACGTACAGACTCACAGAAAGACTTCAACACCGAAAAAACAGCAACCTACCGTAAGGCGATCACACTACGACGAGTGTGGTCACGAGCCACCAAGGCATGCGTCGCCGCGACTTTCTACGCTCATCGCGCCGCATTTACTGCATGCGATGCGCTGAGGCTCCTGCGGTCTTCGCACACGTACTCGAGATCGTAAACGCGTAATACCTGTTGCCCCTCCACTTATTCTCTCTTCCTTTGCTCTTCACAGCGCTGACGAACAGAAACGCGGTTAACCTCTCACACCCACACATACCTCGAATAGGTGAGACATAGACGCTTTTCATAGATCATACGTAACACATACCGCGCTGGTGCGTGCTTCCACCTCGCCTTGTTCGTCATCATGGCGTTCATTGATCACGCGGACGACTCGATGGAACTGGAAATTATCGAGTCTACTGATGCGGTTCCGTTCTTGAGGCCCGTGGTCAACAACCGCACGGGTTTTTTCCAACAGCCTTCATGCTCTGTTGACGGTGCGCTCTCCTCGACAACCTGCGCGCAGTCTCACCAACGAACTGCTGCTGAAGAAAAAGAACAGCCGACACCCTGTCTCCGTGACGGTGACAAGAACCTCTTTTACCTTGGTCTCGAGGAGCTGTTTCGCGCGGACGTGAAGGCACCGACGACACTTCCCATGTGCGCAGCCCTTCTGGAGCAATATTTTGGCATTGCAACAGGCACGTTCCGGCCCTCTCAGCAGGAGGTCTGCCTAGCCGTGCTGCAGGGCCGCCACACCCTCGCCGTGTGCCCTACGGGGTGGGGCAAGAGTCTATGCTACCAATTTCCCATGCTGGTGCACCGCCTGCTCTTTACTAACGCCTACGAACAGTGGCGACGGAATCGCGAGGAAGCGTCAGACGGTCCCGCACAAGACAACGTACCGCCGCCACCGATGCCGGTGAGCCGCTTCTGCTTGGTCGTCTCACCGCTGTTGTCGCTGATGGCGGATCAAGTGGAGAAGATTACGGCGGGCGGCTCGCTCAAGGCGGTTGTCATGTCGTCCCAAACGGGTGCGGATCGCGAAGAGCGCATCTTGCAGGAACTGACATCACCGACGTGCACGATTGACGTTGTCTTTACTTCTCCCGAGAAGCTGATCAGCAATCAAGGCCTGCGTAGTGTGCTTGCCGCACAGCGCCACCGTCTGGCACTGGTGTGCGTTGACGAGGTGCACTGTGTGTCCAAGTGGGCGTACGACTTCCGTCCATCGTTTCTCTACGTGGCGCGGCTGCTAGACGACCTGGTGCGCCTTGGCACCTCGAGAACGCCCGCACACACTGACCGCGCACTCCAGTTCTACCGTCGCAGCGACGAGGCGGCCGAGCAGCGAACGACATACCTTTGTCTTACTGCCACGGCGTCGCAGTCTGTGGTGGCTGACTTGTGCGCTGCCTTCCACATTGACAAGAAAGTCATCTGCACAGACCAGGCGCGGCAGAACCTTCACCTAGAGTCTATCGACACACTAGCACTGGCCTCTGCGTTTTCTGGTCCTGAGACGAGTGTGAAACCCACGCCACCGCCTGCGCGTGTCGTCCAAGACGCACTCCTCGAAGCCGTGCAGAGTCTTCCCCACCCAATGATCATTTACGTGCAAACACGTGCGGACGCCGACGAGCTTGCCAGCCTCATTGCTTCCCGGCTGGGGTGCGAGCGGGGCCCCGCTGTCGGCACGCCCGCCACTGCCGGGAAAGAGGGAGGCCCCGTATTCGGTCGCTACCGGACGACAAACGCCGTCAGCAGTACCGACGACGGAGCGGGCCCTGTTAATCAGCGGTGCAAGCAACCGAAGCGGCGGCTCGTTGTGCGGTGTTATCACGCAGCCCTGAGTCGCGCGCAGCGGACCAGCACGCAAGCGCAGTTCCTGCGTGACAGTGTGGACGTACTTGTGGCGACGGTGGCGTTCGGCATGGGCATCGACAAGCGCAACATTCGCTCCATCGTCCACGCACAGGCACCCGGTTCGCTGGAAGGTTACGTCCAGGAGGTCGGACGTGCCGGCCGTGATGGTCAACCCAGCACATGCCGCGTGCTGTACAACCCGTTCGACTACTTTGATCTTCGCTCCCGCCTGTGGTCCTCGTTGCTATCGAAGTCGGAGCTGCGCGAGATTATCCAGGCTATTGCTAAAAGCCCCTTCACGCGCGCCGATGCCACAGGCAGCGGTGGTGGTGACGCGGTGGCGTTGGTGTCTTGTGGAAGCATCGCCACCACGTTGGCTGTTGCAGAGGAGACCGTGGAGACCATTCTATTCCTGCTCCTCACCCTTGAGCCGACGGGTCCACTGGCCGGTAAGCGGTTCTACAAGGGGGTGCGAGGGAGTGCGCCTCTTGGCTTCAAGGTGGTGATTTCGCCGGCGTCACAAGCCCCATCGGCGACCACGCCCACAGCGACGGCGCGAAAACGTTCGCGTGCGGCAGACCACGCCAGCGTGCTCCAGCGTGGTTCCGGCATCGGTTCGCTACTCACCCAACTGCACGCCCGCGATCCTGTCATGGACGCGTTGACCAACGCCGGCCCCAAGGGTATCGCAAACCTTGTTGACTTTGCCAACAGCGTCGGTATGACCATGTCAGACCTACAGCACCGCCTCGACGACTTGACGGCGAGTGGTTCGGTGGTGCTTCACCGCCGTGGGCACGCGTTGCTGGTGGAAATGGGCCCCGATGCGACGGAGGTGTGCACAGACCGTGTCCTGGACGAGCTGACGGAGTGGCTGTTCAGCGTGTACAATGGCCGCCTTGCGTCGCAGGTGGACGGTCTGTGCGCGCTGTTCGAGGTCTTGCGTCGTCCGTCGCACGAAGGCGTGAACAGCATGCTTGACGATACGTCAAAAGCTCAGTGGAAGCCACCGGCACCGCGTCTCACCAAGATGGAAGCGGTCTTTATTGCGAATGACTTTGTCGAGAAGAACCGGCTGCGCATCGGCTCCTCGTACGACGCCGCACGGGCACTACTGGGCGTCATGCCAAGGAGTCAAATCACATACGGCAAGTTTGCCGGTCAGCTACCACTGAGTCACAGTTGGTATGTCAGTTCACCGCACTTTGGTGCTCTCCGCGAGTTCAGCCTGGAATGGGTTTTGCGCGTCCTCTCCGCCCACGAACTCGACACCGCCAGCAAAGACACGCCTATCTAGCCAAGTTCAATGTTTTTTTTTGATTCTGTGCCCTTTGCTTGGCAGCCTTACAGAGGTTTCCTCTTCATCACAAACGCCTTTCCACTCGTGTATGTTTGTGTGTGCCGTTGCGCGGTACCGTCTCGCACCTCTGTGTCCGCCGGCCGCACGAGTTTCTATTCGTCATTGTGGCAGTGGCATTGACGCTAGCGTTTGTCGCCTCTGGTTGTTTTACCAATGTGCGGCGTTTCCCACTCGGTGACGTTCTTCATTTCACCCAGTCATTTTTGTTTCTCTCCCTCCTCTGTGCCTCTAAACCCGCGAAAGCCACCCCTTCTAATACCTTCCCATTTCAACCACAACCAAACCTCTCGTCACACACACACACAGAGAGAGAGACACTTCCGTGCGCGAAAACAACAACTCTCCACAGCCCTCCTTGCACTTGCCTCCTTAACGCAATCACCTCTTGCAGCAAAGCCTACCGCCATGCCGTACACTGTCACGCCCGCGGACCGCGATCTGTACAACAGCTCCGGCGTCATACTGCTCAAGAACGTGCTCTCTCCCGAGCAAGTGCAGGTGCTGCGCCGTGGTGTGGAGAAAGGTTACGCCAAACCCAGCTCACGGCACAAGATTGCCTCTGAGGACTCCGACACGGGCAAGTTCTTTGAGGACTTCCGGTGCTGGGGCGCCATCCCCGAGTACCGTGAAATCATCTTTTGCTCTGAGTTTCCGCGTATCGCCGCCGACCTGATGGGCAGCACCACCGTACGCCTCCACCACGACCACATGCTGGTGAAGGAGCCAAAGACGCAGCAGCGCACGCCGTGGCACCAGGATACCCCCTACTACAACATTGAGGGCAACCAGCACATCAGCTTCTGGATCCCAGTCGACACGGTGCCGGAGGAGAGCGCGATGGAATTCATCGTTGGCTCGCACAAGTGGCCATGGATCATGCCCCGCACCTTCAAGGACAATCAGGCCAAGTGGTTCCCCGAGGGCAGCCTGCCGGAGATGCCTGACATTGAGGGCAACCGCGCCGAGTACCCGATTGTTTCCTTTGCCATGCAGCCCGGCGATGCCGTCGCATTCAACCTCAACACGATGCACGGCGCCAAAGGCTCCACCGGACTTCGTCGTGCCATGTCTATCCGTTACACCGGTGACGACGTGCTGCACGCCCCGCGCCAGTGGGTGACGTCGCCGCCCTTCCCTGAGCTTGACGCGAATCCCTCTCTGCTACCGGCTGGCTCGAAAATGAATCACCCACTCTTTCCCGTTGTCTACGCCAGCACTCGAGTCGCGAAGCTTTAGAGTATGCCGACGACGACGGGATGCGGAGCAATTCTGTGATGCGGAGACCAAGTCGTCGGCACCTCTCCCCGTTCCGCGTCCCTTGCTCTTTTTCTTCATTTTGGTGTTCTGGAGCGTTTGTGGGCATGGGCACATGGTGCAACACTCATAACACCCACCGCCCCTACGCGTTCTTTTCGTTTGTTTCTTCCCTTTCCTTGTGTGTGTGCGCATCACCGCCGTAAACACAACTTCTTTTTCCCCCACACCTGACTTTTCTTTTTTTTTCTTTTCATGTTTGTTTACTTTTTTTTTTAAATCTCCCGCTGAACAAGCGGTTTGATGGCGTCAGCCGTCGCAACCAACACGAGAAGAAGGAAACTTGGGGACAAACCCGCCTTCTCCGTTCGTGTGAATATTGACACGCTACCTCCCGTCGCCTTGACTGCCTCTCTTGCAGTGTTGGCTTCACTGGTATCGCGCTTCATTTAACTACGTTGACAATACTCGTGCGTTTCTTACAAAATTAAAGAAACCGCCCTAGGAAGAAAATACCTCTTGTTGGCCCGAACAAATTAAAAAGCCAAGGACTGTGTGTACCCGCGTATGTGTGTGTGTATGTGTGTTTCGTGGTCGACGGTGAGCGGGTCCGTCTGCGAAGGAACCTCTTACGCTTGAAAGTAGTGTGAGCTCTCCATACACACTCTCTCTCTCACACACACACTTACACTTACCACTTTTTTTTTCAAACCTTACGGACAGACATCGTTCAATGGTGTCTTGTTTTTCTTTTCACTTCTTTTTTTTCTCCCTGTTGTATCCTCCCTTCGTTTTTGTTGTTTTTCCATTCTTTTGTGTTGCTCAGCCGCCGGCAGTCACAGGTGGCAGAGAACCCGTTGATCATTTCGCCTTCAGTGCTCGGTGTGACGCGCGTTCATGACGCGTAAGAAGAGGTGTTTCACCGTATTGCGTTTGCTGTGCAATCACAGCAGCCACGATTCACTGCAGTTTGGTCAAGAATACAAATAAAAAGAATAACCTCGTGCGAGATTTGCGTAGATCGCTAGACGGTACACACCAAACGCACGCCTCACAGACCGCGACGTGTGTGTGCGTGTGGATGACTTGCCCTTGCCGCTGGCTCGCACCGCACACTTGTCGTCTCATCGCTGTGTGTACTCCTGGCTTGTTCACGGACAACTGCTGATCTGTGCCTCCATCCTCCCATTTTACTCTCTCTCTCCTGTATTGCTGTCTGTCCCCCTCAGCGTCCTAGTGCACCTTGCGTTCAAGTGATGTGGCGTTCCTGTGTGCGCCGACGTGCCACTCCTGTGACGCACCAGGCGTCGCAGAAAAAGGTCACCGGCACGGGCCCGTCGTTGTCTTCCGCACCGTGGCGTCCCACAGCCGATCGCTTCGCCCAGGCATCGATGACTCTGGATCGCCCAGTGTATCTGAAGCAGTCAAGTAGCCCACGGCGGTCTCCCAGCTTCTTCATTCCCCGTATGCGGGACACTGACGACGCCATCAAGGCAGACAAGAGTCTCGTCAGTGTTGGCGACGGCCTAGGCTCATCATTGCCTTTGTTCAGCATTGCCTCATCCTCATGTGATTACTACGCGCTGCGCCTGCCGCTGCTGAAAGCAGGGTTCAAGCGAGTGTTGTCCCCACCCAGCGGACTGGCCACGAACCTCATCTGGGCCAAGTCAATGCCGTTCCGACGCTTCAAGCTCTGCCGCAAGCAGGCGGATGGGTCCGAGGAGACGTCCTATTCGCTGCGCTTTGCGGAAGCCACCACGTCAGAACAGCAGCAGCACCTGGACTCCCTGACGATGGTGCACCCACTGCAGCAGTTCAACCACTTTCCGCTAAGCCACCGTAATCTTGGTTCAAAGAAAGGGATGGCGAACAACATCACCCGTGCGATGGATGCTATAACGACCCTGGACGGTGGCAACGCGACACGCGCCTCGTCCCTGTACGGGTTCGTGCCTCGGACGTGGTTCTATCCAGCACAAAAGGCAGAAATTGAGCGTGTTTTTCGCGAAGCGCCTTCCTCCTCTCACTTCATCTGGAAACCCTCACTCGGCAGCTGTGGACGCGGTATCTGCTTCTCGAAGGGTGGCGCGAGCAACGCGGCATCTTGGCAGCGCGTGATGCGGCGTATCGATGAGAAGGCAGCGGACGAAGAGAACGGCAGACTCTTTCGCCAGTACGTCGTGCAGGACTACGTTGAAAATCCACTACTCCTGGATGGCCGTAAAATGGATCTGCGTCTGTACGTTGCCGTCACGTCCTACGATCCCCTGATGCTGTATGTGCACGACGAAGGGTTGGTCCGTCTTGCAGCAGCGCATTACAGTGACAGCGACGACCTTGTTACCGCGGCTGTCCCCGGAGCGGTGGCGAACAGGGACACAGCCCATGATTACGACGAGGACGACGCCGACGACTCCAACACGCGGAGCGGGCGTTTTAAGCACCTGACAAATTACTCTGTTGGCCGCAAGTTTGGCAGCCCTAAGCACCACGAAGGCCAAGAACAGGGCCAATCAGCAGATGAGCCCCTGCCAGAGCTCAAATGGAGCTTCGATAAGCTTTGGACTTATCTCGACAGTAATCCTGACCGCTTCCACGGCGCGCACGTACCGTTGGGGTCGCTACCGTCGGCTTGGGTTCGCGAGCAGATCGCACTTCTCATCGTGCGAACTTTCATGGCTGCCAAGCCAGTGATGGCAACAGCTCTGCAAGAAGTGACGACTCGCGGCGGTTACTTTGAGCTGTACGGCGTGGACGTCATGCTCGATGCGCAACTGACACCGTGGCTCATTGAGATCAACACGCTGCCGTCCCTTGAGAGCAGCTCATCGTTCGACTACGCCACGAAGACTAACGTTGTTTCTGATTTGCTGAACGTGGCGATGCTCGAACCACTTGTACGTTCCGGAAGCACGTTCCGCGAGTACCACCGAAACCAGAACGGTCAAGTAGCCAGCACTGTTATGTCCCCTCGGGTGCAAAAGCTCCTGGTAACAGATACGCGCGTTGCGCGTCTCACCCCACGGGAAAAGCAGACAGAACTCAAGGCGACCATGGACGATGCTTTCCAGCATGCGCGTGGGTTTAAGCGAATCTTTCCACCCGTGTCTTTACCAAGGCACACCAGCGCGGCTGTTGCCGAGGGGTACCCTCTACGAAACGACAACCGTGCGCTGCGGGCGGACATTGAATTGTTCTCCGCGCTCGGCACACTCACTGAAAAGGACCGCGCGCTTCTCGAAACTTTGTAATAGAGTGGATCACACTTGTTGCTCTTTTCTTTTCTTTTCTTCACAGAATACCAAAACACAGATAGACAGACATCACCGAGGACATGGGGGTGAACGCGGCGCCTTCCCAGACTACACTCCAAGAGTGGCCTCCCCGGATGACAGCGACCACCATTCTGACCCCCAGTTGCCGTGCTAGTGATGATTACGGGGTTTCCCCCGCTCGTGAGCCGCGGACGGGCAAGTACTGTGTTACCACCACCGACTCTCTCTCTCTCTGTTCATTTTTCCTCTCAGCAGTGGGCTCACCTCTTCAGAAGCAATCACAAAAAAAAAAAGGCCACGCGTCGTCTCTGCGGAGAGCGGGCCACACGCCTGCCTTGCTCACCACAGTCATCTAGCTTTTTTTTCTCTCTCGGCGGACTTGATGTACACTTTTTCTTTATTGCCCTTGTGCTCTTTGACGACAAGCCGCGTTTTTCCTTAGACTTCTTCTGACGTCGCCGCACACCACGGCTGGCAACGACAGCTTTCCCCTTACGCGTTGCCGGAGTTTGAGCCACTGTGTGGATGTTGTCAGAAGAGGAAGAAGCCGCGATCCTGGCAGAATATGGCGTTCTTGGATTAGATGACATCCTTGTCACTGTCCCGGCTGCTAGTCGGTTCCGCTCAGACTACGGCGACACGACCGTCTTCCTCACCGGCGCGGCAGACACAGACGACAACGCTCAGGCAAGCGCACGCGGCGGTTCCTCAGAAGTCACAGACCCGACGGCCCTGCTTGCGAGCCAGTATCCTCTCGAGGCGCTGCTGCTTAAGCATACCGAGCTGCTCACCGCGTCTACGCCGTCTACAGTCACCGGCGCACTGGGTGGCGCACTGCACAGCTTGCAGCACCGCGATGAGGACGCCTCCGATGTTCAGCCCGTCGCCAGTTCATCACCGCCACGAATAGACTACGGCGCCATTCTGCGTCAGAGCCGCGCACTTGAGCAACGAACAGCTCACATCACGCAAGGCGAGTTGTCTGCCAATGTGGATCTCGCTTTGGTGTCGGCTGGCTCGACTGCACACCACGGCAACGGTGCGCGCAACAACGACGCAGGCAGCCACACCACGCCGACACACGTGGGGCAAGGATTAGCTGTCGCGGACGGTGCTGGGGACGATGGGGAAGTTCAGCGTGCGGCCGCGCTGCTCGCCGACGCTGAGACCGTGCTCGCCGCGACCACCAAGCCGGATGCCACCACGGACTCTACGCTGCGAGGACGGCTAGACGAAGTCGTCAGAGACATGGCTCGCCTCCAAGACGACGCCTACGATTCTCTGCTCGAACGGAGGGACATTCTCGATGCCGATGACGATGATGCTGATCTTGCTGACATTCTCCGGCGTTGCGCCGACCACACCGCCAATTGGCATAGCATGCGTTCACGTCTCAGTTCCGAGTCGTGCGCGCCGCAGCCGGTGAGAGCGGAAGAGGTACAAACATCGATGCGTGAGACAGCCGTGCGCGACGTCGCTGCACCACTGACCGCTGCTCCCCCTTCTCTCTTTGCCTTTGATATGGAGCTTTCCACGAGCGCACGCGAGGCGGCCGCCGCTTGGGAGGCGAGCGCACCGTCGGCCACGCCAGCGCCAACTGCAACCGCGACCGCACCGGTGACGCCAGGAGTCGGCGTCGACGTCCGTGCTGTGGTGCCCTTCACGCTCGCGCCACCCGTACAGACGGTGCTGCACTCCATCGCCGGGATGGAGGAGCGAGACCGGCAGCAGGAGGCCGTAGTGCGCGCCTCACTGCGTCAGGCAATCAACGTGCACCACGCCAAGGACAAGGAGGCCGCCGCGGCCGCTCTGCGCGAACAAACGGGCGTGGTGTCACTGCAAGAATTTGTCAAGCGAGTTGACGAACTTCTCCCGCCAACCACCGAAGAGACGGCGCTGCGGGCCAGACACCACCACGTCAAAGACAGCGAGGCACATCCCCCGAGCATCGTTTCGGGTACACAAGTGGGAGCTGAGCAGCCAGAGGCGCCTGTGTCTTCTTCCTCTGTTTCCTCTCCTTCCAGCCCCACAACACTGCACACCGTGCAGAAGAGAGCCGCCCGAGAGCTTTTCGTCATTCAGAGAGAGGCCGAGGAGGCTCGACGCATGCGGCACGAGGAAGCACGCATGCACGAGTGGATGGACCACTTGAGTGAGCGACGCGAAGAAATCAAACAACTGCTCTCGGTGTGCATCACTGATGCCGAGACGTCTCGCGTCGCGACCGAAAGCGAAGAAGCGGTCGCTTTCACAGAGTTACGTCTGGCAGAGCAACGCCAGCTATTGCGGCTTCGCCAGGCCCAGCGTGTGCGCCGCATGCAGGCGACACAACAGATCGCCGAGGATGTACTCCTCGCCCACGCCGAGGGGGCCGCCGACATTGAGCGCGAGGCAGCTGCCGGTCTAGCCCAGATTGTGGGCGAATGGGAGTCAGCGTCGGTGGCACTGCACATTGAGCTTTTGACGCGATACGTCGACGCGGTACGCCAGGAGTCGGCAGCCTTCGAGCAGCTTGGTCTTCAGGTCGACGACCGCTCGGCACGCGGTCGAACTCTTCAGCTGATATCACCGGCCGCACAATCGTCCACATCCAGCTCCGTTTCGCTGACCGACCTGTACGTGCACACCGCGAGCGCGGACCTGTTCAGCAACGTCTCCACACGCCTTGATGCATTGGCAGGTGAGGCGCGAGGCTTGGCTCTGTGGCTCCATGACCACCGGCGCGACGTTTCGCAGGCTGTACAGGCCAGCAGGGAGTCCAGCACGGCCATTCACCAGCGCATTGCGGAGCGGAGGCACTGGCGTCCACCGCAGTACCCAAGTCGGCCAACGACGGGTACGCACCTCCACGAGTCTCCGTCACCGCCGCCCAGTCAGTCAGTGGACGTCGATGCAGGCGCCCCTGTCCTGGACCAGACGCGCTTCCGGCAGTTGCAGGCGCTGACAATCGCGGCTGCGCAGACTGATCTTGTCCGGGCGCCTCAGTACTTGTCGTCACTGACCTTTGCGCTCGAGCAGCTCACCGACGTGGATTACGACAGCGTTGCCGCAACGGACCTCTTTGCCGACACTGAAGAGCAGCGCCACCGGCGGCGTCTCCTGGCATCGTCTGTGCGCGTGTCGGAGCTCGTGAGGGATCTGAACCTTGGTAGCAACGCCTTCACAGCGCTCTCGCTGGCAGATCTGCTCGAAACGTTTCCGTCCCTCGAGCGACTCACGCTCTCTGACAACGAACTCACGTCGCTCACCACTCGCCGGGTTGGTGGAAGCGCTGCTGGAGGACGCTCACGCGCGTCGACCTCCGTGCGGGGGGTGGAGGCAGCCCGAACAAGTGCGTTGGCTGAAATGTCTCGGCTGTATGAGCTTGATTTGTCTTCGAACAGCTTGGCGGATGTTGAGGGCGTCGGGCACTCTCTGTATCAGTCTTTGCGAACCCTCCGAGTGCCACGCAACCAAATCACCTCTCTCGTAGCGCTCTCAGCCTGCGGAGCCCTCATGTCGCTGGACGTCAGCCGCAACCCACTCTCCTCGCTTACTGGTGTGGAGGCATGTACGCTGCTGCAGGACATCAACGCCTGCGAGACGAGTGTCTCAGACCTCGATGGCCCAACCAGTCGGCTTCTCTTCCTACAGCAGCTCTACGCATCGCAGTGTCGTGTTGCCTCGTGGCCATGTTCAGCCGGTGTCTACTGGATGCTCACGCATCTCTTCCTCAACCAGTGCGGGCTGCGCGAGGTGCCGGCCGAGAGCGGTGCGTACATGCCCTTTCTCACCGTGCTGCACGTAGAGGGGAACCAGCTGACATCCATTGCCGGTCTAGTGAGGTGTCCACGCTTGCAGACGGTGAACGTTGCGGCCAACCAGCTGGGGCTACCCAACGCCGTGGCGCCACTGCGCGCGTGTGTGCAGCTTCGCTCACTGGACATTCGTCAGAACCCCACCGTCCAGGCGTTCTCGGAACGCGTGATACCGTCGCCATTGGCGCGAAAGGAAGCGCTTACCAACTGCCTGCTCACGTGGTTTCCGCAGCTCTCCGAACTGAATGCGGAGGCTACCGCATGCCGTACACCTCCGCCGTCCGTCATGCTCGCACAACAGCTACTGCATCTGCGAAGGGTGTGGTCTCTCCGAGCCACGCCGTGGTGCGTGGAGTACCGTGCAACAGCCGACTTGTTAGCGCAGGACGGTGTGGTGTGTGACGCACGGGCAGCACTCGAAGTCTGCGTTGTCGATACCAGTGCGCGCCTGCGGGCGGCTCAAGAAGGGGACGAGCGGCTTCTACAGCGCTTCGCCTCCCGATGTCAGCCTCCCCTCTCGACGTACCAGCTGTCTATGGAGGAGGCTGAGCGCGGTGCGACGGCGCGTTTGGCGCAGTGTGCGGCGAGCATGGACGCAATGACCTCTGGAGAGACCCTCTCGCGAACTGCGCGCGTGGTAACCAGCTGCCCCACGTACTGGCGACGTGCAACTCTCTTCTCGCAGAGCCACGCCAAGAGTGTCATTGAGAGCTGGTTGTACGGTCTGGTGCTGATGAGGCGTGCAAAGACAGAGCTGTCAGAGAAGCGGCGGCTGTACCGGCAATCAGAGGCCTTTCGACGGGAGGCCGCCGCGCGTCGCATTCAACCGCTGTGGCGTGGCGCTGTGCTTCGTAGCCGTCTGCACCGCATCGTTGGTCCTCGTCGTACGGCCAAAAACACCACCAGGATTCCCGCCGACGACGAGGAAGAGTTTGTCAAGGTGGATGAAGGTTTTGTGATGCCTGAGCTGCCTGACAGCGACGTGGGCCGACTGTTTCAGCAGGTTCTCGACCACCGCACTCATGCTTTACCTGCCTTTCCCGTTCCGCAGACAGTGCCAGGGCTCGTCATGAACGCAACACCGCAATCAGGTGCCGCAGCGCCACTGTCTGGCAAGGCCGACGTGCTGTCGTTCGATGTCGAAGACGCCGCAGCACCGCGTGCCGGAACCGCACCGTTGCAAGGCTCCACAGCGGGTGGTGGTGGTGGTGGCGGGAAACGAGCGGTGCCCGTCTTGTCAGAGCCCCAGCGTCCATCCTCCACCGCTCTTTTACACGCACCAACAGAGTCAACCACGGCGACTCTGGATTCGCAATGGGGTGCGACAGTGGCCGCACAGATCCGCAAGAAGAACCGGAAAATGCAGACTGTTCACCATCAGCACACCCGCGAACAGTTTCTTCACGATCCTCTAGCCGCCAAGAAGATGCTCCGGTCGGACAAGAAGAGTACCAAGCCTTCCGACTGATGCCGCGATGGTAACAGTGCTCCACTTCCTTCTCTGTGGGTGTGCCTGACCGCGTGTGGCTTTGGTGTTACTCTTGCTTTTTTTCTTTCGTTTTCCCACCTGTTTGCACTACCCTCTCTCGTTCCCACACATACACGCACTGCTCTAGAAAAGGAAGCTACCTGATGTACCCTTTTACGGGTAGTTGCCTGCGCGGTGATAAGACCCGAGTACCCGGAGGCGTTATGGTGCCATGCGTCGGCGAATCACTTGCGTGCACCTTTTCTCGCAGCTGAAGTGATCGGACGCGAGTCGTCATCTCCCGTTCGTCCTCTGCCTTTTGATTTTCTTCCACTTGTTTCTCTTATTCCTCACTGCTGTTCACCGCGCATCTCTCTCTCTCTCTCTTCTTTCCTCTGTTCGTGGACGTGTACGTCAACGCCCCGTGCACACGCTCACATGCAACTGGTCGCGCAGTGGAGGCAGTGCTGAACGAGTTCACTTCGCACCACAACCTCTCAGAATCTGCTCACTGGTGGTTTTATCTTTGCCTCTTCTCTTTTTTTTGTTTTTCTTTTCAGTGTGAAAGTAACAAGAGACAGCGGCGTGCGTCGCCTCCTCTGCGCTAAAAGTCAAAAATCACAAATAAATCCACCTTTGCTTACGGAAGGTTTTTTGCGTCAGACAGACTACTTTTTATTGCAGTTCTCACCGTTTACCTCCCCCCCTTCTCCATCCAGGCAACACTGGCCTACGTGCACCATCGTTTCGACAGCAGAGGGGAGCGGTCTGGCCTGGCGCCGCTCCTCAGCCCAGACGTCCCACCGTCCAGCTGTCCGAACAGCGCCTCGCCACGCTTGCGTGCACACACCTCGACGTACTGGAACGGTGAAGAAGACACGCACCTTGCACGGTCTGGTGCGTCTCCCGGCGTAAAGTCTCCCGCAACTGTCCGTTCCGCTGCTGTGTTTGGAAACAGCGGCGCACTGAGCTTCAGCAGCTCGACCAGCGAACAGGAAGTGCAGCCTGACTCGTTTGCACGGTTGGGCGGAATTCGTTGGTGTGGCATCTGGAGTCGCTACTATCTTAGCTCGTGCGTTCGGATTCTTCTTCAGCTTTTGGTTCTTTGCCGGTTGGCCGAAGACAACTCGAAGGTGGTACAACGGCCGGTGACCACCTCGATGCGAACCGTGGAGCCATTGGCCTCCGTGGCATCGTCAGCGGCTCTTTACGGCAGCAACGCCGTAGTCAACAGCAGGTACACGCTGTACAACTTCCTCCCCAAAAATCTCTATGAACAATTTTCGCGGCCTCTAAACTTCTACTTTCTCCTCGTCGCGATGCTGCAGTTCATCTCGGTCATCGCGCCAGTGAGCCCTCTTTCCACCTTTCTGCCGCTGTTGCTGGCCTTCTTGCTCACAGCCGCCAAGGAGGGCTTCGACGACGTCAAACGTCACCGGCAAGACGCGTTGTATAATGCCAAACTGCGAACTGTGCTGCACCCTGACACACACGTCTGGGTGACGAAGTGCAACGAGGAGATCGTGGTAGGTGACGTATTACTGTTGCACCAGGACGAGGATGTTCCATGCGACGTGGTCGTGCTGGCGGCCAGTGGTCAAAAGGCACACACCTTCATTCGCACAGACAACTTCGACGGCGAAGTCGACCTCAAGCCGCGTGCTGTGGTGCAACCTCGGCGGCCTGCGTCCTATCCACTCTCCGTGAACGACGCGGGACCCGACACGGCACGCAAGCTGCGGGCGGTCGAGCTCGTCTACTCAGCCCCAAATGGTGCCTTGGAGTCGTTCGACGGCTTTGCCAAGTTCCATGGTGTCGGTTCGCCAAGCACAGCCGCAAACGACAGCACGGTGCCCCTGAATCACACGCACCTCTTGCCGCAGTCCACGGTCCTGAAGAGTCACGGCACAGTCATCGCCGTCGCTGTCTACACAGGCGACGACACCAAATGTGGCATGAACAAGCACGCGGCACCCATCAAGTGGGCCAAGATTGACCAAACCGTTAGCTCATTTTCTATTCTCATTTTTGCCTGCCAAATGGTGAATGCTTTTGGCTTCGGCTTATTCGGGTTCATGATGAATCGTGCCGCTCCACGAGAATTCTGGTATCTTCCCGAGCCACGTGCCGAGAGGGGTGCCAAGGCGATGTTTATCTACCCGCTTCGCTTCTTCCTGCTAACGACCGTCATGATTCCCGTGTCCTTCAAGTGCGTCGTGGATATGAGCAAGTACTACATGGCGCTGACCGTGGACTGGGACGAGTCGCTGTCGTGCGCGAAGACCACCAACGGTCAGTCAGAAGCAGTCGCGTCATCTGCCACGGCCAGAGCCAACGCGACGACCCGTGTCCGAAACTCCGGCATTCTTGAGGACCTCGGCCAAATCGACTGCGTGCTTTCTGACAAGACAGGCACCATGACCGCGAACGAAATGAAGCTGCTGTTTGTGTCCGTCAAGCCCGAAGCTCGAGTAGACGTCCAGTGCTTTTCGCGTGAGAGTGAGGTTCCTGACCCAACACGTGCCGAACTTGCTCAACTGGCGTGTGCCATGGCTCTTTGCAACACGGTGGACGTCACGAACGCCACGGACGTGGTGGGCAGCAGCAACAGCGGCAGCAGTAGTGTGAGCGACTTGGTAGCTGACAGCCATGTTCGCCCGCTGTATGACGGCGCTTCGCCGGACGAGGTCGCGCTCTGTCAAGGCGCCGCCACACTAGGTGTTACGCTGGTGAGTCGCCAGGACGGCCGGGCACAGGTGCGCGTGGCGTCTTCTCAAGGCGTTGTGACGGTGCAATGGATCGTGCACCACGTGTTTCCCTTTTCCTCGGAGCAGAAGACGATGGGCGTCATTGTCGAGAACGTCTGCAGTGGTGAGGTGCACCTGTTCCTGAAAGGCGCTGACGATCGTGTGCGACGGGCGTTGGACAGCTCTGAAATGGCGAACAACGCTGCGTTGGAACGACACCTTCGTGAGTACGCCGGACGTGGCTTGCGAACCCTGCTTGTCGCCGAGCGCCGCCTCATGCCTGCTGAGCTCACCACGTTTCTGCACGCCTACAAGGAGGCGGAGCTTGATCTGCACGGTCGACAGACGCGGCTCGACGCCTTGCGGTGGCAAATGCAGCAGGACATGCAGCTTCTGGGCATCACGGCGATTGAGGACAGACTGCAGGACCGTGTGACAGACACCATCGACGACTTACTACGAGCGGGCATCAAGGTTTGGATGCTCACTGGCGACAAGGTGGAAACGGCGGAGCAAATTGGTCTCTCCTGTGGTCTCTACCACCCTGACGACGAGGTTATTCGCGTAGCAGAGACGGACCCCTACGCACCGGGTGGGGCGAACAGTGCAGCGTGGAAGACCGTCCTGTTGTCCGCCGCATGCCGCCTGCCAAGTCCCTGCATCTCACACGAGAGAGCCGACAAGCAGGTGTGGCAAATGATCGGTAAAGACAGCGTGCGCAACACTCGGCTGTTTGGCTGCCAGTCGGACTTCACGAGGCAGAGCCGTGTCCCCGTCACCACGGCTGGTCCACACACGTCAGCGACGACCACCATAGGCGGTAACTCTCAGCGCACTCTGCTGGTTGTGCAAGGTGGCCACATCCTGGACGAAATACTACGTTCGCGGCCGTTGCGCGAAGCATTTGGCCAAGCCGCGTCGCGTTGTGTGAGTGTCATTTGTGCCCGGTGCACGCCATCGCAGAAGGCGGCAATCGCGCGCTTTGTGCGTCACACAGGTGCCATGACGCTTGCCATTGGGGACGGCGGGAACGACGTGGCCATGCTACAGGAAGCCCACGTCGGTGTCGGGATTGTTGGCAAGGAGGGCCAGCAGGCATCCCGTGCCGCGGACTTTAGTATCAACTGCTTCTCGGACCTGCACGGCCTTATCTTTGTCCACGGCCAGCAAGCCTACGCCCGCACCGCCTACATCATCAAGTACAGTTTCTACAAGTCGATGCTCGTGTCTTTCATTCAGCTCGCGTACAACATGGCAGGCACCTACTACTCGGGTGCTACCTACTGGAACAGCTTCTCTCTGACGATGTGGAACGGGTTCTACACACTGCCTCACACTCTGCTTTACTGTCTTGACCGGTGTGCACCGCGCGTGGTGCTCGAACGCAACCCGGCCCTGTACCAGCAAACACGGTGCTCCCTGGACATGCGTCCATCGGAGTTCTTCGGAGTGTTCGTTCTCAAGGGCGTCCTTCAGTCGATTATCCTCTTGTGGCTTTCGAATGGGCTCTTCGGCGTTCACTTTGCCGACCCACGCGACGGCAGCGCTAGCTCGCATGACGTCGCCTTCAGCGTGTCGTACACCGCTCTCATGGTGTCGCAGGCTGTGACGGTCTTCCTAGACTCCCACGCTGTGACAGTGTACAACGTGGTCGCCCTTGGTGGCATGCCTCTTTTTTATCTCCTCAGCACGCAGTGGTTTAGCAACGTGAGGGCTGTGCAGTACTTCGGTGTCTTTGCCCGTACGTTACACGTTGAGATGTGGCTCGTGGTGCTCGCAGAGGCGGCTGTGCTCACACTGCCGTTTCTTGTCTCGGAATGTGTGCGTGGAGCCTTGTGGCCAAATCCACGCGACACGCTCCGTCGCGCAGAGGTTCGCCGGCAGTTGCACCTGCTCCGGTACAGAGTTTACCGCGAATCAAAAGGGCTGTTCGTTCGTTTGTGCCGTGCGGTGCCAGAGGTGTCGTCTGTGTTCTCACGCAGTGTCGATATGGCGGAAGCGGCTGCATTGGACGCTTCAGCCACGCACGCTGTGTAATGCTTCTGTTTTTTTTTCCTCTCTCTTTGCTTTTTGTTCTTGTCGCTTTGTCTGCGCACATGTGCGCTTTCTCTCAGCTCCCAATCTGCTTTGTTCTTGTGCTTCGAATTTTTTAAACATAGGCGCGTATATATAAATATATATGTGTGTGTGTGTGTTTGTTGGCCCAGCTGACGCTTGGTTCTTCTTCAAGTAGCGTTTTCCCTTCTCTATATGTTTTCTTTGTTTTCCGGTATCTGCGTCGGTCACTGTGTAGTCGTGTTGCATGCACGTGAAAGCTGACCCTTTTAAATTTCATCCTCTTTCGTTCGAGCGAGTGTACTTATGATTACTCGTTCATTCTCTTTTCATTTCTGTCACTGCAGTCAGCGTGGCTGTTTTCTGCTGGGAACGCACGGCCGACAACGGAGCTGACACTTCGGCTACGTGCTTGTTCAGCCTTTGCCCGTCCATATTGAGACCCGGGTGCGATTCCTGATGTCTGTGGTTAGCTATTCGCCACCGCCCTCAACAGAAGGTTGTGTGGGCACGTGCATTTGCACCTGACTTTTCTCGGGCAGTGTTGAGGGCCTTCTTCCGGTCACTGAGACCACTTTCTTCTCTCCTCCCCTCTTCCTATTCCTTTCGCGTGTGTATGCATGTGTTCATGTTTCTCCCTCAAGCGAAATACTTCTATTACTTGTCTTCAGCCTCCACTTTTGTGTGGGCTCTCACCAGTAGTGGTCCTTTTTTTTTCCCCCACTGGCTTTGGGCTGATTGCTTTACTCCGAGAGCCTTTGACCAGTCTTTGCTAGGCTCGTCAGCTCACTTGCTTTTTTTATTCTCTCCTTCCTGCTCACCTTGTCGCATCTGCCTCATGTCTCGTTGCGGTACGTGCAACGTGGCCCTGGAGGGTGCCGCCCAGCTTCGTGAGCACTACAGCTCAGACATGCATTTGGCCAACGTTCGGCGTCGTGTTGAGGGACTGCGAGCCTTGACCGATAGCGAATTCCGCCACCGGCACAACGAGGAAGAGACGGGAGAGGGGCTTGACGCCACTGGCGCGCCGGTGTTCTCCTGCACGCTGTGCAAAAAGACGTTCCGCTCCGTGCAGACGCTCCAGACACACGTCCGTTCGACCGCCCACTTGATGCGCAAAGAGCAGCGCATCATCGCTCGCGATGCCGATGCGGCGACCATGTTGACGTCCACCTCGCTGGGCAGCGCCGCGATGGGGCTGCACCGCCGTCACAAGGCCAAGCGCGTCGCTCCTGCAGTCGAGAAGGTCAGCGGTCCCAAGGTGAGTGTGGAGGATCGCGAAGCGGACACCAGCTCAACGCGTTGTCTTTTTTGCGGTCTGCCGTCAACGTCAGTCGAGGCGAACTTGGAGCATCTTCGTGTGGTGCACAGCTTCTACATTCCCATGGAGAACCACTGCAGCGACGTCGAGGGCCTGCTCGAGTACTTGGCACGTAAGGTGAATGGCCTCTTGTGTCTGGTGTGCAACGAGAAATCGCGCTCTTTCACTAGTCTCGAGGCTCTCCGCGCACACATGCATGAGTCTGGTCACGAGAAGGTCGTGCTCTCCACTGAGTACCAGGACTTCTACGCGTGCGTGCTCGAAGACCCTGAGGACTCCAGACCTGTCCAGCTCGAAGGCGTGCGCGGCGACGAATTGGTCATCGCGACGGGCCCCAACGACCCAAAGAAGCGCGTGCTGCTGCGCCGTGAGGCCGACGTCCCACGCAACCGTACGCGCGAGACCGAGGAACAGGTTCAGCAGCGTACCGCGCGCTTGACAGCCCGACAGGAAGCCATGGCCCTCGTGAAGCAGGAGCAACAGGAGCTCTTTGCCGAACAGAACAAGGATGCACAGAAGACGCTGAGGCGGTCTGGCTTGGAGCAGCAACAGCTGCAGCTCAAGGTAGACCTTCGCTCCAACCATCTGCATCCAAAGGGCTACGATGGCAACATGCTCTTCAGTTAGTCTGTCCCGCCACGAGGAAGAGGGCCCACGAGGTTTGATGGCCGTGGGGCCACCAAGTGCAACCCGTGTGGCGAACTGAACGGCTCGGCCACTCTTCTCGTTTTTTTCAGTTTGTAAGGTGCTCTCTCTCTCTTGCGAGCTTTGGTTTTCTATGCTTAACAACACTCTTTTTCTGACTTTCCTTTTCTTTGACGCGTTTAAGGCTTTAATGCGTGCGTGAACGCAGGAAAGGTGCACGCGCGGTCCCATCCAGTGGACGTGCAATCCCCCCTGGTACCTGTCCTGCAGACACTTCGACGTCCGTTCGCCGTCTCTCGTTCCGTTGGTCGTCTCTGACAAGAGCCACCTTAGTGTTTCTCTATTTTGGTTTCCCAGACTTCCCAATTTTTCGTGCCACTGCCAACAGTGATGGCAGCCACATCCCAATGATTACGTTTCGCACGCGGTGCGGCAGTCACTCGCCAGGTACACCAATGTGTTGGCGGTTGTGTGCGCATGGGTACTGCGTGACCTCGCCGGTGACTGGCAACAACACTATCGCAGTGGCTTATCTGCTTCTGACCAGTCAGCCCTGTGTCGCAGATAGATCTTCCGCCCCCCCCCTCCTTTGTTTCGGGCCCAGTGACACACATACGCACACGCACCCACCTCTGCTTCCCTCGGTTTTTACCCGCTGTCGTGTCCGTTCGTCAATGCCTTCAGTGCCCGTCACACGTGTTGCCTGGGACTTTTTAGTAATAGTCTAGTATTCCCTCCACACGTATTTAGCTTCATTCGCACATCCCAGGTTGACTGGTGCCACCTGGTCGTTGCACTTGTGTGTGTGTGTGTGTAGGACGAGCTGTTTCTTCCTCTCACTTTCTGTTCTGTAGTTACCACCTACACGCAAGCGCAAACAAACGCATAGCCGCTTTTGTTTTCCTCGTGCGTGCCGTTCTTTTCTGTGTCGAAGATCCGCACGTTGCACCGCGTCTTCCTCTCTCACTCTCCTACTCTCTACTGAGTGTGACGTGTCACGTGAAGATCGTCAATCAAGATGGTGTTCGAGGTTCTTTCGTACACCTACAGTGAGGCTCTGAACGCGGTGCACCGCGTGTGGCAAATTGAGAAGGAGACGTTCAAGTCGGTCCGAGACCCCGGGACGTTCATCTCCGGTGCCGTCGCTGGTGCTGCCGGGCGTACTGTCGCCCTTGCCTTCGACCGTGGCGGAGCAAAGGGTGTGGCCCAAACGATTGGGCGGCGTGCACCGCAAATGGGGCTGCTCATGATGTTCTACTGCCCAGTCGCCAGCCGTGTCCTCCCCGGCACCGAGAAGCACCCACCGTCGAAGATGGCGATTACGTTTCTCGTGGGGGCGATGGCCGGTGTGAATATGCGCCTCCTGACCAATCCCGTCTCCCGCGTTCTGGATGAGATGAAGCGCACCGGTAAGCCCGCGAAAGACATTATCCGCACGTTTCAGAAGAAGACCATCTTGCAGTTCTGGTACACGACGCCGAATCTGCTCTCCAACGCACTCTACTTTGGTGTGCTCTTCACCGTGTTTGAGGGTCTGCGACGGTTCACTGAGCGCAATGTGTTGCCGATTGTCGTGAACCCGCCGGTCGCAGATGGCTCAGCAGGCACGACCGCACCAGCTGCACAGGCCAAGGCATCGGCGTTCCCTCCTCCGGTGGACAAGAACTACAACATGCAGAACTACGTGAACACAGCCATGACGAACTTTGTGCTCGGTGGTACAGCCGCGGCTATTGCGTCCACCGTCTGCTACCCATTTAGCGCGCATCAATATCTGCAAACCGTGATCTACGACTCCGCGCTGTGTCGCGGACTCATGCCCACATTAGCCAAGGAGGTGCCTATGATGGCTGTCACCTTTGGCACCTTCTCGCTGCTGCAACCGTTCTTAGCGCCCCGCCATGGCACCCGTTGTGGCTTTGGCTATTAGTGAGGCAGTCACACCCACCCCCGTCGAACAGCTGCGATGGGGAACTCGTTAGCTGTCGTCCACGGCATCGGCATGCTGTCGTATTGTGTCTCTGCTGTCACCGACGTCACACCTCGTCTGTAGTTTGCATCACAACTTTTTCTTCTCTTTTGTAGGTATTTAGATCAGGCACCCGTCACTGCGTTGAGTGGTGGAGATGAGGGTACTATCACTACACACCTAGCGGCGTTTGCTCCGAAACTGCGCGCTCGGTACGCAGCTTTTCCTGGCCGACGGAACGAGCGAGCAGATGCTTCGTTGATGCTGTTGTTACTGTTGTTTTTGCTCTTTTCAGTAGCTCCGACGGTTCGGTCACACCCGTACGCAGGAAACCCCTTGATAAGGCAGTGCGCATCCCCGCCACCGCCATCGTAGCGTAGCTGCCTTCACGCGAGCACTTCACATGTCTCTCGTCTCTCACACACACACGTGAGGCTGTTATTGAGCACCAGTGTACATGTGTTTTTTTTTTTGCTTTTCTTTTTCCTCCCGCTTCGTTGGGCATCAGTGAGTGAACACAAATGATACGAGGCTGCTGCAGCGCACGTTGTGTCGTGTGACAGAGTAAACTAACGACTTGCACTTGGACAGCGACCTCGCCACAAGAAACGATGACGTTGAAACAGTGACGTGTCTTTTGCACGGTAACAGGGCTGCGCATCTTTACGTGTAGGCACACACAAGCACTGGACACGCACACACGCACACATACAAACTTCAGTTCACTTCACCTCCGACCCCCACTTTCATGCCCATCCTGCTATCGACACTTTTTACTATTTACTTCGCAAGTGTGGTTGTCTTGTAGTCCCACTTTTCGTTTCGTCTTGGTTCTGCTAGGACTCTTCTCGCTTTTATATTTTTTCTCCCACCCACTTCTCTCTACCCTCCTCATCACAGGCTCTAGAGCCACACTATCGCCACGCTCTCGCGATGACCGCTGTTGCCGTGTCGAACAGTTCACTGGCATCTTCTGCAGCATTCGCGCAAGGCTCTCTCGCTGAATCGTATACCTCGCGGTTTACGGTAGTGAAGAGCTCCTGGCGCGGACGCTACACGAGGGTGTTTTGTGTGAGCCCGCAACGCGTGGCAACAATCAACCCGTCGAGCCTCTTCAAGGTTACCAACGCGTGGGATTATGCCAGCAGCTTCGGTGATATTGCGGCGGAGGCGTCGTCGCCCACACAGTTTAGCATCACGACCAGCAAGGCGGGCAAGCAGGAGACGCTCACGTTTTACTGCGAGAACGAGACGGAGCGTGCGGAGCTCCTGACAGACGTGCAGCGGTACCGCCACTGTTTCGACCGCGCCTATCCGCCTCTGGCAAAGCGGCTTCAGTTCTCCGCGGCAAAAGTCAACAGAGACGGCGAGGAGGTCCGCGTGTGGCTTCGTCTGACCGCCGTTGGCATCGAAGTCGCGCAAGGCAACACCAACGTCGTGAGCGAGTACCTGTTCATGCACATCAAAGGCACCTCTTGTCTCAGTGGGCTGCGCGACTCCAGCCTTATTGTGGCCTACGGACCGCAGATGAAGTTGCATTTGTACAAACTAGCCAACGCAGAGGAGCTACGCCGGCTCATTCAACAGCACGCGACACGCTATGTCGGTCTCCCACCGTACCGCGCCATGAATGCACTATCGGAGGAGCAGTTTCACTCGGACCGCCTGGGGCTTCGACGCGACGTTCTCGAGGCGGTGGCGGAGTTTCCGTGCGTCAAGGTTGCCGCACGACACGGTGACACCCCAGTCGCCCGCACGCTTGGCACAACAGCTGTCGTCTTAACGGAGCGCGACCCTACCACGTACAGCGTCGTCGGCGCCTACTTCCTGGCTTCCATTTACAGCTGTGTCCGAAGCGAAGACGATG
This sequence comes from Wallacemonas sp. TrypX, assembly GCA_030849625.1. Classification (NCBI taxonomy): domain Eukaryota; phylum Euglenozoa; class Kinetoplastea; order Trypanosomatida; family Trypanosomatidae; genus Wallacemonas; species Wallacemonas sp. TrypX. The sequence continues at coordinate 71,259 of JASANP010001164.1, forward strand.
ACCAAGAGTTTTGCATCGAGTTCAAGGAGCCACACGTTCTCAAGCGGTACCGCTCGCCGTTGAGAGATACCATTATCGCCCATCTCGTTGACGCGTGTCATCTCGCTGGCAACAGCAATGTGAGTGTGCTCACCCAGCCTCTGGATCGAAGCAAGCGATACTGCTCCTTGCGCAGCGTGGTCTCGGAGGAAATTGAGAGCACGCTTCTGCGCTGCCTTATCGACCCATCACGGACGGTGACGGCATCTGGCCTGTGCCTCTCCTACCCCAGTGTGCTGCAGTTTGTCGTGGCCAACGTCGAGTACACGGGGCTGCGGCAGAGTGAGAACAAGGACGGACTTTTCGCAGAAAACCGCGAGAAACTGATCTTCGACGCGTTGAGTGCACTCATGGCACAGGGTGAGGCCATGCTCCAGGCAGGTTCAGCCGCTACGGTACTGCTCTTCCAGACACTCCGCCGCCTGAGTGTGACACGCGTGGGTTTCAGCTCCATCGCTGTGGTCCCCTCGCTGGTGAAGGATGTCGGCGGCCTCTCTGTGCGCGCATTGCGCACCGGCCAGGCACACGTCGCGCTCGCTGTCACCGAATTCCTCTGCTCACTAATGACACCTTTGCACAACCACTACGAGCCTGAGCACGAGTCCATCAACAAGAACCGCATTCTCAGCGCCAGTGGCTTCATGCGTAGCTTGCTGGTCATGACGAAGGACCACATCGACAATGAAAAATCGCCCCTCGTGCTGTCGCAACTCCTGCAATTCTTCGTGTACGCTCTCTGTCCACCGTACTGCGAGGTGACGGACGCAGGTGTGTTTAATTCGTTGCTGAACGAGTTGGTGCAGTCTCTGGGGCAATCGCTCTTTCGCGTCTTGGGCAGCCCGTGCGCGGCCGTCGCGGTGCATGCGGCTCAGCTCATTCGCGAGGTGATGGAGGAAGGCACGGAGGAACAGTTCCACCTGATGCAGCGTGCGGCGCTGTCTCGTGGTGGGTTCCTAATGGTGTTTAACGCGGCAGTCTGGAACAGGAACCGGCGACTGCGCGACCTCTCACGACGCCTCCTCGCCTACTGGACGTTTGAAAACCGCGACATGCAGGACTTGCTGCGCCGCATGGTACCGCTCACCCTGCTGTCCTTTCTTCAGTCGACGGAGCAGGCGGACGCCGAGGAGCAAGAGCAGGTGGCGGTGAAGGGTGTTGTTCAAATGACGCCCATGTACCGCGAGTCCATGACGGGCGGGTGGTTTCGCAAGTCCTTTCACCCGCGCAACGACACCACACCCGCCAGCGCTGGCGAGGACGGTGGCAAATACCGCACGCGTGAGCGGGAGGTTCGGGTGCAGCCTCAGATTAACTGGACCTTGTTTTTCGCACAGCTCAAGAAGGACCACTTCCGTCCAGACCTCATCTGGAACCACGCGACACGCAACGAGCTGAAGCAAGCGGTGGAGTCAGAGCTGAGGGCCTTCATGTCTGGTGCGGACAACCACAGTCGCGGCGACGGCGATGATGGCCACCGCTTTGCGTGGAACTTCAGGGAGTTCGAGGTGGTCTACCATTCCCTCGATGGCGAGCTGAAGATTGGACAACACTACCCGCGACTGCTATTCGAGGAGAAGGAGCCAGTCATTGCACGACCGGGAGAGTTCTTCAACGACCTTTACCACCGTTTTCTGCTCGTCGATGCCATGCAGAGCAAGCTTGAGTGTCTGCAGGGTATGACACTCTTGTATCAGCACTACGCGGAGGTCATTGGGCAGTTCAACGACTTGCCTTTCCTCGTGCGCATGCTGGAAACAACAAATGATCCGTGCTTCCGAGACCGAATGCTCCTCTTCATGGCGCACGTTCTCAAAGCACGGCACAACGTGAAGCTGTTCATTGACGCAAATGGGTTAGCCTCCCTGACGGACTTGTTGACCCTCGCGCAGTTGCACATTGACCGCCCGCAGATACACGCGATAGGCAACGCTATCGAGTACAGCGGGAACTCGCTGGAGGAGTTGCAGAGCCGCGCGAAGGAGTGGTATTATTCGACGGCGAGCGGCGGCAAGGCGGATGATGCTGTTTCGTACACAGCACTCAAGGCGCTCGTCCGCGACGGCACCGTCACAGCCAAGACGAAGGTGTGGGCGCAGGGCATGTCCGGCTGGAAACCACTGCAGGACGTAGCCCAGCTCCGATGGGGCATCCTCTACGCCGACAAACCGACCATTCTCACCTTTACGGAAGTAACGTGCACTGTCTTGGACATACTCCTTACTGTCTGTAAGCACTATGCCTGTGTGGACGAGGAGGGTGCTGTCATGTACCCTGTGCCGCGCGTCAAGCGCTACCTCACCAGTCCAGGTCTGTTGCCGCACATTGTGCAGCTGCTCTTGACGTTTGACCCTTCCGTGTGCGCGCGCGTACACGGACTTCTCTTTGAACTGCTGCGCGACAACGTCTCGGCTTCACGGCTGTACCTGACAGGCTACTTCTTCTTCACGTTCATGTACACGGGCTCTGACGTGCTGTCTGCGTGCCGCGTGCTGCACTTGGTGCACCGGCAGCAAGCATTCCGTTATCCACACAGCAACAACGCGATTGTGCGCAGTAGCGTGCTCGGTCCGCTACTGCCTCCTGCGCTGATTTGCTACCTCACCCACCACGGCCCGGAGGCGTTCGCGGGCGTGCTGTTGGGTGAGTACGACACTCCCGAAGCGATCTGGGGAAAAGAAATGCGCCGCACCCTGGCTGGCAAGCTGGCGGCTCACGTCGCCGACTTCACACCACGTGTGTTGGCCAACAGCACGGCCCTCTACCAATACTGCCCGATGGTCACCGTCGAGTACGCCGCCCTGCAACACGAGCTGTTTTGCTCTGAGTATTACCTTCGCCACCTGTGTGACGAAAGTCGCTTCCCGGAGTGGCCCATCCGTGACCCCGTGCGGCTGTTGCAGGACAGCCTGGACGTGTGGCAGGCAGAGTTGGAGAAGAAGCCAGCTACGTGGACAACACGCACCGCAATGGCTGAGCTGGAGCTCCTCCCCACCGCAGACGGCGATGCTGACGGCGAGGTGGCTGAAGCGACCCCCGCAGCGGTCCGCAAGGCGTACTTTGTCCTCGCCGCACAGTATCACCCCGACAAGAATCCCAATGGCCGAGAAAAGTTCGAGGCCATTCAACAAGCGTACGAGTACCTGATGTCGTCAAGCCGTTTCTCCACAGAGCCGCTGTCGCGCAACATCGCGCTCGTGCTACGGACGCAATGCATCTTATTCAAGCGCTACGGTGCCGTGCTGAAGGATTTCAAGTATCCCGGATACCCTCTTCTTCTCAGTTTGATCCGTCGTGAAGAGTCTGATGCCACCATGCTGTCCAAGGAGGTCGCCCTCATTGCTCCCGCCACGGAGCTGTGTTTCTTGACTGTGCGCAACGCTAACCTCAACGCAGATGAACTGCAGGAGGAGGATGGCATTGCCCTGCTCACTCGCGTAGCCGTGCGCTGCTTTGAGCACCTCACGCCAGCAACCTTACAGATGGACACACGGGCGGACGTGGCGAAGCACTGCATGCTGACCTTTGCGGTGGCGGCCCAAGTCACCGATTCACGCAAAAAGATGGAAGCCGAGGCCGAGCTCCCATACCTGATGGCGAAAGGTGCCGCCTACGCGCAGCTTCTTCCACTTGCTCGAGCGTGTGTGCAGGCCTGCCAGACGTGCTGCGAGAGTGCGACGATGCAACAGCAACTTGTGCAGTGCGGTGCGCTGTGGCACATGTTTAGCTACCTGCTGCGTTATGACGCCACCGTGAAAAGCGCGGGTGTGCAGCTGAGTGAGAAGCGCCACTCGCCGCTCTTCGTGAACAAGACCGCTGTGCTAGCGCTCAAGGCGGTGACAGCGTTGGCGGGGTTTGTGCCGAGTGCGTCGTACGTGCCGTCCACACCCGTGCCGCCCGTCATGAGCGCACTCCGGCAACTTCTCACGCCCTTTCTCGTCGACAAGCTCAAGACGCAGCCCAACGCCGAGGATGAGGTGTTGGCGCTCTTGACGAGCAACAGCGAGGTGCCGCCGTTTGTGTGGAACAACAGCACACGTGCCGAGCTGAAGGAGCTCACGGAGGGCTATTCGGCACAGTGTCGCGATGCCCCTCCAGGCACTGACACCTCGCACACTCTCGCGGAGGCCAGCGCCTTTGTCTACAGCGCGTACCAGGCCGAGACCATCGTCGGCGGCATTTTCTTGCGGGTATTCCTGTCGCAGCCGACCTTTTCACTCTCGCATCCTGCCGAGTTTTTTGGGTCACTGGTCCGGTTCATCTACGACCAGCTCGCCTCTCACAAGGAGAAGAGCGACGGCGCCCAACAGCTGCAGCTTGCGGCTAGTGCACTCTTACAGCTTTCTGCTGGACACGGCGAGGGGATTCACGCTGCCGCCCTCGAATACGTGCCTACCGTCGTGAGCTTCCTTTCTGTGCGTCACCTCAAAGTCAGCGAAATGGTGTTCGGCACGCTCGAGCAGCTGTTGCGGTTCGAAGATTGCCTCGACGCCGTGGCCGCCGTGAAAACTCTCGCGGCGCGCGTGGCGGTGGCGCTGCACCGTTTACATGGCGTACCGTGGAGTGAAAAAGAGACGAACATCGTGGGGATACTGCAGTTCCTGTTGAAGGCATTCGGTAGTCGCGGTGTCGTCGAGCAAACGGTCGACCGCGGCCTCTACGTGGCGTTGCTGAAGCTGTTTGCGTCCGCCCCCCAGCCGACGGTGAAGGAACTCACGTGCGCCGTGCTGGCCCGTGGTTTCAGCGATAAGCTGACAGGTCCTAAACTGCTGATCCAGTGTGAGCAGTTTCTGCCGCGCGTCATACTGGAAACCATGGCGGAAAGCCCGGTCCTCGCCTCGCAAATGCTCGACAAGTCGCAGGAGAGTCCAGAACTGATTTGGGACAAAGCAGAAAAGGAGCTCTTTGTCACGCACGTGACAACGTGCGAGGAAAGCGTGGCGAAAACGTTGGCGGCAAATTTAGAGGCGACGTGGCACATGCCGCCCGAGTGTGTCCGCGTGCCATCTCTGGACCGGGTGCAGGTGGGCGGCATCTATCTCGCCGTCTACGTCCAGCAACCAGGGTGGAACGTGCGCAAGCCGCGAGAGTTTCTCATGGCTCTCATGGATGTCTTTCTGTCGCAGTGCAGCGAGGGCACCGCTAATCGTGCATCCTACCTGCGCCTGATCGTCGACAGCGGACTTCTCCTGTTTCGCTCGACCCCGAACACACGCGACTACATCGCCACGCTCGGCTACGAACGCCGACTTGTGCAGCTGCTCGCCTCAGCGGACGCGCTTGTCTCTTCCTTGGCTCTGCGGTGGCTGAACGACGCTTGTTCTTCCTCCGTGTGCGTCGAAGCGTTGTCGGTGTGTGCAATGCCGGGTGACGTTCACCCCATAGAGCAGTTGCAGCGCATGCTGGGCACGTCCGGTTCGCCCGCCGCCCTTACTCTGGATACGATGGAGAAAATCTTTGTTCGCTCTGCGGCCTCAAGGAGTGCCTCTCTCCAAGCTGCCGATAATTGTGCTCTTCGCGGCGCGATGAAGGCACAGCTGCCGCAGAAGTTGCTCTCTCTTCTCGAATCGGGAGTGTCGGCAGGGGAGAACGGTGAGTCGCCGGCAACCATGCGTGCACTCGTCATTCGCGTCATCAAGGCGATGGCCAACCTCCACGATCCCGTTCACGGACCGACGCTAGACGCTCTGCTCGCAGAGAGCACGGTGTGGTCCAAGTACAGCGCTCAAAATCATGACTTGTTCCTCGCGAACACTGGCTTCGGTGGATACCTCACGGGAAGCGGTCCGGACGGCGGTGCAAACACGTCGGCCGGGCCTGTGCTGTCGTTGGAAGCGGCGCCGCACCTGAACTGCAGTGACGAGCCGCCGCCCGTCGAGTAAACGGTCAGTGCGTCTGTTGTTCGCGTCCGTCAGTGTCAATTTGCGTCAGCGGAGCTGTGCTTATTGTGTGCACTTCTTTTGCTTTCCTTGCTTGCGTTGGTTTTGTTCATGCTTTTCTTTCCCACCGTTAGTGGCCGCTGCACATCACTTCATGCGCATTTACCCTGTTTGACGGATATAATTCAAGTCAACATGGAACAGATCAGGCTGGCACATTGCCTGTATGATATTCTGGCACAGTCTTCTTCAGATGCCCCCGTAGACGTGTGTGTCTGCGCCTGGGTGTTGTCTGGGAACGCATGCATCATCGGCACACACTGTGAATGGCCGGGCTTTTCTCGCGTAGAATGTGCCGATTCTTTTTTTACCGTTTACAGCTCGCTTATCGAAATTGTCGCCGCCGTTTGCACGGCTTTCTTTCACTAGCTACTACACTCTTTCTGCTCCACCTCCTCCGTTGTCGTTCTTTTCTCTCTCACGTTCACACGCCTTCTATTGCGGTTGCGTGTCTACTTGAGGACACGCTTTTCGTGCTCATCACCACCTTCGCGCTTCACAGTTCTTACCTGAACACCACGTACGACATCACTTCTCGTTCATCGACCTCCCCGTGCCACACACGCTCACACGCACACAGCTTGCTGCCCTATTTCCCAGTCATGACGTCTGCCGCTGATTCGCTCGCTTCTCCTGTCGCCGCTCACGGGGACATGGCCCTGCCGAGTTACAGCAGCCGCCCTCCGCTCGCTGCGCAACCCGCGCCGCGCCTGAGCCGTCGCATCGACACGCGGAAGCTGAAAACGAAGATGTGTGCGTACGTTCTCCGCGGCCGCCACTGCCCTTACGGTGCTCACTGCGCCTTTGCGCACGAAAGCAAAGCGGCCCCCGAGATGCCGATGAGCCCCGTGTCCCAGCAGACGCTGCAGTCACTGACAAGCGACGAAAGCGTGGGCTCTGAGGACGAGCGCAACCGCAGCGGGGAAAGTGACGACGACACTATTCGTGTCATTCCTGTCTACGTCGCGGAAAAGATCAGCCGCACACCGCTGCCTCCGCCACCGTCGTACGAGGAGGTTGTCGGCGCCTGTGAGACGCTGCTGCCGCCGTCGTACCCGACCCGCTTTCGCTTCAACCCGTACACGTACGAAGGTGTGGTGTGCCTTGACTAGCACGGCGCCTCCGTGAAGCGACCGCAACGGGTCGATTCGCTTTCCCAAGCGGTGTGTGTGTGTGTGTGTGTGTGTGGGTGGGTGGGTTTGTCCACCCCTCCGCTCACAACCGAGACGCCACAAAACGTAAACAAGCGCACCAATAAACCTGTTCTTTTTTCCCCTCTTCTTTTGTAACTATTTCCTGGGTCTTGCTTGTGTCCTTTCTTCGTTTCCTTCCTTGTTTTCTTCTTCCTTTTTTTAGCGTGAGCGCGATCCAAACGTCCCGTTCAACCCAGTGTTGTGGACCCTCTTGAACGGTGACGCTGGTTTTCACTGCGCTGAGGCTCCGCCTACATTCGCGCACACCCTTTTTTTTTTCTTTTCTTTTTGTTCCTTCACACGCCTAAAACGCACGTAACGACTTCCTCCTCTACGTGACCCCTTCGTTGTTTGTTGTTTTCTCGGTTCTTTTCGCTCTCTCCAATGCCTTCGCGCGTGTGGAAGTCGACGACGTCACACACCAGCATCACGACATGTGCTCTTGTCGCCACGCGTGGTTGTGAGTGTGTGGGTGTGCGCCGGTCCACAAGCACCCAAGGTACGTGGGGAACAGCCTCTGAAGAGTGATTGCCCAGACGCTGTGCTCAATGACGAGTGACAGCATGGACGTGATCTTTTTTCTTTCCATTCTTTTTTTTTTTCACGGTGTGCCTGTCGCATCACCGACGCTAAGCAAATACGCAACGATGAAAACAACACTTGCTGGCCCTGACTTCTTTTTTTCTTCTATACGCCGCCTCAGCACCGCAAAGGTAGCGGAAGGCGTTCCCACTCTCACCCGTCTTTGTTGTTTACGCTGTCACATCCGCTTACTGGTGGGCCGTCTACATCGCTTTGATAAAGTCCAATGAACCACGCTGCTCTTCTTCCATCTTTTTTTTTCGTTTCCCGGCAGCGGCACCGGGTGCTCTGTAGCCTCAGGTGCCACTAGTTGGGCATGCCGTTCCAGCCTCTGCGTGAAACGACGCACCGCCTGGCCCAAGAAAGAATATATAAAAAACCCGTTGACAGTCATGTACAAGAGTGGGACACGTAGCGCTGCCAGTGGGCTGATTCACACGCTGATTTTTCCCTTTTTCTCTGTTTCTTCTTTTTGCTACCGCCATAAACAGTAGTAACAACTAGTTATCACAGCTCTACGCGAGTCGACCACTGCCGTCGCGAAGAGGGAGGGAGGAAGAGGACTCACATCCCCCCTCTCTCTCTGTATTCCACAGCATCTTCGCTCCCTTGTTCAGTCATCTGTGGTATCGTTCCGTTTAAGAAAGACGCACTATAACAAAATTGCGTTTACTCCCCCTTGTTTTTCTCTTCATTGTGTACGCGCTCTGTGTGTGTGTATTGCGAGTATCGATGAAAACTTCTTTGTTTTTCTCTTTTCGTTCACCTACACTGGAGAGAGTGGCCCCTCTCCCTCTATTGTTCTTTTTTTTTTTTACGTTCCCTTTTTTTGCTGATTTCCTTCTGCCACTTTTTTTTTCCGTGTCTCAGCAGGTCACTCTGTTGTGACGTTCTTTCTTTCCCCTCATTTTCTTTTTATCCCTTCGTTCTGGCCACAGCATGCTTTGTCAATCGCTGACGCGTACTCAGCTCCATCTCGACATTTCCCATAACACGATTAATCACTCCTCGAGTGCGCGTCACCGTCTGGCGATAAGCTTGCTCTTGACTCGCCACGGTAGCACGCAAAGAATAAGCCTGCTTCTTTGACTCTTCTTTTTTGCTGGCCTTGTTTTCTTTTTTTCTCGTGAACCTCCGCCTCTCAGCGTTGTGAGAATAGTTCACTATCAGCAACGCTCTGCGTGCGGCGACAGTCGGTACACATGGCTCTCGGCTTTTTTTCCTTCCTCACGCGGGTGGCAAGTCACCCGCCGTTGGTGCATTCTTTGTTCTTCTTTTGGTCGTGTTTTCTTCTCTTTATTCTCACGTTCTCCTGTCGAACGACGTGCCACTTTCTCTTCTCTTTTTCTTTCTGGCGTGTGTACTTTTTCTTTTCTGTCAGGTTCTGCAACGGTAGTGGATCACGTACGACGCTGTGTATTACGGCACTCCGTTAGACGACCGCCCGCACCACGCTACCACCAAAAACAACAACAATGATAACAGCAACACGTTGTCAGTGTCGCAGCCAGTCCAGTCGTCAATGGTGATGTTCGCACGCACTCGACAAATACTGTTTCGTGGTCTTGCGATCAAACGCCATTCATGACTGTGGAAGTGGGGTGAACGGGAACGACCGAAGAAGCCACGCGCGTTCTTTGTCTCTCCCCCACGTCTCTTACCACCGAGGACTCACTGATTCGCGGTCGGCAGCATACGTCATTGTCAGCTTTCATCAACGATTCCCTTGTTGGCCTCTCGCACCGCCTGGTGTTCACACCGACTGCTTTTCCTCGTCCTTCTGGGCTCTTTCACCCTTTTACACTCCTCCTCTCCCTCTGCCTCTTGTCACCTTTTCATTCTTCCACTGCTTACACAAATCGCTGCCTGCGCACGCTAATTCATTCCTGTATGCACCACAACTCGATAAAGAAACCTTGTTACACGCTCCGTTTTCGCTCTCTCTCTCGCTAACACCTCGCACTTCCCATTTCTTCTTTTGTTTTCGCACTTTTGCTCTCATCCCTGCACCATGCACAGCCAGGCTTCCTTCAACGACTCCGAGTGCGTGATGACCCCGACTTACGGCCGCCCACACCGCTTCAGCGCCGGCGCCTCTGCTGCGGGCTCCCCACTCCGTCGCACCGGCAACAGGATTGACTACAGCAAGTTCAAGACGAAGATGTGCCGCAACTTTCTCAACGGCGTTCCGTGCCCTTTTGGTGACCATTGCGCCTTTTCGCACGTTGCTGAGATTGACGTGACGAGTGGTGACGATAGCCTCAGCGCCCCTTCCTCCCCTGCTGTGCCGCTGCCGAAGAGCCGTCGTGGGCTTGCCCACTTCAGCGTGCAGAGCGCCACCAAGGAGGAAGCACTTAAGGGTAGCTACGAAAACCTGACCTCCCTGACAGAGCATAGCAGCGGTGACAGTGTCGCCTCCGAGAGCATGGGCCTCCCACCGCCGCCCGCCTACGAGGATGTCGTCCAGGACGATACGCTGGTGCTGATGCCCGACGCGCAGACCCTCGTCGAGTCACACCCTCCCGCGTACCCGACTCGCTTCCGCTACGACCCGTACAGCTACGACGGCGTCCTGTACGTCTAAGCCTCCAGGCGTGAACGGCACATAATGACCAGCCCGTCCACTCCACAGAGAGAACAAGGGATGCCTGGGGGTGACGTGAATCGATCACTCACGCACATATGCACATACTCGCACCGTAACAACGGCGTGTTTGTGCTCCCTTGCACTGAGACCGGACGATCTGCCGTCCCCAAAAATGACGAAGGGGCTGAACCGTAACAAGCGGGGAGACAGGGATCTGCAGGGGCGTCCACAGCTCACGGATTTCCTGACACACACACAGTCAAAAAATGCACACAGATTCGACAATGGGCTTGAATACTCCGATTTATTCGTGTCGTGTTTGTGCGCATGCGTCAGTGAGATACCGTGAAGCTACTGGCGCACAAGGCGCACACCCTATCACCCCACCCCCTTGTGTCACACCCCTTTCATCGTCTCGGCCTTTGGTTTTCTGTCTGGTGGCAACGGGTGTTGCGAATGAGGAACCAACTCTCATTTTGCAAACGAATGCATGTCCCACGTGTGCGAAAAACGTTGGCGCGTGCGCGTCAGGCGGCGCCATCACCTTCTTCTCACATTCACCGTAGGAGACGCGTTCCGCCTTTGCATGTGGAGTGCCGGTTGCTTTTGGTCATGGCTTTCTTTTTTCTTTCTTCAGTTATCCCTTCCCCTTCCTTTCTTTTCTGTTTGTTTTCTTTGCTTGTTCACTCTGAAGCACTACGTTTAACAGTGTTTGCTCCTTGACGTGCCTGCCAGTTTCTTTATCCCTTCGACAGCTTGTCCACAACACATGCCGTTTTAGTCAACTGCGCTGCGGCTGAACGTGTGGAAGCGCAAAGCGATTGACAACACCCCAAACAGCCCCTCTTCCATCACGGGTGGCGACTCTCGGAAGACGATCGCACTCGTGAGGGACAAGAGGCTGCTGCGGGTTCCTACAAGTCGACGTTTTGCTGCGCCACGTTTGCTGCACACAGTGGAAATGACACTTTTATTTATTTACTTAAGAAGCGATTTTCTCTGCACTGCTCATTTTTTTTTTCGCGTGTTCAGTGATGTTTCAAACGAAACATCCTGATGAAATATAAAAAGAAACAGCGCGCAATAGATGTCAGTGCCGGTGGACGTGAAAAACAACCGAAAAACGATCAACGACACCAACACACGTCGTCACAGCGTCGTCCAGCTCAGTGCTCGACGGGTGAAGACACTGCGTGTCGACTCAAAACAGGCCAGCTCACTCAAGACGTAGTGAACGTTGCGCCGCACAAACGCCCCGCAACTGCAGCTCCCGTCCTGCAACGAGATGGCCTCCACCGCCTAAACTAAGACTATGGCCTCCTCGCGGTCATACGTGTAGCCCCCACTCCGCCACTTGCTGGGCAGACACACATTTGCTACTCACGTACCTTGTGCGGAGTGATGTCTGTCAGTACGTAGGCGTGGTCCGGAAGCGCACTTGGTGGTGTACCGCCATGTTCACGCACACGTCCTTTCGTTCATAAGCCCTGTCTTGTTGGCCAAAAACACAGCAGCAACAACACAAACAAAAGCCCCGACCTCAGACAAACAGACAGTGGCCACACCATTAATCGTAACTACCCTAACACCCCAGCTCCGCGCGTGCCAACGTCGAATCTCGAGAGTTCATTTGCTTCTGGCTTTGTCCACCACCCTTTTTGTTTTCCTCCTTTTCGCGACGTCATCGCGGCAAGCTCGTGAACGTCAGAGAGAAAGTCGTTGGTACTGTGCGCAACAATTCACCACAGCTACAGCAAACCCCATATCCAAAGACAAAAAGAACACAAATCAGCATGTGGTTAGCTGGCCTTCTAACACTGACGTGTCAACGACTAATGATGATGAAACAAACCCGGCTCGGCACCCAAAACAAGGCAAACACGCTTCTTCTTTTTTCTTTTCTTTTCTTTTCTGTATCTTTCCCCTTTTTTTCCTTCCTTCTTTCCCCGTTCAGTGCAAACCAGCACGCCACGTCCACGCACTCCCATTGATTTCGAAATCAAGCAAGCTTGGCATCTGCCCCGCTCAGTCAGCCATTTTCTTCGCTGCGCCGGTCCGGCAGTACCATCGCTCTCATCATCCTTCCCCTTAAAGCTGCTTGTTTCGCTATCACCCTTGTTCACCCTTTTTTTGTTGTTGTTTTTTCTTCGTTTTCTTCTCTTCCCCTGCCCTTCGCCTCCCCGCCAATGATCCCAACCTCACCTTTCGGGAACAGGGGTGCTTTTCTTTTTCTTTTTCTTCCTCTGCCAGCGTGGTTCGTGACCGTGGCCACTCCGCTTGGGGTGTGGAAGTGACCAAGTGACGACTCTGTCAAGGAGCCACAAGACACCTTCTCTTTCCCTTTTCCGTATCCGGCTGTGTTTTACGCGGCACCCACCTTTCTTGCTCACGTTCTTTTTTTTTTTTTGATTTCGGTGAGTAGTGAAAGGTGGTCACGGTTCAAATTCGGAGGGAAGCAGCGATCTAAGAAGCAAGAATCGCCAGTCGTTCGCGGTGAACCACAGTATTTCTTTTCTCCTCCGCAGAATCGTCCCCGTGCTTTCACACAGTCGTCGCACCGTCCACCCCATTTCTATACGCCAAGCTTTCCCTTTCCGTTATCAGTAGGCTGAGTTTATCTTTTGTACGGAACTTCCTTTTTTTCTTCGCTCTCTTTGTTTTTTTCTTTTGAGGACTGAGCGCAGACTGCTTTAGTGCCTCCACCCCTTTTCCCCTCTTATTTCTCTTTTCAGTTCTTTCTCTTGTGTTTTTGTTCCGTTTCCTTTTACCCGTATCCCTGGTAATCCAAAAAAAAAAAAAACGGCTGTCACGAATGCAGGCACCAAAGGACATTCAGTGCGCGCGAAGGCTCGCTAATCGTGAACACACTCACGATGTTGCATGCACAAGGCGTGCCTGACAGAGGGGCATCCGCCTCTCTCACCGATACCACACACAAGGTAGGCAGCGCGCTCACAGAGTAAACTGTCCACAGATGGCGACAGCAGTGCACTGAACCAGCCTCCGGCAGCTATCCGTGTGTGTGTGTGTGTGCGAGAAGTGCCACCACGCCCCTGTTTGGTTGTCTCTCCCTGTCATTAACCCTCCGACTCGCCAGCGGCTTTGCAAACGCTCCCCATCCACTCACCTCTTCTGCCCCTCCCTTGCCACTCTGTGTTCACTCCCTCTGTTCCTTTGCGGATTCGACGTTTTCGTCGCGGCTGTGTACGTGTGTGTCTCTTGCATGTGCCGACCAAATCACCTAGCATCCACATTGGGTTGATACCCAGTCTGCCTTCTCACTCAAGCTTCCTGCCCTCGGTTTCTTTTCTTCTTCCTTGACCCTCGCCCGTTTGCCAGCCCAACCCTCTTTTCTTCACCCTCTGCACACCAGGCGTTGGCACCTTCTGTTCACCACAGCATTTGTTGTCGTTTTTCTTGCTGTTCTTGATCTTTTCTTTTCACACATCCCCCACTTTCACTTGCTGGTTGTGCCACTCACTACTCACCGAGTCCACAGCTTACTCACCTCACTTTCTAATCCTTTAAAAAACAAAAAAAAACGTCTCTTGCCGGTGTTGGATTTTGACCCGTCAGAGGTCACCGAAAACAAGAATCCACACACTGTTGTTGAAAAATAAAAGAAAAAACGCTGAAACGACAAAAACACAAGATAGCGTCTCGCTGTGTACTTCTTGTGGCACCCGTCAAACGACGTCTGCACTTGCCCCCTTTTTTCCCTCGTCGAAGTACCACAAGACAGCGGCAAACGACTGCGCTGCTTCCTCCGTTCCTTGTTTTTCCAAAAGCTAACTGATTTCTCCTTTGTTTTTTTGTCGTTCTTTACGCCTCGCGCAGTCGTGTCCCACTTCGCTGGTTTCGAGACACCCCGGTCTTTGTTTTTTCTGTCGTTGTGCTTTTTTGTTTCGCCTTTTTTCTCCACTTCTCACTGAGTACTCCGCGTACCGCCCACGGCTGCGTGACCTACTAAAGGCACGAGTTATTTGTCACTTGCGCGTATCAGCGTAGAGTGAGTTGAACGACCATCAAAAACACAATCAAAAGGCCTTCATCCTTTGTTTTCTTTCTTTCACGTTTTTTTTTCTCGCCTGTTGTCGTTCATTTTCTCTCGCAACCGGCAAAAGGAAAGCTGTGTTCAGTGCACAAGACAAAGTTGGTTGGGAAACACGGCTGTGCGCCGCAACGAGTTCCACCCGAACCAGACGAGTTCCCGAAGCCGTTTAGCTAAGGGACCGCGTACTTTCGTGACACGCTGCCTTGTTCCGCACAGAAGGTCGTCGTTCAAGTGTGCTATTAACGGGTTTGTGAGTTTAGCTGTGCGTCGGTTGACACGCTTTTTTATTATCCCTTCCCAGTGCTTACTTTTATTTTGAAACTTGTCAATTGTGACTTCTTTGACCGCAAACACTCGCACATATACGAACGTCCAAGGCCGACTCGTACCGATGTCCCTCCAAAATCTGTTTGTGGCGAAGCTGCCGCGCAACCTCACTGATGCAGACCTCCTTGAAATTTTCTCGGCCTACAAGCCGACCAGCGCCAAGGTGATGCTGGATGCCGCCACAGGTAAGAGCAAAGGCTTCGGGTTTGTTCTCTTTGCCACCGAAGAGGACGGCGGTGCGGCCTACAAGGCGCTCAACAAGAAGAGCACCCGGTCGTGTGGGCACAGCTTCTCCCTCGTGATTTACCCTTCAAACCACGATGGCCGCTCCGCGACGGAATCGAGCACTGCGCTGTACATCCGTAACATCCCCATTACCGTGCCTCAGGAGCGCGTAGAACACTTCCTGCGCGCGTTTGGTGAGCTCACGTTCATCGCGATGCGTGAAGACCACTATGGCAGCCCTGTGTGGGTTGTCTACGCCGAATACCGCACGGTGGAGCAAGCAAAGAATGCTCTCAGCAAACTGCACGGAAACAACTCGTACTTCCACGGCTCAGCCCCAATCTTGGCCAAGTTTGAGGACACCGAGTCAGCCAAGAAGGAGCGCCGCCGGCGCAGGGAAGAAGCACAAGCTCAAGGTGCCAATGTCCACGCTCCGCCGACGATGAGTGGCTGCGTGTTCCCTCCTCCTCGTGCCCCTGGTGACGCCTCAAGTATGGACGACGTCGCGGGAAGCTACGCGAGTACGTCTCCCGCCGCCGCCGGCGCCTCCGCTGCTTCCGGATCGCACGCACATAAAGCGCCTTTCCTCACTCCTGCGGGCCATCCAAACAGCATGCCGCTACCCTTTGTGGCACCGCAGGGTAGCCAGGACGCGCTGAGCCAGTACGGCTTTCGCCCGATGCCCCTTTCCTACAACCCGATGCAGGCCAACCCATTCTTCCCCTTTGGCACGCCTGTGGATTTGTACGGGACGGGAACGGCGTTCTCTGGCCCAGCGGGCAACATGGGCCTCATGCCGCCACCGTATAGTGGGACGGTGGGTGACCGTGCCCCCGGCGCTGCGAGGCCTTTGCTGCAGCCGACGACAGGCTCCACACACGCCGCAGGTGCGACGTTTCTGCAGGACAGCAGTGCGCCAGGCTTGATGGAGGGCATGCAAACTGCGAGCTACGGCTTCCAACTGCCGATGGTGTCCACCTCCATCTCACAGCTCCCAGCCTCACCACAGCCGAGCGCCAGTCACGAGGGTGCCGTCTCGAACAACGCGCTTGCTGCGCACGCCTCTCTCCTGTCCCCCTCCGCCGGTGCATACGTGCTACACAACGGCGGCCAGCAGTTCGTGCTGTCATCCAACGTGATGAACGTGGTCCAACCGCAGACGATGTCTGCGAGTTTGTCGCTAGACGCTCGCCTGGGTTCCACGAGCAGCCCAACCGCGCAGGGGAGCTCGTACTCCGCCGGTCCAGGTGGCAGTCATCCGGTGGAAAGCCTGTCCGGGAAGGACGTAGACGACTACCTCAACCCGTACTCGTCCGCCTCACAGCGGCAAGAGCGGCTGATGAGCCACCCCGCCTCGGACGAACTTCATCACGCGATCTTTGGCAACCATTGACGGGCCTCCATCCGCGTGTCCTCTTATCGAGGAGTCCCGACCGAATGCACGGACGCGTAGTAGGTGCTGACATTCGCACATACACTGTAGCGTGAACGAGCCTACGCTGTTGAATGATTCATCAGCCAGCTGTTCTTGTTTTTTTCTTTCCTTTCGTCGTTGACTTCATAAGTGTTTCTCCTGGGTTTTGATACAGGCCACTGCTGCCTTCAGGTTTTCTTCGAGAGCGAAGGCGCCTTCACCACGTCGACAGCACGCAGAGTGATGTCACTCAAGGCACCTCACAAACGCACACAACCAATGGCACTCAGTCACCGTGCACCTTTTGCTGACGCGTGAGCTCTTCCGGCACCGCAGTCGGTTGCACTGCTCTCTGTTGCCGTGTTTTGTTCCCACTCGCGTGCATCTCTCCCTGGTGTACATTGCCGAGTTCGCCGTCTTCGCTTTTTCAAGCAGTAAGTCCTACCGGCCTCGTTTGACGTGAGTAGTCATGCTGTGGTCCGCACTCCCTTCACAGTGTTCCCTTCGCGGCAGCCACCGCTACCTCTTTCCTTCTTTACATGTGGTACCAGCAGTACCGTTGTTCACTTCTTTTGACGCGTGCTCGAGTGGCATTGCTATCGAGGTAGCGTGGCACGTCTCCCTTGCTGTGCTTCCGGGCCTGGTCGACTCCGGCTTTGTAACACCTGTTTGACGGCTTTCCTGTGGCCGCCCACACGCACACGGTGGATCACATTCCTCTCGTGTGTGTGTGTGTGTGTGTGTGTGCCATTGGCGCACTTTTTCCCCCGTTCAGTTTTCTCGTTTCTTTCTTGTTTGTCTCCATCAGTAGTGTAAGTCTAGCAACATAAACCCTTTTTTTTTTTCGTTTTTGATCGGCTCCTTCCTTGACCGTTGGTGGCTGTGTGTGAGTCGACATTTCCTCTTTCTGCGTTCGTGCTGCTTTGAGTTGTGCTCTCGATTGGCTTCGATTTTTGCTCGCTGTTTCACCTTCTACGTCGTGCATTCTTTTCTTATTTTTGTTTTCTTGGGGTTTCCAACTCTCCTACCTCGCACACGGGTTCCACTCGCCATGATGCTCGACGGCCTCCCTTCGGGTCTCGCCGACTAGCCTTTGCGTGTGTGAGTGTGTTGTGACCAACACCTGGTTGTTTCAGCGTCCCGCGAAGTCAAACGCTTTTTACCCTGTCTGTCTTGCCTTACGGCTGTGATGTTTCCTTTTTTCCTTCCTCTCCTTTGACACTCGTGTTCATCCACTTCCCTGCGGCCACTCACAATGCCTCCCGGCTCAGTGATCCTCAACTGTGCATGTCTCGTCGAGTAGTATTTCTGTGCGTGTCACCCATCAACCGTTGTTCTTGCTGTCGTCTCACCACTTTTCTTTTTCTCTTCTTGCTTCTGTAGTACCTTTTCTTACTTTGTGAGTGGTTCAGTGACACGTCAGAGCTTACCGGGCGATGAAGGCAATACTTTTCTTTCTACTTTGTTCTGTCCGCGAGCAGCCCGCCGAAGGCGGCAGCTTTTGCTGACTCTCCCTGACTGTGCGTAAGTACTTATGCATTGACTAAACGCTCTTATGGACTTGGCAACCACGTTGACAGCGTGGCAGCAGCTGAGTTTCGCTCGTTTTGTGCTCTGTTCTCACATGTTAGCATCGTGCCACGCACGCCACAGTTGGAGAAGTCAAAAACCAACAACGGCAACCGTGAAATAGATAGAAACAACAGCATATAAACAAAAAATGAACGCACGGCACGAACGCACTGTTCCCACCCTTTGTGGGTTCTGAATAGATGCGCGGTGTGTGGCAATTCCTCTTTTCAGTGTTCGCAAGCCATGAAGCGCACACGCCTGCCCAGCGCGCTTGTTGGCCACTTGCAAAGTGGCCAACAACTACAATGTATAATCAGAGGTGTCCCAACCGAAAACACAGCGCACATTTATTTTCTGCCTTGGCGCGAATGAGCGTTCGCCTTTGTGGACGTTGGCCGCTGTTGTTGCTGACTTGTCTCTCCCTTACCCCCACTGTACACACTTCTCTTGCCTTTTGTTCTCTCTCACACTCTCTCCCTCAAGTTCGTGCGTAATCAAGCACCAAGTCGAGTTGTAGTCGTCATTGCAGCTGCACGCATTCGTCCCAATTTTTCTCCGACGCTGGCTCTCCTCCTTTTTCTATTTGATTTGCTGTCGGTATCTCATCACCTGCGGTTTCACCACTGCCTCCCCTGTGTTTTCCTTTGTTTTTTCTTCCCTTTTTTTTTGTTTCTTTCCTTTCGCCGGTCCAAGCTTACGTTAAGCGCCGCGGCCAGAGAGTGAATTCATTGCCACAGTCGATCTACTGCCCACTCGACAGCCTTCAAAGTGTTATCCTTCTTGAACAGACATTCCTCCCGCGGCGGATTATTTGCTCCTTGAAGTTTTTCGTTTGTTCGTACCTCTGTTGGTTCTCCTTCCTGGATCGTATTGAATTCTTCTTTTTCTCTTTTCCCTGTTGTCACTCACGTGCGTGTTCTCACGGTGCTGCGCTACTCGGTGTCATCGCTGTGAAACCGCAGACCACCACCACCGTTGTCACTAGCAACCATGACAACGCTTCAAAACTTGTTCGTGGCGAAGTTGCCACGCAACCTCACTGACGGAGACCTTCAGAGCATTTTCGATGAGTACCACCCAGTGAGCGCAAAAATCATGCTCGACGCGACAACAGGCAAAAGCAAAGGCTTTGGTTTTGTCCTGTTTGACACGGAGGACGCAGGTAGAGTGGCGTACGAGAAGCTGAACAAGACTCACGTGACGCTTCAGGGGCACAGCTTCAACCTGTGCATATTCCCATCCAAGCACGACGGCAAGATCGCCAACGAACCCAGCAACGCTCTGTACGTGCGCAACATTCCAAACACCCTGTCGCAGGCCGAGGTCGAAGAGTATATGAGCACCTTTGGGCCTGTCAAGTTCTGTGCCATGCGCGAGGACCACTACGGCGGCAGCGTGTGGGTGGTCTACACGGAGTTTGAGACGGTGGAGTGCGCCAAGAACGCGCTGGAGCAGCTACACGGAAACAAGGTACAGTTTCCTGAACAGGTCATATTGGCCAAGTTCGCCGACAGTGAAGAGGCGAAGCGTGAGCGCCGTCGCCGCCGCGAGATGCACCAGCGCGACGGTCCCGCAGGCTCACCTGGCGAGGAGAAGCCGAGACAAGGTGGTGCGCACGGTCGCCGTAGTCCCAACACGCATCACAATAATCGTGGCGGGGACTACAAGCGGGACGATCTCCGCGGCGCGCCGACGGGCTTGGGCGACCAGTTGGACCTGCCAGGCTCGATGCCAACCGCGCCTCCGTACGGCAGCGGGCCTGCCTTCGGCTTTCCACCACCACCACCCCCGCAGGCCGGCGGCGGTGGCCTCAACCTGCCTCGCAACTTCAGCGGCACTTTTTCCAATCCAGACGGCGCGGGTCCGGTGGGCCCGAGCGGTGTGTACGGACAGCCTCCGCCACCGATGATGCCCTTCAACAGCGGCCCACCACCGGCCAACACGCTGCCGGTGCCTACCAACAGCAACAACCTCGGTGTCAACCTGGCTCCCCCCAGCGGTTCAACGCCGCTCTCGCAGTCTTTCCTGAATGTCACCTTCAACGCCAGCGGCAACCACTTCCCCTCGAACGACCGCACGAACCCGGGGACGCCGCTCAATTTCAGCTTTGGTGCTGAGGTGGAGTCCGGGCTCGCGCAGAGTGAATCTGGCAGCTACGCTGGCGGTGGTGCCATCCCGTCCACACTCAGCCCGACCAACTTCCAGCCCCACACGCCCGTGCGGCGCGCTAGCAACTTGAGCAGTAGCGGTACATACCGCCACAACCCGTACGCGCCGGTCACGCCAGTGTGCTCCCCTCCTGCATCCGGCCGTGTCTCTCCGCACCCACCCGGCACGCCACTGCAGGCTCCGGCTTTTCCGCAGGGCAACCCGAGCGCACCCGTGGGCCAGCACTTTTCGAATCATGGTACCACGTCGTCACCCGTGGGAGGGTCCTGGGCACCCCCCGTGCCCGGTGGCTTCTCGTCTGCCGCACATTTCTCCAGCGCGTCCACGCAGGCGTACAGAGCCCCGTCGCAGCAGGTCGGCGCTCCACCACCGCCGTCTCCTCCTGAGCAATCGTGAGACGGCCTCCACACGCATCTCCCCGTCTTCTATGCTGCTCTAATCCGCACTCCGCGTTCCCACCTGCGTCTCTGTGTGTGTGTGTGCTTGTGTGTATGTGTGAAGTGACTGTTTGTTTTATTTGTTTTCTTCTGTGCGTCGCACACCGCGTTGGCGTTGTTCGTTCCACCCGTCAGGCATACTGCGCGTTGGTGCGTACGAGCTGTCGGGGCGGCGCACACTCTGCCTGTCGTTGTTTAATTAATTCTGCACACAGTCAAGCTGTTTTTTTTTTCCTCTCTTTCTTTGTTTGGTGTTCACGAGCAACGGGCGAAAGCGCAAGCATGCGTGCTCACGTGCCTGCCAGTCTCGCTTTCGGCTTCCCCCCTCCCCCTATCTCGAGGCGTATCATCTGTTATCACGTGGTGGCAAACCTTCTCGTCGAATCCGTCGTTCACAGGTCATTCCTGTGACAGGCGGTTAGACAGTTTGCTGTGCCGGTGGTGGCCTTTCGTTTTTCTTTGTCTTTGCACGATGGCACTAACGCGTTCCGTTGTTGTTGTTTTGCAGTGCCTTTTTAATGACCACGATGTTCTGCGCACCACACACACACACACACACACACGTTCTTCATGTTTCGTGAGGCTACATGACTTTTCTCTCTCTTGGTCCGTGTGTGGAGTAGCACACGACGTTTGTCGCTGACCGATGCGTCTGTCGTGACCGCTGTGTGTAACGCGCAGCTGAAATCCTAGATCGCCGAAAAAGGCGGTCAGTGGCAGCTGCGACATCTTCCTTTTCTTCTTTTTTTTCTCTTCAATCGTTGTGACTGTTTTTGTTGCATTCGTGACCCCTGGTCCACAGAAGCAGCAATGCAGTCTTTCCATGCGGGGTGCTCGACTAGTGCATACCTTCTGTGGTCTCGCAGGTGACTGAGGAAACGGGTGTTGTTGTTTTTGTTGTTGTTGTTGTTGTTGTTGTTGGTAGTCGTCGTGCACTGTTCCGTGGGGCTGTGTATTCTTTCCCTCGTTTCGCACACTTTTCTGTCCATGTGTCTCTCTTTTTTTTTTTCCCAGCGTACTGCCGTGAGGGCCAGAAACAAAACATAAACATACAAAAAGAAAAAAAACACTGCCTGAAGACACGATGCTTATATATATATTTCTGTGCCTAATGGCACTGAACAGCACCACTTGGTTAAAGACGCAGCCCATCGTCAGTTGAAGGTGGTCACCGCAGTCAGCAACGGTGTTAAGGACCGCAGACCGTACGCTGTGCTCACTTGCTGTCCCTCACTCCCTCTCTGCGTTTCTGAGACCGATTTATGTTATCGACGTTACCTGTCGTGAAGTCCCCGCCGACAGTGTCAGGCGGTTCACAACCGATGTCTTTGCCAACACTCGTGTCTCACGCACATGCTTCTCTTCGTCTCTTTCTACTCTTCCACACGCACTCTGCGTGCAACGGCCCCATTTTCTAATCGGTTCTTGTGATACCCTTCTGTATCGCGCGGTGCAGAGGTATTGATGTCTGTGTGTGCAGATGCCCGCTGAAGTCACACTGGTTATTGACGGCTCCTCGCCAGCCGCTGAATTCGCCCGATGGGAGTTTGTCTGCGCTGTGCGGGACACATCCCCGCGCGCGTACGGCCTTATTCGTCACTACCCGTGGTCAGCTGGTTGCTCACCTCTAACGCTACTGAAGCCGGTGTCAGTGTCCCAAGAAGAGACGCGTGTGTGGGCTGCGCACTGGGACCACCACGGTGGGCAAGAAGAACTGTACGCTTGCCTTTTTGTACTGCACGCGCTGACCAAAGCTGTCCCGGCAGCGTGTGCTCGCCTGCTCTGGCGTTGTGCCCCGCACACCGACATTCCCACGCCGCTTGTGAATATGGAACCTCTTGTCGAAGATGTTCTTCTCTTGGAGATGTCCGCGGCCGTTGAGGAAAGCGACTGGTTCGACTCACTTCTTGCTGACAGCGGCACCAACGACTTCTCCTACGAGAAGGCCCTCTCAGGTCGAGTCTGGCTGTTTGGTGGTGGGCGAATAGGGCTCGTGCCGGTCGAGGCGAGTCGCGAGGAGCCGTCCTCACAGACCGCCGAGTTTCTCTCCATCACGTGGAGTGAGAATGGTACTGCGGAGATAAGTGCATCAGCCTTGCAGTGGAGGCAGCTTCACCGAGCGGCCTGCTCCACCCACGAACGCCCATGGGAACGCGTGCTGAACAAGTGGCTGTCAGAGTGGCTCGTGTCGACAGCCGTGCAGGCAGGAATTCATGCACGCCACACAACCGTTGTGGCCGTGCCGCCTGTCGTAGCGCTGACGCTCCACCGTCTTACAGAGCACGAGCGTCACGAGCTCGTGTTTCATCACTGCCTCGACTACCCTGTTGCCTCTCCCTCAAGCCAGTCGTCGTGGGCCAGTAGAGGCTCCCCCCATGCGGACCGGCAGCCGCTGGTAGTGCCGGTACGCGGTCGGTCATCGCGGTGGTACAAGCAGCTGGGTGCTGGCGGGGGTGCTGCTGCTGAAAAGCGGTTGGCCCAAGCGGAGAGTGAGCTCGTGGCGACCGTCAGTGCCGCGTTCACGGTCCAGACTCAAAACGACCGGTTAGCGCGCGTACCGTTGCGCGGGTTGTCACGGCACGCCTTCGCGCTGCTTCTGTGCACAGCAGTGCCTGCCGGGGTGGCGACCGACCTCGCACGGGCAACGGCGGCGGCGGTGGCGGCCCCGTCCTCGTCACGGCCGCACACAGCGGACGCACTTCACGTCGGTTTTCAGTTGACGTGGGCCCTCGCACGGTGGCAGAAATGGCTGTCGTTTCTCAGCAGGCACGGCAACCCGTGTGACGGCCGTGCAGTTGAGCAAGCGCGGAGGCTCAACTCTGCCGCCGTTGTGGCTCGTGAGCGCGCCACGCAGCTGGGTTTGTCGCCGGAGGCACAAGTAAACAAGGAAGAGGGGGGTGAGGCAGGAATCGCCACCCTTGAGCGTGAGCTGTTCTTTCCCGACGATTCCCTTGGCTTTCGCTGTTCGTCAGACGCGTGGGTGGCTGAGTCACTGGAGGCGGTGCACCGAGAGTTTCTACAGAGTACCCCGAGAGCTGGAGAGGACGCCGTAGATGTTCCTTTCCACGCGGTTGGGCAAGCACTCTCCGGCTTACCAGGGCCCAGCCACAGTGGTCCCAGCGATGGGACAAACAGCGGCAGCAACAGCGACAGTGACGACGACAGTGATGACACTGGGTCTTGTGTGGCCGACGTTTTGCGGGAGATGGAAAGCCTGGAGGTGGCCATGTACCACTCGTCACCGACGCCTCGTCGAGAGGGCAGTGGGGCGCCGGCCAAAGCTCCGGCGTCGGAGGATCTTCTGCAGAACAAGCCGCTCATGGATGTGATCGAGTTGTTGTCACGTCGCACGCATGCACCGTCATGAGTCTATTTTTTTCTTTTTCCCATTTGTCGGTTAGCACTTTCTCGATGCGTGCCATGTGTTGCCATGATACTTCGCCGCGCTTTCTGCTCACACTCTCCTTTTCCACGACAAGAAGACAGCAAACAACTGCATGCACACTACTCAAACTCACACAGCACACACGCTTGTCGGACGAGGCCCGTGCGGCGCCACTCCCTTTTCACCTCACTTCTTTAACCCACTCTCGTTCTCTGGCCTCCTCTCTCTCTCCCTATCCCCGGTGCCACAGCAGCACGTAGGTCATGAGTGCATTCGAGGAGGAGGAAACGGCGTCAGGTGAGCTGCGTTGTCTGCCTTGTGTACATGACCCTATCGTGGCGCTAGGCGTGAACAACGATGCAGCTGTCTGGTGTACCGCCTCGCGAACGCTGTGTGCGTGGAGCCGCCACGCGGACAACTTCCAAGAGCTGCTGCGACTCTCATTCACCCCCACGACCATCACACTCTCTGACGGGGGCCTTCTCGCTGTCGCAGCCAGTGGCGCCCTCGAGGCCTACGCTCTCCGCGCCGTGCAAGGTGAGGCACGCCTGGAGATGCATGACCAGTTCTCCTTTCGCGACAGCGCACGTCACGGCGGTGTGCTGAGTGCCGGTGCGACACAGCTAGCTATCGCGCAGGACGAAAGTGTCGTCGCTGTGGCAACCTCATCGCACCTCACACTCGTTCGACTAGATGGCGGCAGCGACAGTGCTGGGTGTGCCGTGGCCGTGTCGTGTCGGCCTTGGTTTGGTGGTGGTGGTGGTGGCTGCGCACTGGTGTGTTTTGCCTCCCCGACGAGGCTGCTCGTGTGTTCTGAGGAGGCACACCTCGTCAGTGTTCGTGTTGATGTGGAGACCATGAGTGCGGCGCGGGAGCGGGACGGGCATGTCTTGGCAAACGGCCGAGACGGTGTCACCTGCCTCTCTGCGAGCTTTGCACACGATAACCTTCTCCTTGTCGGCCTTTTGAGCGGTGCGGTGCAGGTGCTGCAGCTAGACTCACTGCAGCCGATACAAACACTTCAAATGAACCAGATGCTGCGCGGCATATCGTCCCCTGGTGCCGCTCACCGTCCTGTCTACGACACGGATCGGCCGTGGCGCACGACAGGTGGGTCAGCAGGCCCAGCACGCAGCGATGGGGCCAGTGCCATCCGCTCCACTGTGCTCGGCGTATCTGTCGGTGCTGCGGTGCTCACTGTTCTGACGACAGAGGGCGTGCTGTACATTCACAGGGACTCTCTGGAAATCTGTGGGGACACCAGTTTCCTTCTCGATGAGGATGAGAAACTGACCGCCGACGGCGACCTGGCAGTGACGACGCGCAATGGTTGCTGGTGTGCGTGGAACGTAGAGTCGTCGTCACTCCTTTACTTCACCGTGTCCGCCGGGTGGGTGGGCACTGGACCCTCAGCGGAGACGCGCAAGCTGCTATCCGCCGCTACAGGTGCCAGCGACGACGACGTCATCCACGCACACGTGGCACTCCCCGCGACCTGGCTCGACCCACTGGGTGCACTAAATGCAGCAGCGAAGTCACGCTTGTCTAACACGAGGGCCGCCGTCAAGAAGTCAGGCGCGCGTGCACCAGTCGACCATCCGGTGACGTTCGGCCACCGCGTGCAGAGCAGCGGGTACAGTCAGGCTGTGCCTTGGTCTGAGCAACAAAAGCTGAAAAAGAAGGCCCAGACGCGCCGCGAGCAGCAAAAACAGGCGCAGCAGTTCGGGGCACTCACCGCCCACGGCGCCACGGCGCCGAACGCGCAGCGGTATCGCGGCGTGGAGGAGTACGACGCCCATCCCCTTCAGAGCGCTGCTCGCACGAACGCGCTCATTGCCGCCAGAGGCAGCTTGCACCACAGCTCCGTGCTCGCCGCCACATTCGCTGGCTCCGGCTCTTCTTTGTTGACCTGCAGCAGCGACGGCTCTGCCTACCAGCTGCCGTTCCCCGTGTCAAAGAAGGATGTCGCGGCCAATGGGTTGCGAGGGCACACGGGCGCGGTGCTCAGCATTGACGCAAACCTGTCGCTGAAGGGAACTCTGGCTGTCACGGGTTCTGCGGACGGCACGATCAGGTTGTGGAAGCCGTCCAACCGGGAAACGGCGCTTGCACAGCTCACACCAGGTGACGCCAGCGGGCAGGACAAGGGTGAGGTCCGTAGCGTGCGCTTCTTTTACGTGGACAAGTTTGTCGCCTACACAAACGGTCGCAGGTGCCTGTTGAGCCGCTACGCGTTGGAGTCTCGTGAAGAGAAAGATGGTCTAGTGCGCGTGGTATCCCCTGCGTGTATTGAGGCACCGCTTTTCGACCACGCCATGTCAGATGCGCAAACCATTACTGCGATGACGTGCATCAATCACTTCGCGAGCTCCCTTCTTGTGCTGGCGGGCTCCAACAAAAATCTGTGTGTTTTGGACGTTACTGCTCAGGCGCCACTGCGCATCGTACCTGACGCCCACAGCCGTGCTATCCACCACGTGGCCATGTGCACGAGCAGTCGCTTCGCCAGTGGCCTTTGCGGCTCTCTCGCCGAACACACGCTTCTCACGGCTGGCCTTGATGGGGTGGTCAACATGTGGGACTTGCGACAATCCGGTCGTGCCGGGCAGTTTGCACTGCACAAAAACAACGCCCTCACCACTGTTGGTCTCGCTCTTTCTCCAACAGGGCAGCTGTTCGCCGTTGGCAGCGAGGACTGTCAGGTGTACGTCTACGACACGCGCATGGCAATGACCGCGTTGGACGTGTTGGCAGTGCGGCACGCGCCGTCTGCCGTAACCTGGCATCCAACCGACCCCGTCTTGGCCGTCGGGGACAACGCCGGGGGCCTCACGTTTTTCGCACAGAAGTGACTTGTTCAACAGTGGCACGACGCATGTCAAGAAGCCCCCACCCACGCAACGACAACAGCAACAACTCATACGAACGAAACCTGCGAAAAGTGACATAGGAGGGCGACCAGTGCAGCGGCCGGTTGCATCCAGTCACACACACAATCTCTCCCTGTGTGCTTGTTTCGTCCTCCTCCCTCGATCCACGTTCACACTTGAAGCTAATCGGCCCTCTCCGCTGTCACCCTGAGCCACTCTCCGACGCACCGACCCGCGTCGCCTCCTACTGCACTCCTTTGATTATTGTTGCTTGCTTTGTCACGTACGCACGTCGGGCATGAACCAGTCCCCACAAGCCAATAGCTTTGCGTTGGTCTTCGTTATCGCCTCCTCCCTGATCCCTCACCAACATGACCTCTGTGCGGCCGTCGCTCACGAGCGTATTCCAGACGGTGTTCTGTGCGCCTCACCCGCTCACCGAAGCTGAGTGCCGCGCCGTGGTGTCGCGCCAGCACCAGCGCATACCACTGCCTGACGTGGACGCCATCGCTGTGGACAAGCTCTGGGAGCAACTCAAAAGCACCAAACCGAAGCGCCTCTTCAATGGGCTGAAGTTCCGCCTCGCGGCGATTCAGAACGGCGACACAGCGAACCCTCTGTTTGAGCTAGGCGTGACGGACTACAAGACCACCACCGGCACCACGCGTCAGCTGGAGCTCTACGCACAGCACGTGCAGTCCACCACACAGCACCCTCTCGATACCCACGAGGCGCGACGTGCGGCGCTCCGGCCGTACTTGGCAAACACGCTCGGTGTGGAAACGCTGACCGTGACGTCTGACGGCTACGCCGTGCTCTTTAAACGTTCTGTGCACGTCGGAGAGCTGCCGGGTTACTACAACGGTCCTTCAGGTCATCCTGAGCCGGGCGGCATTTTCAACGAGAGTGCCTACGATGTGCAAACGAATGACAAGCGAAGCGACCCTAACCGCGACAAAGTTGCGGAGTGGCTCGAGATGGCGACAAGTGAGGTTCTGGTTCACGAGCTGTTTCACTCAGCCGTGATGGAGGTGCACGAGGAGGTTGGCGTAGCCATCGATCAGTGCACGGATGTCCGTCTTATTTGCGTCGTCGAGGATCCACGCATCTACCAGCCTAACCTTTGCTTTCTCGTTCGTCTGAGTCTCAACGCCGCCGAAGTGCGGGCAATCTTTGAGGCGGGCAAGGCCATCGACGCGTACGAGGCGGAAGAAGGCACGCTCCATCTCCTCAACTTGGCCGCGATTGGGTCACCAGAGAAACTCGAACACTACCTGTACGACCACTTCGACGGCAAGGTGTGCCCCTCCGCTGTGGGTGCGCTCTTCAACGGCCTGCCCTTTTGCACAACACCGGCGTCCCTGTAGACGGCAGTGGTCGCCGGCCATACATCGCCTGGCTGGTCACAAGAATAACAACACCTCAAAATATTGGAATTTTGTAGAGCTTCTGTGCTTTCCGCATTCGTGCCTGCCACTGGTGTTTCCGGTCACATTGGGCGTTGTGACAACACGCCTACCCACCAAGTTTGCATCGAATAAACACCGTCTCCTCGCCCGTCTACTTACGTGGCGACGGCTCAAAGCGACAGCGGTCAGGATCTGCAACGTATCCCATCCTCACGTGTATTTTTCATCACGTTCTTCGTTGACATTTCACCCTCTGCTTCTTCTCCTCAACTATCTCGTCTCTAACTGTTTTCCTACTTCCTCAGTGGGTACACTAAATAGAGTTCATTTTTTTTTCTTCCCCTCCTTCTTTTTTATTTTTGCTTCTTCCTTTTAGATACACTCACGAACAACAGCGCCAAGGCGAGATACAGACACACACACACACACACGCACACACACACACACACAACAACAAAAAAAAAAGCTTATCACTAACTGGATTCTGCTCATCGACGGCTCGTTCTTTTTTTCTGTGTGTGCTTTTCCTCCCTCGCCCTTTCCAGCTGTCCCTTTCTTTTATTGTAGTTTGTTTGTACACTGCTCTCTCTCTCTCTCTCTGCTCGCTGTTCGCTTTGAATAGCCGCGCCAATGGAGGACTACTCATTCGAACAGAAGCTCGGCGCCGGCGCGCAAGGCGAAGTGTACCAAGTCCGCCACAACCAAACGAAAAAGGCGTACGCCATGAAGGTGATTTGCTGCTCCGATCACGAGCAGGTCAACGCCGCGCTAAAGGAGATCAAGGTACTTCTGCAGCTGCGGCACGCACACATTGTCTCGTACGTCGACTTTTTCCTCGTGTTCAACAGCGCGAAAACACGTCACGAGTTCGAGTTTTTCTCAGGCTCGCGTACCGCGTTCACCGAAAAGGACAGTCTGCTGTTGAGCGTGCAAAAAGAAGCTGGTCAGTCCAAGGCGGTGCCACAGGGAAAGGGAAAAGGGAGCCCACCGATGCTCACAGACGAGGAGATTGCCGTCTGTCTCGTGATGGAGCTGTGTGACAAGGGTGACATGCAGGGCCTCATCCGTGACTCTAAGCAGAAGATGATGGAGTCGGGCAAGCACCCCATCAACGAGGCGCAGGTACTGTCGTGGATGGAGCAGTCGGTGCGGGCACTCGACTTCATTCACAACAAGGGGTTTCTGCACCGTGACTTGAAGCCAACAAACATCTTCTTCGACTCCCTTCGTGACGCCAAGGTCGGTGACTTTGGACTGGCAGCTACCGTTGGACTCGGAAGGCACTCGGCTGTCGGCACACCGTTTTATCTGGCACCTGAGCGCATGCTAGAAGAGCGATACGACGGGAAGGTGGACGTCTGGGGCCTTGGCGTGGTGATGCTGGAGCTCATGACCCTCAAGGAACGCCCTATCAATAGCTTGGTACTCAGCGATCCGAACGTGCCGGACAAGATGGTACCTGAGATGACAAAGATGGGCTTCTCGGCGAAGCTCGCGGCCCTCATCCGTGACATGATTCAGCGTTTCCCCGAAGGTCGCCCGTCAACGGCAGCCATCCTTCAGCGCATTAGCACCATGACGGTCTCCTCTCCGCCCCTGGGCCTGGGCCTCTCGTCAAGTCTCTTCGCGGGGATGAGCTGTCCAAAGCTGGACGATGTGCTGTGCGATAACTGCGAGGTCGAGCCCGCGCAGGTCGTGTGCCCGGTTTGCCGCACAACGTTGTGCGATGCGTGCGACAGGGCCAAGCACAAGCACCACTCTCGGCAGAGTCACGAGCGGACATCCATTAGCAACATCACGAGCAGCTCCGTGCTGCAGCAAACACTGTCCTCCTCGCGCACTTCGCCAGCTTTCTCGGAGCAGCGAAACGTCAGTCTGTTTCCGTCCCCAACGAACAGCAGCCAGGGCAGTCGTCAAGCCTCGCATGACACCGGCAAGGGCTACAACCGCCTGCAAATGGCCGCCTTCCCTCACGGTAACAGTCTCTCCATGTCTGACTTTTCCATCTCCGTCCGTCGCGGTGAGTCAAGCAGCTTGTTTGCCAGTGACCCCGTTGTGCGCATCCCGCAGGACTACCCTGACCTCAGCACGGCGCTCCGCATGCTTGCCAACCTGCCCCATGTTCGCAAGGTTGTGCTTGGCGCGAACACCGTGCAGAGCGCGCCCATTGTGCTCACGGACGCACTTCCGGACAATCTGAAGATCGTCGGCGAGAACCCGTCGCCCGTGATTGAGGTGGCAGACACCGCCTTTGCGGTGCAGTTCGCCTCAGGCCGTGGCGTGCTAGAGAACATCATCATTCGGCACGTTGGGCGCTGCCGCGTCGGTCTGGCCAACGCGGAGCAGGTAAACCGTCAGGCAGGTGCGTCGAGCGCAAACGGCGGCGGTGCTTCGGTCAAGGACAAGGACAAGGACAGGAAGGCGCCGCGCCCGTCTGCGGTGAGCATCACAGGTGGCGAGTGGCGCCTGCACCGCTGCCGCATTTCTTGTGTCGACGGTTGCGGGGTCACCGTCGGCGGCAGCCGTCGCACCGACGCGTCACCACGCAGCCCGTCCGTTGGTCGTACGCAGGGCATCCGTGCCGTGGTGAAAGAGCTGGACGAAGGCGAGCTCAAACCGCTGGAGCCGGTCATCACCAAGTGCACCTTCATCGACATCACGACAGCAGGCGTGGTGGTGAACGAGAAGGCCCGTGGACTGTACGAGGGCAACAGCTTCTCTGGGTGCGGGTACGCGGCGTTTCTACTCAAGAAGGAATGTGAGCCGACGATTCGCGCGAACCACATCACGGACGGCGCCGAAACCGGCATCTTTTGCCAAGATGGCTGTGGCACTATTGAGCACAACCTCATCGCGCAAAACGCAGGGTGTGGTGTTGTCATCAAAGGGCCGCTCGCCTCGCCTGTGTTCCGGAAAAATCGCGTGCTCAACAACTCGCAGGCGGGCTTCTTCTGCTGCGATCACTGCTCGCCCTTCATCTCCGACAACGAGGTGAAGCAGAACCAGAAGGCAGGCGTCCTTATCAAGACAGGGGCGTCGCCGAAAGTCACTAAGAACGTCATTGAGGGCGGAAAGGAAGCGGGCGTGTACGTCTTCGAAGGCGGTGCCGGCATCATTGAGGAGAATACGGTCAGAGGCAACATGAACGCGGGGCTCCTCGTCACCACCCGCGGCAAGCCACACGTCATCCACAACACCCTAACCGCCAACGCGTACGAGGGCATCTGGGTGTGCAAGGACGGTGGGGGCACGTTCTGTGACAACGACCTTCGCGGCAACGTCAAGGGGCCGATGGACCTCGACAAGGCGTGCCGAGTGACATGGATCGGCAACGTTGAGCATTAGCGGCTCCAGGACGGCGCAGACAGACAGACAGAAGTGGAACGTAATCGAACACGGCAAAGGCAAAAAAAAAAAAAATGTGTTTACAACAGTCGCACGGTTGATGACTTGCCACGGTCGAATTCGCCGCTCTTTCTTATCGTTACAGTGGTGACCCCACTTAAGGGGTTTAGTTGTTTGTTTGGTTGTTAATTGAAGCCCAGAGCTGTCGGTCAACTGCGAATCGATGTCTGTCTCTTTATGGGTTTCAGGATCGACCATTTTGTTCTTTTCTTTTTTTCTATTTCACATCTTCACGGTGGCCCGTGTTTCTCGTTTTACCGGCGGGGCTGTGTCCGAACTCCGCTTGTTCAGCTTGGAACTCTCTGTTTCCTTTTTTTGTTTTCTAGATGCACCCCCACATCCAAACCTAGATATACTCGCAACGAGCACGCCTTCAGGTCTTCAGAGTGTGCTTCTTTTCCAAACACAACGTGTTCATCCTTTCACCGGACTATCTGACTCCTCCAACACCTCAAGAAGAGTTTAAACGTTGGAGGATATGATTAATGCGCCGAGGCCACTGAAACGAACGCAACCGTTATGGATGATTTGACTATGCAAGATTCGGGGGAAACATGACTGATAGATGCACTTGGCCGTGTCGGTACACCCCCATCACCGTATCGTGGCTGGTGCAGCAGACTGACCCGGCACTGCCCTTTGCTGGTGTCCGAGGCGAAATCTAACATTCGCGAAGGAGAAGTCGGGGTAGTGACTTGTTCCTCACGTGCGACGCGAGCGGCTCCGTAACACTTTTTTTTTTCTTTGTTGCGGCTCGTACCTCATGCATTCTGGTTAATCACTCTCCTCCTCTCTATTCCCTTTCCCTTTCATCTTTTTTTGTTTTGTTTTCCCAGTCAATCGTTTGGGGTGTGCACCATTTCTCTCTGAAATACACGCTTCTCTCTCCCTTCTCGCCTGCAGTGTCAGAGGAGGGTTTCTCCAGAAGACACCTCACCGCAGTCGTCTGCATTCACTTCAGGCCGTGTGTGTAGTAGTAGTCGAATCATGAAGCGTGCCCTTGTGCCGGTGATTCAGCGGTGCGCGCGCCGCCGATCTTATCTGTGCTCGGCTGTCCGCTTCGTCTCGAGCCACGCGCCACCTGCCCAGGATGACTTTGTGGACCTGGGCTTCCTCAGCGAAATGGGAACTGGCCCCTCATCATTGGCTTCTTCCGCAGCCACAACAAACGCTGGCAGCGAACCAGTTCTTGGCGTCGTACGTGCGCACGTGGATCCAGAAGGGACGGAGTACTCACGCTTCAAGATTCCTCTCGACGCTCCACGTGGAGGGAAGCCGATCCCCAGGGAGAACAGCCGTGCTCTTCTGTCACCGTGGGAGGAAGAGGCCCTCATGTTGGCAGCACTTGACGGCCGCGCAGCGGAATCTTCGACCGGTGAGGCGTCGCGCAGCTCGTCGGCTCCCGCGAAGGCCGCAGCCGAGGAGTTGCAGCACGAACAGCGTGAGTCGTCGGCGTTAGTGGCCTCAAGCAGCGTACCTCTGCCCAACCCGAGCTCACTGCCGTACGATGACGAGAAGTTCGCGGACATGATTCTGGAAATGGAGGTGGAGGGTGCGATTGACGACGCGTGGCAAGACTCACGGAAGGCGCACATTGAAGATGTTAAGGAGGTGGTGGACATTCTGAAGTCTCTCAAAGTGCGCGACATCTGCTGTATTGATGTCTCGGCAAAAACGGGCAATTTCGACTACATGATGTTCGGGACGTGTGAGGGAGCTCGTCACATCCACCTCGCCGCGTGGGCGGCACAAGAGGCCGACAGCCTTCGCCGCGTGTCGAAGATCAAGCGGAAGCAGACCGATGAGTTGTGGGAGGTGGTACCCATTGGACGCATTGTGCTCAACCTCATGGTGGAGAGTCAGCGCGATCAACTGACGCTCGAGCGCAAGTGGGCCGTCACCGCCAGCATGGATCCCCTCGCGACCGCCAATGCCCCGGTCAGCGAAGGCCGGCAGGTGCGCGCACACGGTCTGTGGACGCTAACGCTCAACCTTCAAGACCTCGAGGACTTCGAAGTCGACTACTGCAAGGACATTCTCCTGCGACAGTGAGTAGTGGACTCTGATGTGTGGCTTTGTTTTGTTGGCTCTATTGTTGTTGTTTCCACGCGTGGCGGCAACTGTGAACTCTTTCCGTCCACTGCCCGCCTCGCCACACGGTCGTCCGTACCCTCACAGAAACTGAATCGCAGCCATCTCTGCTTAAAACGAAGAATACACAAAAATGGGGAAAACAAAAGGTAGAATGGTCTTCTCTCTCCCGCACGCCGGCCCGGTCTCGAATGAAGGAGAGGGAGGGAGCAAATTAGGCAGCAGGGAGTCGTTCGGCACTCGCGTCAGTAGGTACGCTCCACTTGGCCATCACACAGAGGGAACAAGCACTTGAAAGTGCTCTACACCTAGCTTCCCCTCCCCCAGCCCACCCCACCCACACATACATGTCGTCTCTCTCTCCTCTTGTCTACTCGTCACTGTTCACTTACTAGTTTGTTCCGTCTCACCGGCGGCAATGACGGACGACACAGCCGTCGGTGTGCTACACGTTATTCGGAATGCCAGGATGACACCACCGGTCCCGCTGAATCCGTGGGAGACAGACCGTGACTCTGCGCGCGCGGGCACTCTGTTCACTTTTGCTGGTGTAACTACCACAGACGGCGACGGTGACTTTGACTGTGCGGAAACGGTCTGGCGCGTCGCACGGCGCGCCAACACCTCGTTTTACGGGCCGCTCCACCTGCTGTTTTTGTCTCGTGGCGTGCCGGTCGAGAGATGGTCAGTGACGACCTTCGTCACACAGGACAGTTGGGAAGGCGGCAGCACAACGGGCTCGCTGGAGAGATCACATGGACTGGCTGCTCTTGTTCGCATGGCGTACGCACACGCACTACTTCACCCTCCCACAGTGAATCGACAGTCAGGCGACGCGCTGACGTGGGCCGTGTACGCGGGAGACAGTCACCAGCTTCACCCTGCGATTGAGGACGCCATTGAAAAGCAGGAGGCGACAGCGAAGGAGTGGGCACACACCAACTGTGCACGCATTCGCGTGGAAACTCTCCTGGGCCGGTGAGAGACGCCGGGCGCTGGACGTCAGCCACGACTCTGAGCAGTGCCGCCGCAGACATGAGGCACTGCGCAACGACCCATGGCAATTACGGTCGTCTACTACCCGCACTTCACGCCATGCTGCGTCGCCGGCTGCTGGCATGTTTTTTTTTTTCTTCTCTGTTTGCTTTTTTTTTTGCTCCCTTCCTCGCACAATCACGCACGTACAGAGCACAGTGACAGCTCGGCAGACAACGACCTCCCAAGTGTGAGAATAGCACTTCCCGTCCTTCTCCGTACTCGCAACCACGCATCGTCCGCACCCGCTTCCATCCCTCTCCACTCTCCCTCACCCTCTCTTTTACTCGCTGGTGCTAACAGCCAGCCTCGTTTTCCTGTTTTTCAGCCCCGGTTGCGGCAATGGACGCGCTCTGGAACCGATTTGTGACGGAGCTGACCGCTGCCGGTTACACGCTTGATGACCTGTCTATTTGCAACCACGATCTTTTCATCTCGATCGCAGAGGAGCTGCGTGTGTTTAGTCAGACAGAGGTTGACAGCTTGGTTCGGGAGTGGGAGCGGCGGTTCGCCGGGGGAGCTGGGGATGCTGCCGGTCGCGCTGCAACCGGTGCTCGGGGGAAGGTCGATGACAGCTCGTCGCGGCCCCCGGCGAAGGCACCGGCGGCGGCCTTCGCGATGAGCGCGGCGACTCTCTTCGATCGTGCGTCTCATCTTCTCCGCCGTGTAGCGGGCGAGGCCGACACCGTGGGTGTCACGATCCGTCGCGACGATGTTGAGATGGCCGCACACACGGACGAGGATAGCGCGGCCGTTCTCGCACGGGGCGGCAGTGGCGACGTGCAAACGCTGTGGAAGCTGTGCAGTCCAGCGACAGTGGCTAAGCTGCGACGTGGCGGCACACTATCGGCGGCCGACGATGCTGACGACGCGTGCACCAGTGGACTTGTCTTCTACCGTGACTCGGCCATGCGGCTGGGCAACGCAACCGACTCGATGGACACCGCGGCGCAGACAGGCTGGTCGCTCGCTGCCTTTGCCGTTGCGACAGGTGTGCCCCGTTCCGTGGCAAGTCGCGAGGCACACAATCTCAGCCATTATCGCACGGCGCAGTGTCAGGCGATGATGCGCGACGCCGGGTACGACAGCTTGCGCCTCGAGGATGCAGACGGCTTTGTCACTTTTACGCCGTCAGCCGTGCTGTGGCTCGGTGCCGTGGCGCTGCGCCGGGTTCCTGCCGCCAGGCTCTCGCCAACCGCGCCGGCGACGGCCGCCGCACCGTCCACACCGAAGCCACGTGCGCAGACCGCGCACAGTCCAAACCTCAGTCGCGTGGGTGGGGGTGGTGGATCTGTGGGGCAGAAAACGCAGCCGCTCGGCACCATTTCATCGCCGTCGTGGATAAAGGCGAGCGTCGTTGAGGAGGGAGTGGTGCCGTCAACGCGGTGCTCACTGCACCCGCAGAAGGAGGTCGAGTTTTGGTCGCCAGGGGAGAAGCGTCTGCTGTGCAGCCACTGCCTTTACTATGACGGCTACTCGCGTGATACGTGCATTCCAATCGAGCAGGCGACGCAGCTCGAGTTGCCCGCGCTGGAGAAGTGGATTCAGAACGTGGCGACCTTTTCAAAAGAGATTGCAGGCGTGATGGACGCTTTCGAAAACGCTGAGGCCGACGTCCAGCGTCAGCAGCAGCGCGCGATGGAGGTGATTCGCCAGGAGTTCGCCCGCCTGCGCTCTAAGCTCGATTCCATGGAAGCGGAACTCGTGGCACAGTGCGAGGCGAGCGCCAAGGACAGTTGGCAGCAGCTGCACTCGTCGGCTCAGGACGTCGAGCACACGGTGCAGCAGGTGCAGCGTGTGGTCCTGGACGCAGCTGAGCCCATCCAACGCGTACGCGACGGCTTCACTGACGCGACCGTGTGCATTCGTCTCCTGCGCTGTGTGCAACGCGCGTTCGCCGCGTGGGCACCCGTTGCTGTGCCGCCGTACATGGTGGTTGAGAGCGTGAAGGACGGCGTCTTTTTGCAAAGCGTGTCCACCGCCTTTGACGTTGTGCCACCGCCCACTCTCGTCGCAGGACAGGTGGAGCTGCCAGAGGCTGTTGACGTAAACTTTCTCAAGAATGGTTGCACAGAGGAATGAAACAAACAGAGCAGACAGGCAAGGAAAGTGGCTTACACATACACACAGATAGATAGATTGTGTGAGCGAGTCCTTGGTAGCCCTCATAGAGATTTCCGCCCGTGGTTTATTCGTTTCTTTTTGTAGTTGTCCGAGTCTTGCACGCAGTGAAATTTTTGTCGCCACGTCAGCAACCGTCGTTCCACCTTTTGTTTTGTTTTTGCTGTGTTTCTGAAGCTCGTGGGCTCTCGCCTCCACAGGGATAGAAGTACGCACGCACGCACAGACGGGTAGAAACGCAGAAACTTATCTTCCCCGCGATTTGTTCGACCACCGCCGCTGGCGCCCCGAAAAGCAGAACAAACCAGTTCCCCCCCCCCCTGCCATCTTCGGCCACGGCGCACCCTCCTTTCCCCTGCCTCTCGCATGTCTGTTCCTTGCCTTCCCCCGCCTCGCTCAGGGGGATGGGGCTGCCTTCGGCGTGGGGTAGGGGTGGGGTCGTTGGGCGTGGGGTGAGGGTGCGGGGGCGTCGGCGGGGCGGGGGGGGATCGGCGCGGCAGCTGGTTCGCCGCGGCCCCTTGCGCTTGGTTGTGTGCGTGCGGATTTTCCTTTTTTAATTTTTGTGCGTTCTGTTGTTGCTAAAACTCCAAGACTTCATCCAATGGGCTACGGCGCGGCGGCGGTGGCATTGCGTCCTCGCGCTGGGTGGCTTGCGCGCGGGCCTCCTGTTCTTGACGCGACACGACGGGCACGCCGAGTGCGTCCAAAGATGACTCACTGCTCAACGGCGGCGACGAGTGTCCTGGACCGTCGAGCCCGCGGTCCCAAAAGCGCGAAAAGTACGCCCACGTCGCGAGCATCTCCGCGACGTCGTCGAGCGGCGCACGATCCACGTCCTCCTCGCCCACGGACTGCAGCAACTGCCAGGCTGCAAGGGCAACCTTGTCGGACCGAGTCTCGTCGCGTACTGCCTGTAGCTGTCTGTGCTCGATCCGTAGCGAGAAGAGCTTGGTGGCGACGCTGGGCTCCGGCTTCGGCGACGACGACGTACCTTTGCGTGGCAGCGCGCGCCGCTGACTCTTCGACGCGCTGGACGCGGAGGCGTGGCGCACCTGCCCGAGAGTGGCTCGCTGCAAGGGCAGTAACAACGGGAGCTTGAGACGGAAGAACATACAGCTGCGCAGACAAAAGGATAGAAAATGGGCACAACGAGGTGTCAAAGAGAGATGGGGGGAGGGATGTGTGGAGGGATCACTATCGCTTTCACTACAAGAGGCGTGGGTGAAGAAGTGGAAGGACTCGCCCACCCGACGAGCACAGTGCGCACTCGCCACCTTGGTCGTGTGGGTGTGTCAACGCACCATCCACACACATTCCCACACCGCGTCCTTTTTTTCTTTCTCTACCGGTCGAGGTTTTGCGACGGCAGGCAGGCAAAGCGCCAGCGCACAGCCACGAAAAGGTGGATGTACGATTGCCCAAGCAGGTCAATTATTTAGTGTTTATCGGTACACCACACGCAGCGCCTCAGAGACCCCTCAAGCCGCGAGACAACGTAGAGTTGAGGCGGTGGAAGAGTGAGGAACGCCGGTGCGGAACGTTGGCAGTCAAGTAAACGATGCGCTGTGCACGAAAACGAAAAGGAAACGGAAAAAGATACGAAAACGTCAGATGAAGAGTTCACTTGAGGAAAGAAGAGGGGAGCACCTCCGAACACACGAAAAGAAAAGAGAAAAAAGTCGAGAGAACAACAGAGCACGTGCACTCTCTTGGTGCGCCTGCCGTGGTCACATGACAGCGGAGATGAGCTTGGTCATGTCTTCACGTGAAAAGATGACGGGTACAGGGTAGATGGGATTGGCTTCAGACAGCGCGTGTGACACCATCGCTGGCACATCCTCCTTCTTGAAGTCCCACTTTGTCTGGGCTCCGTTCATTGTCGTCGGAATGTCCATGGACGCATTCAGGTCCTTGATAGCCTGAATGAAGTTCTTCGCCTTCTCCGCGTCAGTAGTGCCCATGAGGCCCGCTGCCTCTGCCAGACGAGCCAATGGCTTGTCCACCGCAGAACCGTACATCTCAAGGCAGTGCGGCATGATCACCGCGTTGGCGAAACCGTGGGGCACGTTGTAGAATCCGCCGAACGTGTGAGCGGCCGCGTGAATGTTGCCAACGTACACGCGCGTGAACGCGCAGCCGCCAAGGTAGGCCGCCTCCTGCATACCCTCGCGCGCCTCCAAGTCGTGCCCATCGTCGTAAGCCCGCTTCAGGTACTTGAACACCAGCTCGACCGTGCGGAGGGACTCCTGGTCCGTGCGCTTGGTGTGGTAAATGTTTGTGTACGCCTCCACGGCGTGTGTCAGGGTATCCATGCCAGTTGTGGAGGTAATAAACCGCGGGAGGCCCACCGTCAGGACCGGGTCCAGAACGGCGTAGTGCGGAACGAGAAACGGGTCCTCGAGTGGGTACTTCTCGCGCTTCTCCGGGTTCGTCACGACAGCAGCGATAGTGCACTCACTGCCAGTGCCGGCTGTTGTTGGCACACAGAACAGCGGTGGCAGCGGCCAGAGCACCTTGAAGAGGCCCTTCATCCATCGGATGGGTGTGCGGGGTCGCACGTGGCGGGCACCAACCACCTTCGCCGTGTCCATCGAGCTGCCGCCACCAAATGCGATGAGGTGGTCGCACTTCTCCGCGTTGTAGATCGCCACGGCGGCCTCCACGCTGGTGACGGTCGGGTTCGGCACGACATCGCCGAACACGGTGACCTTGATGCCAGCCTTCTTGAGGCCGTCGACCAAGGCGTCCGTCAAGCCGAGCTTGATAATGCCGGGGTCGGTGATGATCATGGCGTGCTTGAGTTTCTTCCCACGAATGAACTCGGGCAGCTTCTTGGAGCTGTCCTTGCCTTTCATGAGCAGCGGGCGTGGCCAAGGGATGAGCAAGGCAGCCCAGTACAGCACGCACTGCGACACGCGGCACGCAAACCGCACATAAAGAGGAGCGGGCATTGTTCGTCAAGAAAACAGAAAAAGCAGCAACAAGCTTGGGTACAAGCTAAGAAAGAAAAAAAGACAGTGAAAACGAATATGGAGGCGATAACTGTCCGCTCAGAAGGAAAGAAAGGAGGCAGGGAAGAAAGGAGAAGTAGAAAAGCAAAGCAGACGTGGATCACGGTGGGGAAAGCGAGATAGATGCGGTCATTACAGAGTCAAAGGGTTACGAGGGACTGAGAGAGAAGCATCAAAAAAGAACCAAGAGCTGGTGGTGTGCTCGAGGAGACAGACGCGCAACGAGTAGCTGTGAAGCGCTGGGCCTGTTTACAAGTGTTTCTTATTATGTGCATTCATTGTCCATATGTTGTTGTTGTTGTTGTTGCTGTTGTTTCCGTTCGGTATAACCCGCCGTCATGAGTACGAATGGCAATGGCCCTTTGTCATAGAAAGTCTGAAAGTTCCTCAAGCAGTTTACGGTTCGTGCTGCGCTTGCGTGACGTGCCATCGCGTGAGCCCTTTGTGTCCGAAGTAATAACGTAGCCGTCCGCGTCGCGGTCGAAACGTCCAGTTGACGTGTCCGCGCTCTGACCCGCCCCACCGGCTGCTCGCCGCGCCTCAGCATCCTGCTGTGATCCCACAGAGCGGATAAGCTTTGCCAAACGGAGCGGTAACGGCTTTGCCAGAACAACCTCGGCCCCGATGGAGGCATCCAGCGCGGCGTTCTGATCGTCCAGTGTGAGGTCCACCGCCTTGTTGACATCCGCGTAGACGAAACCGGTATCGCGGCTGCGCAGCTCCACGACGGAGGTAAACGGGGATGCGTAAGGTCGCTCGAGCACCGTCTTCTTTGTCTTGTTGCGCAGACGGCGCTCCTCGTTACTGAGAAACGCCTGTGCGGCACCACCCACCAGCAGGTTCAGTGACTGGTTCTGGACCAAGCCCGCCAGATGCTCCCCATGGCAAGTAGCAATCAACCGCACGCCACGCTGCGAAATCGACCACGCCGCGTGCGCCTCCTCGGTGGTGGCCAGCTCATCGACAACAAGGTACTCAGGCGTGTGGTTCTGGATGACCTCTGTCATGACGCGGCTCTGTGCCTCCCGGTTCGGGACTTGAATGCGACGACACCGACCCAGAAACGGCAGGGGCACGGGACCATCACCGCCGATCTCGTTCGATGTGTCCACAATCGTCACGCGCGGTTTGTGCGGTTGGTTGGCAATGGTCGCTGCGAGGTCGCGCAGCAGCGTCGTCTTGCCCATACCTGCCTTTGAAATGATGAGCAGGCTGCCGCGCGCGAGGAGGCCGCTGAGGGCGGTTGCAGCTCCAGGCACGAAACGGCCAACACGAATCGTCACGCCGAGAGGCTCGCCTAGACGCCCTCGCCACAGAGACACACGGTGCCCAGTGCTCGCAATGCACCCACGCCCATCATCGCCAAACTTACCCACTCGTTGCAGAACGTATCGCAGGTCATCGGGCGACGGCGGGGGTAAGCGCACGAGTGCTCCGCCACCGCAGCGAACCTCGACGTCTTGACCAAGGTGCATGAAGAACTCCTCGACGCTGTCGAAGGAGAAGCACGCATCGTCAGCCACGGCTGCCCGTATTTCTGGTGGCAACAATGCGAGTAGGTGGCGGGTCTCTGCCAGTGTCGTGAACAGCGCCAGAGCGCGTAGGTCCTTCTCGCGCAGCTCCGCTGCACGCATGGGGTCGTTCTCTGCACACTGGCAGTACGCCGCATAGTACGCCCGCCACGCGTCAGCCAGTGTGTCCGCCGACCACACGCTTGCTTCCGTTCGCGACGCCGCGAGATCGTCCTGTTGCTCTGAGAGACTTCCCAGCAAGTAGGACAGTTGCATCGCGCTTGGCGAGGGTCGCTGTGGCGACGTGGCCAGTGCCGGCGTTGCCCGCTCAGCCAGCGCGACGTGGCGAGCGCGGAGATGGCGGCAAGCCACCGTCGTTGCCACCAGGGCAGACGCACAGCGGTGTGTGTGTCGTCTCATGTGAGGGAAGTACAGAAGACGTTTCAACTGATTCATCACGAAAGTGCGTCTTGCAACCACAGACAGTGTCCCTCGTGAACACACGCTAAGCAGCGAAGCAGGCAAGGTAAATTGGAGGAAGGGGAGAGGCAGTGAGGGAAGGGCAAACTGGAAAACGCTGCGAGGCGAACCGCCACAAAAAAGGGGAGGAGGGAAAGAGAAGCGAGGCGCGAATGTAGCCGTGAGATGCCTGCGCTGCAGTGCAGGTGCACTGCCCAAGTGGACAACTACCAACCCGACTCTCTTGCTTTCATATCGCATGACCGTGAGCACATCTAATGTGTATTTGACACCGTGCACGGTGACCCATGACGTTGTTTTAAGGGGCCATCCTCGACACTGTGCGTCACACCTTTTTTATTCCCATTCGCTGATCATTCTTAGCGGGTATCATTTAAGACAGTCATCAACAAACGAGTGATTCAGCCGGCGTGAATATGAAGCGGTCCTCGACGGCGTCGCCGTCTCAGTGGCCTGCGCGTTTCCCTCCTTGCCCAGGCAAACCGAAGCCGCTGTTTACATGAAATCATCTTCGTCAGGCACCTCACCGACGTTACTGCGCATCTTGGAATCGTCCATAACACCGGCGTAGGTGCGGAGCGCTTCCTGACGCTTCTGCTCTTCGCGGCTCAGCTTGTCCTCCTCCGCCTTGCGGGCTTGCTCCGCGCGCTCCTTGCGCCGCTCTTCGGCATCGCGTGCCTCACGTAGCGCGCGGAAGTTCACCTCGTTCTTCTCCACGCGTGTTTTCTCAAGACGCTTCAAGATCGTGGTGTCCTTTTTGCTCACCGTGTAGTACCGGCGCAGCTTCTCATCGTGGAAGCTGACCTGACCGACGTCCATGCCGTTCGTCTTCTTCAGGTTGCTCCAGGGAGTGTAGACCACGCGAATGTCGTTAAGCTTGCAGCCCTCGATGCTATTCTGCTTTGTGAGTTGGCAGCACTCCTCGATCATTTCCTCGGAAAGGTCGTTCATGCCTTTGCCGGGGGGCATGCGGACGTACACGTGCGCACTGCTGTGCTTGTCGACGTGGAACCAGATATCCTCGGGCCATCCAAAGGCAATGAGCTCTTCGTTCTCGTACTTGTCCCTGCCCATGTAGCACAGCACCGACGGGTCGGAGTGAAGGGTGAAGTAAAAGACCATTGTTCAACTAGCTAGTGTTACTCGCTTCGCACACACACACACAAGCACGTGGCACGGACTGAGAAGAAACAGATATTGGAAAACGTCGGTGTCTACGACCGGCAA
The DNA here is from genome assembly GCA_030849625.1 of Wallacemonas sp. TrypX. Classification (NCBI taxonomy): domain Eukaryota; phylum Euglenozoa; class Kinetoplastea; order Trypanosomatida; family Trypanosomatidae; genus Wallacemonas; species Wallacemonas sp. TrypX. Next base: position 114,339 of record JASANP010001164.1, read on the forward strand.
GGTGAAGAAAAGGGAAGACACTGATCACACGGTTTTGACACGCGGTAAGCACACGCAAGCAGCGCGAACAAGAGCGGTGAAGAAAGAGATGATAAAACGATGACGATGAATGAAAGTGAACGAGTAAGGTAGTAGGCTCTGTCCAAAGGGAGCATGAACGCCCACAAACGCACACGCATGCAGGGACGTGGGGCAGTAGCCGCCCTGGTGCACGTATGAACGCAGCCAACCCGTCGACCTCGTAGTACGTGATAGAATTGGATTGTTCATTAACCACGCCACGATGGCAACGAAACGAAAGACACTACTTTGGTCTTTACTTCTCTCGCAGGAACAGTGGACTCTTGTCTGGCGTTTCTACAGGCGGTTTTCGCTCCTCTTCTTTTTTTTTTCCCTGCCTCGCAGTGGGGCTACTGGGAATGGTACACACCACAAACATCGACGCCGCTTCATCTGAGCACGAGCCAAAGCAAACAGCTTCCGAAAAAAGGAGCAACGGCTAAAAAAAAAATAACATGTCTAGTATCTAGTGGCCTGCCGCCCGCGTGAGTGTGGGCAACCACATCGGCAAGGAAGGGATGAAAACAAAAACAGCGAGAACAGAGCACGCTGAGTCACAGCACTGGGCGACCGGTGATGATGTCGTACGAACGTGACGGTGGACGGCAGCTGGCAGAGCGGCCGCCACGCCACCGCTGCGGGGGTGATGGCCCCCGTGTCGCCGCACCACCGACGCTGTGGCTACGTTCGGGCTTCGTGCCGACAACGTAGAGTGTCTGCCGGCGGTGCTGCGGTGTGGACTGGCGCTCTTGCGCGTCCACGCCGAGCTCTAAGAAATCCCGCTGCCTGTCCGACACACTCCGCCAGTGCGGTGGCGGCTCCACCATGCGAATGCCCTGTGGAATCTCGTCGAACGTCTTGCTTCGTTGCCGCGGAAACATTCGGAGACCAGATCGGTACGGCTTCAGCACCGTCGGCTCCGGTGTTTTGCGTTCCTTTGGCGGTTCCCACTTGGGAACAAGGGAGCCGATGGCCAGGTGCGACGACGCGAGGCTACTTGTCTCGACGGAGTGGCTACGGCGGCGTGGGGTGTACCGAGTGTTGGACGCGTCGTCGGATTCGCGTGAGTGGCCAACGAGGTATGGCCGCGTGGCCGACGCTGGGCGAGCGTGCGGCTCTGGAATGAACCTCTTCTGCCGGTGAGGCTCGGGCTCATCGAAACGAGGAGCGAGATTCGTTGAGAGCTGGTCGTGGCGTGGTGAAGCACCGCGTCGCCCACGTCCTCGAGCGTGCCGTGGACGGTCGTTGGAAGGATCAACGCCAAACTCAAAGTGATCGTCGTGGTGCCGGTAATGACGCCGCCCGCGAGTGGGGGTTTCCCCTCGGGCTTCGCTCGGCGACGCCTCGTACATGGAGAGCGCCGTGTTGGGCAGGCTCCGGTCGTAACGGGCCCGAGCCGCCTCGTTTCTGTGGACTCGGGGCATGATGGAGTCCCCGTCGAGGATGGAGAGGAAGAGGGACCCGACGGGCTTGTCGCGGTCCGCCTCAATGTCAGCGTGCGTGTATTTCATTGTTGACTTCACTTTCCACGCCTAGGCGATTCCCACGCACTCGACGACGGATGCAAGGCAGATCACGCACAATCACACACACACAGCACTGGACTGTACGCTAGCAGACCCAAATATCTATTAAAGAAAAAAAGAACCACGGGAAAGAGTAGATAGCATAGTGAGAAAACCAGACGAAGTGGTAGAGAACAGTTCGTGGAGGACGAGAGAGAGCGGTAAATGTGTTTTCCTCCAGCCCCCACCGTGAGAGTGGTGACAGAATGATGAAGGCACATGTCACTGCCCCCCCCCCTGCAGGGAGGACTGTCGTCCTCCGCAGTGACCGACCGCCAGGTCGCGTGACGAACAAGTTTGTAAAAAACGGGTCGGAGGTCATTGTGACACGGCACTTTCTGTTATCGACGATTGGTACCGGGTCATTCAAAAGTACGTCTGCACACGCACGCTTGTCCACAACAACGCGCAATCAAAAAAAAAAAATAGGAAGGCTACAAGTACGCCATATATCGTGCTTGTGACAACACTTGCAACGCCACTCATCCCTGCCGTCAGCCACTCGTGTGTGGAAACACACAGTGAGAGAGACCACGTACTCTCTCAGAATGCGCGGCCTCTCATGGGTTTCTTCACTTGTTTTTTGTTTGTTTGTTTCTGTGTGATCGAGAGGTGCTCACAGCCACACCATATGCGCCGCCGTCACGCTGAACAACGGCCACATAGTGAGGTTGACAACGGCAAAGGCAAACAGCGGCGACGTCAGAATACTTGTGGCTAGTGATCTCTCCTTCTTGGAGGAGGTGTTGACTTGCACGTAGCCTTTGCCGGTCTGTGCGTCGAGAAGAAACCGACAACGACGAACCACACCAGATGAGCTGGTGGCCTCCAAGACCCCTTCGAAGAACGGCAGCTGGGTCGGTGACACGCTGATCGTGTTGGGTTCCACTGATTGAAATTGGTGGTGACGCGCGAAAAGGCCGACTGCTTTTCCGTAGCCTTCGGGGTCCGACGACTTGGGGACTAGCGGGACGCGAGCGACAGCGACAGCCTCGTCACACGCCGCGAACAGTGTCTCCGCGACCACTTCTGCATCACGCGGTACCGCACCACTGGTGTCGGAGAGCGTAACGGAGGTCGAAGAAGTGGAGCCCGTCCGTGTCGTTGCCGACACTCGCTGGGGTTCTGTGTCACTGTGGTCATCCGAAAGTGGTGCCGTGTCGAGCGGCACCGACGGGGGGCTGTTTGAGTTGTTCACGGTGGGTGAGTCTTGGATCGTCGCGGTCGGTGCATTGGCGTCTGTGCGCGGCACAACAGGTGGTGGAGCGGGGCCCAATGACGGGCTCACTGGTGCCAACGGCGCTGCGCGCACAAACGGCGGTGTGCGGAGCGGGTCACCTTCCGCTCCGTCGTGCGCCGGCGTGTCGTTGGGCATCGCCTCGACGCCGGCCGCTGTGGTATGTGGCAGTTGGGCGGGGGCCTCCGCCTCTTCTTCCTGTCGCGGCTGCGTCTGTCCGCGTGCGCCACGGATCAAGAAGGTACCGAACGTGGCGGCGCGTCGCAAAGCGAAGTCACGCACATAGTGGTCGGCTACGATGGCACCGAAGCTCGGCGGGACCGATGCACGCAGTGCCTCCATGTCGGCTTCAGAGATGTTCACTAAATTGCGGAACCCGTCGAGGTCGTTTCTACCCGCGGCGCCGCGTTCATCGAGGCCCATTGCAGGGGACGGGACGACAACGGTGTGTGCCTCCAGCATGGAGTCAAGCGCCAGGCTCTCTCCCTCCTCGCATGCCAGCGCTGTGTTCAGTGAGACACTCTGCTCCTCCATGCACGTGCTGATGACGGTCTTCATGACATCCACAATTTCTTCCTGTCGCTGGAAGGTGCGACTCTGAATGACGTGAAGGGGGTTGCTGCCTTGCGGGAAAAGGTACTCGCGGAGTTCGCGGGATCTCGCAAAGAGACTCAAGGTGTCCTCACTAGAGTACAGTGCGTGGAGATTGCTGGACTCAAACAAGCAGATTGTTTCAATCACGTTCAGCGACACAGGCGTCGCTGAGGCTTCCAGTTCGGCGAGCTGCACCTCCCAGGCGCAGGTACGACTGCTGTGCGCTGCACATCTGTCGAGGGTCGAGTCGAGCACTTGCTGCAGGTGTGCTTCCTTCTCTGTGAGCATGGCCTGGTCCGCCGGCGATAGTCCCACGTCACGTACGGTGGTGTTGGTGTAATCCCAGACCCAGTGCCGAAGCTTGGAAAGACGCAGAAGTACACCAATGAGAGCGTTTCGCACCGTCGTGACGGCACTGCGCTTTTCGAGCCACTGGCCAGAGAGGGTGCGGCCCGCGTGCGTGGAAAGAGTCGGGTCCGCGAGTGCTGCACGGGCGTGATCAGACGGCCTCACGGCGTCGATAGGGAGGCCGCGGCTCAGGCGCCGCTGTGCGTGCTCGCATTTCGCGGCCTCCCGTGCGCGTCTCTCCCTTGCCTTCACGCTCTGTCGCATACTTTCACTGACCTCGAGCAGCGTCACCTCCATAAGCTCCACCCCCTCTGCACCAGCGTCACTAAGTTTTTTAATCATGGCATCCATGCATTCGCACAGTTTCATCTCTGTTTTCAGAAAGTGGGCAACGCGGTCCTGCACGGCCAGCCGCTCCACCGGTGTGCCCTGTGACCACTGCTGGTAGAACTGACTCATGACGACGTCGCCCATCAGTCCCTCAATCGCCCTGCCGCGCTCAAGACACGGTATGATGCAGTTGTGCACAATTTTCAGTATGGTGCGGTACTGGCAGCTGAGGTGGAGCACGACTGCCTGAAAGTTGAGGTTGTGGCGCACATAGTCGCGCCTTGCGACACTTTTCAGCTCTTGGCGCCCTAGCTCGACCTCTGCACGCGCCCCCGCAAGACACTGCAGGACCTGGCCAGTGAGTTCGATAACGTTGCCTGCGAACAGCAGCGGCGTTGAACCCCGGTCGAGCACGCGCCACTGCACATCTTCCGGTGTGACGAGCGTGTCACCGAAGGGCGTCACGCCGTCAGGGATGACGTCGTAGGTGCACAGCGGGCCGAAGACCTCGTGCGTGTAGCGCACTTCGTGGCGCAAGCAAGACAAACGGACGGGCCGTACGGACTCCACAGTGACGGAAACAGGATCCCGCTTGCCCTGCTTAGTCGACGGGTTGCCTGAGAGGAGCTGCTGCAGCAACGGCTCCACCGTGAATGAGGGAAAAAGAAACGGCAGGCTCTCTTCTGATTCAGTCGCCACCGCGCCGGCTTGGTCATCGTCGCCGTTGTTGTTGTCGTCCGCGGCGCCACTGTCTGGCTGCGTCGCGGCCTTCCCGTCTACCACGGGTACCTTGTTGGTGTTCCTGGCGGTGTGGGGCTCGACGCAGAGGAAAAAGTGATCCTCAAACACACCATTGCAGCTCTCGCACACCTGGCTGAGACAGTACTGGCACCATGTGACAGACGAAGACGACGAACCACACCACTCGCACTCGGCCTCCTCTACGACAGTTGGTGCGGACGGAGTGTGACGTGCGCCTGATGCGGCACTGCCGGGCGCGGCTTCGGGCGCCGTGGCGCCACTGGAGGACGAAGGGGCTGCTGCCCGGATTGACCGCGGCGACGGCGCGTGGTGCTCGAGCCAACGCTGCCGTGTACGTTCGCGCACCACGTGGGCGAGATTCGTGATGATAGTATTACGAGGAAGCGTGAGAATGTTGCCCTCGGTCACCGTCACCTCGGCACACCGGTAGGCACAGTGTACAGTGATGTGGCTGCCGCGGTCGTGCATAACTGTCGCAAATAGACACCGAAGACAAAAGCAGTGTTGGCAACGCAATACACGAGGGTCAATCAAGACAGAGCCGCAAATGACACAAAGAAGCTCCTGCGAAATGGAGTTGGCGAACTCATCCGCTCCGGCGGGTCGCTGCGCAACGCTGTGGATGGACGACTCCAGTCCATGTGAAGACCGTGATGGATGCATACGTTTGCACGGTTGAGGCACGTGATGCGGGCTGGAAGGGTGGGCCTTGTGAATAAAACGCGAACGAAAAGGAAACAAACAAAACAGAATGAGGTGACAAAAAAAAATGACCGAATAACTTGAGAGTCCCGACTGTCCTGGAGGGTCCTCGACCTGGCAGGCAAAGTGCGAGCACAACAGAAAAGTGGGCGGTAAGGAAGGGGAGAAGCGAGTAGCAGCGTGTGAGCGCCAGCTGCCTGTCCTGTCAGGCAAAGGTCAGCGCCTGCGGGGCGAGACACCGCGTGGATACTTCAAGTCTTCCACGTACAGCTCGAGTGTGTCTAAGAGTTTCAGTTTTCAAGTCGATAGAAGGCAAGACCAAACGAATAACGACATAAGAAAGGTGATCACGCACACACGCACACACAGAATGAGAGGCGTAAACGCGGAAAAGAGTGGAGGTGGGGAGGAGGGGAGGGGACTGTCGGCGACGAACAAAGTGTCACGTGTCACTCCCAGTGGTGGATGCCCACGGCGAAGGGGATTGTGCAATCTTTGCTTCGGGCACGAGACTGCGACACACATAATCCCCCAGTGCGGTCGACGCGGTGAGGCCCGGTGACTCGATGCCGTTCAATACCACCAGCCGCGACGACGGGGACTCTCTGAACGAGGCAGTCAGCGTTTGCAGAAGCGGCGTGTAGGCCCCTGACGGTGACAAGGCAGTACCGGTTATTTCCTCTACGAGAAAGTCACGGAAACCTTCACCAGGGCCTGCCAGCTTCGGCCGAATGCCGGCAAAGTCCGCCACCAGACGTTCCCGCTCTAGGGTGGGGAGGTAGCGCCGAATGGCCGCCCACTGCCCGTCCAGGAACGTGTTTTCTTCCTCTGCAGTGCTCGCGACGCGGAGATCGGTAGGGTCTTCGACGTACGTGGTGTCGGGACCGAACCGAACTTGTCCTTGTATGTCCACAACGCTGTGCACACCGAGTCCCACCAAGTTCGGCGCTGGGCACGGATAGACAAGACGAGAGAGCGGGGGCTTTCCGCGACACGTGGCATAGCGTCCCTTGCAAAAGGACAACGTGTGCTGCGGCGGCACGCTCAACCCAGTCTTGTCGTCTCCGCTTAAGCGCAGGCGTGACCACATTGCGTTCGCGTGGAGGCCCACAGCGAAAATAGCCGCCTTTGCTACGTTCATTGTAAAGGCATCGTCGACCTTCCGCTGCCCATCGTCCGCAGTTTCCTCAACCGTAATCTGCAGAGGTGAGGTCGAGGGCGACGACGGCGAGAGGGGCGGGCCAGTGACAGCAGTCACTTCTGAGTGGCACGTGACATACCCGCCGTGTGGGGAGGCCTCAATGAGTTGCACGTAAAAGTCACGCAAAGAGTGCACATCCACGATACCTGTGTTGATTGACTCGAGAACCGCAGTCATTCTCAGAAGCGGTTCCTCGGCGCTGATCTCGGCGGAGGGTACCATGCGAAACGGCAGTCCGCGTGCTTTCATGTTCTGCGCGAGTTGCTCAATCATAGGCTCTTCCTCAGCACTGCATGCACCGATCCACTTGCCGATCTGCCGCGCATGCACACGAGAGGGAAAGCGCCGCTGAAGCCGCCACATGTTCGCGTTGCCTTCGACGCACAAGCGAGTCTTCAGGGACTGGGGTGGGTAGTAGATACCGGCATGAACAACACCGCTGTTGCGGGATGAGGTTTCCTCGATGAGGCGTGCGCGTCGTTCGAGAACGGCAACACTTCCGTGTGGGCTCAGTGCCGCTCCGATTGCCAGCCCGACGATGCCACCACCAATAATGACGTAGTCGAGTGACTGCATGATACACAGATGTCAAAACCATCTGTGGGAAAAAATGAAGCACAGGGTGAGAGAGAATAAAGGTTCGTCCGAGGAGCGGGTGGTGGGGTGGAGTGGTGAAAGCAGCACACAGGATGGCGGAGGGACAAGTTCGCACGAGCCACCGCAACACATCAACTTGGTCTTCAGTCACGAGAGGTGAGAGTGAAAACAACAGCCGAGCATCCTCCACACACTCACACAGTACTTCCGCTACAATAGGCTGCGTGAGTGAGAGACCAGCGGTGACGAAAGCGAACGAATAGAGTGCGCAACGGTGTCGACACAGCACAGATGATGAGGGTGCGGAGCCCCACGGAGCTGGATGATGACGTCGCTTGTTGTGAGACAGGACAAAACACTAACGGTGGTGCGCCAGCTGGTGCTACCGCTAGAGAATTGAAAGAAAAAGGAAAGAAAAAGGCCAAGTTTACCCACCAAATGGTGAAGAGAAGAATACCAGATGTAAGTTAAGGTACTAAGTGTTTAAACACGGATTTGAACGTGGAAAAAAGAAAACTGTTTTTGATGAGAACAGACGTTTACGTTGCCTCTACAAGCACTTGCTCGGGGTTTTACGGCAGCAGAGGAACCCTGAGACCAAAAAGGTGCAAGGGGTGGCACAGATGCTAACCAGCACCGGTGCGGGACGACACTGCGCACGTCGGTAGCCACGCTGCGATCATCGTAGCGATTCGGTTTTATGTGAGTGCGGTTGCTTTTTTTTCCCTGCAAACAGCGAGAAACACGAGAAGGGAGAAAGAGAGAGAGAGGCGCCACAAACAGGAGTTCAGTCTCAGGTCTGCACGACACACGAGGGCAACGAGTGTGCGTCACGCACCTACGCAGTCATGTAGCCCGCCGCCATCAGCACCGGTGCGCCGAAGCCGATCACGGCACGCAGAGGAGCGGAGGGGACCATCTTCGTCGCAAACGGTGTCTGCGTCATGCCGCCGACAAAGCACATCAGACCACTCACCGAGATGATGAGGCTCAGGAGTCCGTGAACAGAGACAAGCGAGGAGCGGTGCGCGCTGGTGGCGGAAATGATGTAGCGCAGCAACACACCCACGTTGACCTGAAGCAGAATGGCCGTTCCACAAACAGTGCCGACAATGCTGTGAGGGGACTTGAAGTGCGGGTAGCCCTTGGTGATCTTGACGTACTCAACGGCCGCAAAGCCGGCCGCTGCGCACACCTGCAAAAGGAAAGCCGCAAACTGATGCTTGTTCATCCGCGACGTGGGGCTGCCGATGGACTTTTTCTTCAGGCGCGCCACCGACATCATCATCTCTGGCATCACGCAGAGGAAAAGAAACGCGAACGCAATCGGGTGGTACATGAACACATCTGCGCGGATGCCACCGCTCTTGCTAATGACAGCGTAAGCAAAGGTGGCCGCGAGGCACAGACCTGCTAGACGACGAATGTTGTGAGCCACACTTTTGCTGCTGGATGTCTTGGCAGGGGCCATGATGATCAGTCTCAGAATAGCGTTGGTTGAGTGTTGGGAAGACAAATGCTAACTTGGCGTCGGGAAACGTTAACACGGGAAAATAAAGGTGTATGAAGAGGGGAGGGGAAAGGGATGATGAAACAGTGCACACTGAGTGATCGAGTACTCACCACGGGTGCCATATGTGTGTGTGCGGATGTGCGCGAGTGACGGCGCATACGCGGCTGTGAAGGCACAAAGGCAAGACAAATAGGCAGGCCATGTCAGGCCCACATTTGCGCAGCCGACGCGCACGTACCAAAGCAATATGAACAGCTGTCCGTGCTGATAAAGCGACGCACAGCCGCTAGCCGTCTGCGGTCAGGGATACACGCCACACGTAGCGCATCGCAGCGCTAATAGGGTGCGTGCTCACTGCGTCGTGGCTTCGCCTACTTGTGGTTCCGGTCAGTCAGCTATGCCTTGGCAGGCACAGCAAGCGAGAAACGAAAAAGGAAACCATAAAGAGCATGTTCGGTGTACAGGTGAGCACAGTCAGCTAACGCACAGCGGCACGTCACAGTCGTCACAGGAGAGCCAGCGACCGGTACTGTTGTATACCGACGCCAGTGTGGCTGGCTAACCAGTTGAACCCTTTGTCGACCCTCGCCGCTGCAGTGAACCCTGGAGCGTCCGAATACTAAATCCTGTCGTGTCACTAGAAACAGTCACAACGCAGGTGCCGCGAGAGCCCGTTGGCTGAAGGCAGGGAATGGCAATGATGGAGTCGACGTCGCTCTCGCCGATCTCCACCGCGCACTGCACCCAGTTGTCGCGCACGTACTCTGACCGCACCAACAGCTTCTCCTGCGATATTTTTCCTGGCACGTACATACCGCACCGTCCGTGGTTATTCACGACGCTGAGCGTGATGGTCGCCTGCGCGCACGAGTAGTCTGACATTGACATGTGCACGACGAACCGTGCGCCAGCGCGGGCTGGGAAGATTTCAATCTGAGGCTGGTTGTCGGCTTCGTAGTAGGAGCCGCTGCGGCTCCACTGAACCTCGACTGACTGCTTCGGCCACATCGGCAAAAGAGCTAGTTTACATGTTGGGATGGTTGTGAACAGCGTGAACTCAACCTTTGCCCTCGTTTCGATCGGTTGCACGCAGCAAATAAGCGTGTACGCCTCACCTGCCGCGGCAGGCCCCTCACAGTATACACGGTTGCCGAGTACGTATGGACTCGCGGCGACGCAGTTGTCGTCGGTGAGCATGCCTACTGTGCGCGAGAGTTCGCCAGCAGGGTTTTCATCCGCAAAGGCCATGAACAAGCCGACGGAGACTTTACCGCCCGCCGCTGTCGTCGCGGCGTCAGTGTTCTCCACAGACACCGCACTCGCACCATTCAATTTGCCCTTCACAGTGGACGTCATCGATTTGACAGACGGCGTCACAACTGCCCGCGCGATGAAAAAACCAGACGCGACAGACGAGCCTCCACCGCGCCTGTACGAGTCCGCCGAGACAGATCCGATGACGGAGTTCATGATGTGCGAGCGCGTCGTGCGCGAGAGCTGACTGCTCCTTTTGAGGCTCGCGGAGCACACTGAGAGACTCGCGGCGCAGGATGAGTGCATGCTTCGAGTGAGGTCGTCCAGACGGAAGGCCATCTGCGCGTTATCGTCACCGCTGCGAAAGGCACCGCTGGAGAGCACCTCGTCCGTCAAGGTCACTACGGACCAGTGCTGGTCGAGTGCTTCCTGGGTCATGACAAACGGAATGGAGCTAAACACACGCACGTAGAAGCGGTGCATTTGCCCCGCAGCCAGCGTGCTTGGCACGAACCAGTAGTCTTCGTCAGCGTCCAGTGTTGTTTCGAAGCAGATGGAGTCGCTCCGTACGTACTTCGCGCGGTAAAGAAAACGATTCGCGTCCGTCTGCGGACCGCCGCACGTGTGTGGGTCATAAATAGGGTACAGCTCGTCCTTGACCCAGTGGAACCCGATAGCGGTGACATCAGACGACGTGAAGCGACGGTCGGGCAGGCTCAGAGAGATGAAGGCGGTGGCGCGTTCAGACACAGACATGCGGTAATGGGGGTTGGTGTACCACGTGTCTGAGGAGAGCGGCCCGCCGGCCGTGCGACGGCCCCAGCTACCCTCCACGAGTCCGCACGCCGTGCCAGGGAACGATCGCGCGCAGTGAAGTTCCTCAAACGCCTTGAGAAAGTCCGTGTACGACATCCAGAAGGATGAGCGCCCTGAAGAAGAATGACCGAGCAGCACCTTGTGATTGTCACTGCTGTTATCCCCGTCGCGCGCGCCATGCCCAGACGCCGAGGCGAGCGAGTGACTGTGGGTGCTGCGCAGAGCGCAGTCGACTTCCGGGTACCGTGTCCACAAGGGAGACTCCTCGGACCACTCCCCACGCCACCGTGCCATGGTGGTTCGGCCGTCGCAGACGTTAGCCAGCTCAACCAGAAAGAACCCGTTGATCTGCACAACCTGAATGAGCTGATAGGCGTGATGAGGATGGATGCCAGGGAGCGTTTTCGCACTTTCACGGCTCACGGCGACGGCCATGGGTGGGAGGGCGGCCGTGCCCGGTGTGATTGACGGTAAAGGTCTGTTAACCTCGTTCTCTGAACTGCCGCCCTGCGAGCGTCCTGTCTGTACGATGTGCGCCGCGGACGGTGCTGTGCCGCGCAAGATGGAGGAGGCGGACTGATCCAGCTTTGACCCATGACGCGAGGTCGTGTGGCGGTGAGAGAGCATCTGGTACATCACCGGCCACCACGCTTCTGCCCGGAATGTGTCCGTGTGCAGCGGTTGCATCAGACCAATACCGCCGCTGAGGTCCGCCATCGTCTTGAACGGGCATGTGTGGCGGTCGGCCATCATGGGGTCAAGCGTGGTCGGTTCGGGTCGTCCAGGCTTTGAGTGACGCAGCTTCGCTTCCGCGTCACTGCGGACGAGGTCGCTGTCGATCGCCTGATAGCCACCGTGCAGTTTGGCAAAAGCCTTCTCGATGAGACAGCTCCAGATGTACATTTCGCCGCCGCCCCCTTCTACCGCGGGGGAGAAGATGGGCTGACCACTGCGGTCGACAGGCACAAAATCGTCCACGACAACGTAGCGCCACGCGCCGTCGATGAACACGCGAAGTACGTACACGCCGCAGGACGTCTCCGCTCTGAATGTTGGCTGTTCCGCCTCCTCTGAGAGGAGCATCTGCCGTAGGTGCGACGTCGTTGGCGCTGCGGCGGCGATGCTCGTAAACAACCACTGAAAGCCGGGAAGAGACATGACCGGCAAGTCGTACGTCGTGCTTGCGCCGTCCGGCGTGATATCTGTCGGAAATAGCTTGGCCTTGGGATAGAGCTCTGCGAGGCGCGTCCATCCACCAATGCTGTAGTGCCCCGTCGCCGCGCGTTGCGTCGCCTCATCGGCCGCCGAAAATTGCACGTCGTGGAACCAGTTGTTGTGCTCGCGGCAGTACGCTGTGAGCACGTGGAGTGGATTCTCATCGAACAGCAAATTGCAGACGGAGCTGCCAAAGTAGCTGAGGCACGTCTGCACGGCCTGCGGTGCCATGCGCTCGCGTGCACTGGTCGCGTGTCTGCTGCCGCTGAGGGCAGCTAGTGCTTGCTTGTGTGCTTCGGCCTTCACCCCTTTCGCGGCGCGGTTTTCGGCGAGCTGCTTCTCAATAGCTGTCGTCATGGCTTCCTTGACGGAAGTCTCTTCGAGCAGTATAAACTCCAGCGTGCGGTTCGACTTGGCGAGATCCAGCAAAAGTCCACCACTCGCGATGTTGATGGGATTCTTCGACAGGTTCAGGCGTACCAGCGTGGGGTGTCGACGGACAGCACAGCAGATGGCCTCCACCGAGTCATGCTCGAGCATCTGCGCGCGCAGATCAATGGACCGCAGCTGCCGACAGCACTGCACAACGTCCAGCAACGGCAAGATTCCCCGCGGGCCGATGAAGTTCCGGGACAAGTCGAGGTGGTGCGTGGATTCGAAATCATCCGGCGTGGTTGGTAGACTTTGCCGCAGAATCGAGTTTGGCTTGCAGTGCAGGTCACGACAACGCTTCACGTACACCTCGCGTAAGGAGAGACCGGCGAACACAGACATTGTTTGCCGTTCCAGCACGGTCGGCAGACAGCCACGAAGAGGAGCGAGAAGGTTACAAGAAAAAAAAAGGGAAACAACGTAGTGCAGTGGGACTGGTGTGGCGAGTATTTTTACAAGCACCTCGTGGCAATCCCAAAAAATGGCCTCGACCGACGGAAGGACAGAGAATTGAGTGAAGTGGGCACGACAGGAGACCTGCTGGGCGAGGAGGCACAACTGTTTTCACTGACACGTACTGTTTTGCACTTGCTAAAACAAACGAGCAGAAGTGCCGGAGGCCTAAGAATCGGGAAGAAGAAGAAGAAGAAAAAAAAAGTGCTCGGTGGGAAAAGGAAACAAAAAAGAAAAGTGAAGTGACGCGAGTGCACACACTCTGGCCCCTTCGCAGGCACGGGCTTTCGCGTGTACCTACCTACACACACAGGAAAACACGCCTGAGGGTGACCGTGCAGCACTGTCCTTTGCTGCCGTAAGCACAGACGCGCACTTAATGCTTTCCGCTACCGTAAAGAAGTATCAGTCGTAGGGGAGGGGCGAACTGTAGAGGAAAAGTAGTAGCGGCCGTTTTCGGACAGGCACACCGTTGTTGTTGATGTTGCTGAGATAACACGCGGCGTGAGTTCATCCAATGTACCGCAGTCCTCGCCGTGCCCGGGTGTAGCAGAAAGCGCGGCGCAGATAGCAGTGACTGACTCCCTGTGGTTGCTATTTCTCTTTTTTTTTTTAGCGTGTGCCTTCACGGCAGTACGCGGTTCACGACTGATCGTATTCCCAGTTCGTGGAGGGAGGAGCTCTATCAAAGGGAATCCTGGGCCGAGTACGGTACGCTGTGTGGGTACGTTGTGTACGCAGTGATCACGTAGTGGTGGCAGATGCGTGTGCTGTTTTCGGCTTTCCCTTCCTTTTCATTTACACGGAAGCTACCCTGAGGACGCAAGCAGAACAAACAAAACGGCTATGACAAGGAACGACAGCGGAAGCCTTTTTTTTTTTTTGCGTTGCATAACTGTTGCGAAAAAAAAATGACTCTACCATGACACCAACAACGGCGTAAAGGATACGGAGGGGGTGATAACGAGGGAGCCCACGTTCAGGGGAATCGCATCATACTTTGTCAAGAAAAAACAGAAAACATAGATAAGAACAATGTGAGCAAAAACGGGAAAGGGGAAAAAATCACAGTTTATACTCTTGTCGCGAAGACGAAAAGTAGGTTTGGGCCGCATCCAGATGTGTACAGATGGGCATGGGCAAAAGAAACAAAAGGCTGAGTGATAACCAACGTCAGCGGCAAACACAGGAAGGAACCGCGCAACGGTGAGGCGAGCCGTTGATCACCAGCCTCTCACGAACGCATGTTTTTCTTGGCTCACTGTCTTTGCATAGGATTAGTTGGAGCCCAGGAGTGTATCGGTTTGCATCTGTGTTAGTGTGTGTGTATTTGTGGAGTTTCTCATTGACGGATGAGACTGGAGCAAGAGAAGACACGCATGTGGCGAAGAGTCGCCGGAAAAAAAAAAAGCTCACGTCGGGAAAGGAAACAATACGTCCTTTCCTCTCTCTCTCTCTCTTCTCAGATCGCCGCTGCGTTTTTCGTCAAGGCGCCTCAGTCACGCTTGGCGTGCACCCAGCGACGGTACACGTCGGGCAACAGAATAGTCCAGAAGGCAATCTGACAGAACAGATTGACGAGGAAGCCACACACCAGACTAGGTGTGGTGCAGACGTCCACCATCGGCAGCCCCTGGAGGGCAGGCACCACGTCAAAGTACGAAATGTACACCATGACGGCCGGCAGTATCAGACGGAAGATAATCCAGCTGATAAAGCTGGCGTAGGTGACATAAGCGTAGAGTACGCCCTCGGTCATGCCACTATCGTCCATCCACTGTTTGATGTTGTAGATGGTGGTGCTGGTCTCCACCAGCAGATACGACACAACCACGAACACGCTGTAGTTGCATGGTGAGAGCAGGTAGCTCAGGTACGGCACCACGGCAAATGTATGATGAATAAGAAAAATCGGCCACCGTGGCGTGCGAAAGTGAAGCAGAACGAAAAAGTCCGACAAAAAGTAGCCCATCGAGAAGATCATGGGGATTTGCACCCTGTACGTGTTGCCGGTGACCACCATGTGCTCGCCCCACTGCGTGGTCAAGATGCCGTGAAGGATGAGCGGGCATACCACAGCCGCGTGGAATGTTGAGCACACGCGCGAGCAGTTATCGGCCTTGATCGCGAGTGAGTACGAGCGAAACCTCGGCCAGAAGCGCTGCAGGAGCGGCCAGGAAACAATGAAAAGCACAGCAAAGAAGACGGTCGACGCGATGAGCCCGCGGACACGCGCCTCGTTCGAAAGGGCATCCGGCTCATTGTATACACGGGGCCGTGTAAAGTAGTACGGGGGCATCGAGGTAGAGGTCATGGTGACTGCCTACAGCTTTGCACTCTAGGCGACTTTGGCACCAGTAGGGAGGGGGGGTGAGCAACAAGGAAAATGAGCGTGGGGTACAAAACAGAACGAAGACCGTCTCGCTGGACGGTACGCAACAGCGACTAAGACCTTCCCAGCAGCAGCCGTGGTACGTAACGAGACGAGCGAAGAGAACAGACCGCGGTGGAGTGGTGGGGAGAGGGGGAATGAGAAGGAACGCGTCGGTATGCAAGCCGCAGCATGTCGCGCCGAAGAGATGTCAGGCGGCTACGGATGCCGTGGTGGAAGTATCACCTCCACGTACACACATGTCGCGCACGTCGTGAATAAGCAAGGACGGAGGAAGTGTTGTGTCTCTTTGACAGTGCCTGGGCATGCGCCGAGCCGGCAGGGGCGAAGGGTGACGCATTTGATGGAACACCTGAGACACCCTTACGACTCCTCGACACCAGTGTCGACGGGTGCAGCAGACTACAACGGTACCACGTACCCACGTGCACGTTCACTTTTCCCCCTTTCAAGTACTTTTTTTTTTTACTATCCTTGTATCCGGTAGCTGTCACACAAACCGGTTCATATCGTCTGTATTTTCGAGAATACGGCTGAGCAGCAACAGTAGCGGTGTATTGTCCTTCATTCACTGCGATGCTTCTTTTGCAGTGCTACGCGCGGTTTAAAACAAAAAACGAAAACTCTCTGTGGGCGTGAATCAAGAAGAAGAAGGGCTGTAGACACTCGACACACGTACTCTCTATTATGATATCGGAGAACGAAAAAAGGAAGGAAGTGTCTGTACGGTAGCTCGGGTATCCGCAGCTGATGAGCAGAACGAACGGTGGCGAGCACAAGGTGTGCCTCGCACACTAGTCGGATGCTATCAGCACGTTTTTCGGCAACGGGAAGCAAGGGGTGGAGCCGAACGGTGAAGCGCTCGAGTGTTCGGTAACAAGTTTAGAGATCACAAGGCGTCTACTCGCCGGACTGCGGCGTGCCCGATCACCCTTTAAGCCTCGTAAGCTCCGACGCAGGGGGGGGGGAAAGAACAAGAAAAGCTTGGAAACGTACGCAGTCCCCCTCCGGCCTGATGGCCGCGAATGACACTACTGCTTCCCGTGACCGCGCGCCTTCAAAGGGAGTAGGTAGTTGCTGATCTCACTTGGCTGTTGAGCGGGTGCTAGTTGGTCTTGTTCTTCTTGGGAAACCAGTGGTGGTAGACCTCCGGAACAAGAATTCCCCAGAAGGCGATTTCGCAGAACAGGTTCACCAAGATGCCGCAGACGTAGCCCGGGTTGAGGCAAATGCCCTTCATTGGGTGCCGCAAGGAGCAAATCACCACATTATCGGAGAGGTAGACCAACCACGCGGGGAGCATGCAGCGGAAAAGAAACCACGCGGCAAGGTTGACGTACGTGAGACACCAGTAGAACGCACCGCGGACGATCTTGCAGTCCTCCATCCACTGCTTAACGTTGTAGATCGTGTTGCACGTCTCGACGAGCAGGTACGACGCCAGAATGAACACACCGTAGTTGCACGGCGTCAACAGGTAGTTGAGGTACGGAATGACGGCGAACAGATGGTGAATGATGAAGATGGGCCAGCGAGGCGTGCGGAACCGCAGCAGCACGTAGAAGTCGGAGAGGAAGTAACCCATCGAGAACGCGATGGGAACCTGCACGCGCCAGGCGCCATCGACAACCTCCAGATGCTCGCCCCAGGTGGTCGTCAGGATGCCGTACAGGATGAGCGGGCACACCACAGCCGCGTGGAATGTCGAGCACACGCGAGAGCAATTGTCCGCCTTGATGGCCTCAGAGTATGTGCGGAAGCGAGGCCAGTAGCGCATCATCAGCGGCCAAGATACGAAGAAGATGATAAAGAACACGGTCGTGGACGCCAGAAGGCCCTTGATGCGTGCCTCATTGGTAATGCTACCTGGCTCCACGCAGATCCGGTCGGGATTGAAAAACACAGGCCTCTGCAAGTCCACCATTTTCCACAAGGTATTGCGTAAACTGGAGGGGGGGCGGCAGCGAGCTGAGAGTGATACGTGGAAAAGGAAAGAGGTAGTAGAAAACCCGGACGACGACGAAGATGTGGAAGAGATGCAAGTACAAAACAAAACAAAAACACAGAAAATAGACGGTGTCGAGTGCGCTGCTGGCTAACGCACGAAAAAAAAAAGCCGAAAGGCACGGTAGCGGAAGAGGGAAGAGACAAAGAAAGGGAAAAGAAGACAGGAAGGAGGCAGTAAGCAGTGAGGCGGTTGTGAAGAGGTCTAACAGGTTCAGAGACGACACGAGACTCGAGACCAGAGAGAGGCAGAGAGAGTGCGCTATGCACACATTACTCCCCGCGCAGAGTCATGAGAGAGTGGGCTTCCCAGGTGGCTCAACCAACGCCGAAAGCCTCCCAGAGTAATTGTGTGATCTCAGACAACAGATGGGATAAAGAGAAAAGACTGTACAGGGGGCTGCTCGCTGTAACACCAATAGCTGTTTTTTTTTTTTTTGATGAGTGCACAAACACAGACTTTGGCGCATCGCGGCGTGCCAAACATCGAGACGCTCCAACTGCCGTTACGTAACCTTCTTTGCCTGGATGTCAAGCTGCTCCTGTTCCTGCGCTTTGCGGCAGATGCGGCCAAGCCACGCCGCGAGTCCGACGGTGGCGAGGAAGAACACGCACGACACCGCCCAAAGCCGCCCAAAGTGGTTCGTGCCGGCAAACTCAAGCGGCACGGCAGTGAGCACCCACAGCGGGATCGTCAGACTCCAGAGCAGCATGCCCACAACAATGGACACGAGAGACACGGATTGACGCTGTGACGACTCCTTGGGGGTGCAGAATACAAAGGAGAGGAAGGGCAGAAACCAAACAAAGTACTGCACTGTGCAGACCTTGTTGAAGGCCACGAAGAGCACGGTCTCGATGCAGCAAGCGTGTGCGACGTTGCGGCGAAGACGAAACGACGAGTAGCAGAGCACAATCATCTGCGGAATAAACGCGAAAAGGCCGGCGGAGTGCTCAACGCCGACGCCAAGCGCACGACGACCCATGTTCAGGTACATGAGGAGCCAGTAGGGCGAAAAGTTGTGCCTGTGATCTTCTCTGTGGATATGGTAGAGGAACGCCTCGTCTAGGTACTGCTGACCGTACACACGGTAGCATAAGTACGTGGGAATAGCGAAACCCACCACCGCGCAGACGCCGCACCCGACGGCGATGGGTGCGGTTTTAAGCAGCCGTCGCACGACCGACGATCCTGATGTCTTCTCGAACACCCCCAGCACCAAAGGAAGCGCGTAGATGATCGGGTAAATTTTGAAGTGCACGGCGAAGCCCAGCACAAACGCGGCTACGAAGAAACGACCCTTCGCAAAGAACGCCAGCACCACCATGCTCATGAATGTGATGAGCATGTCGCTGTTACCGCGTGTTGACACATTGAGCACGATGGGGTTGAACAAAATGAAGATCGAGATCATCACCTTCGCGCTTTGTTTTGACGCGTACGTGCACAGGATCTGGTAGGCGTACGCCGCCGCGCCCACATCACTGAGGGTGAACACCAGCTTGCCAAGCACATTTGCGAGCAGCGCAGGGCTCACAACGAGAGCCAGGAGAGGCGTGTAGCGGTACGTCGTGCGATCAAACGGTGTCCCACCATGAACCATCAGACGAGCTCCATCTACAACGATCATGTAGTCAATGTCCGTGTACTTCACGCGAAAATAGCGGTCATGAAACACAGAGTACGCCAACAGGATGAGCCTCACCAGAATGCCAGCGAGAAGCAGCTGCTTCACAGAAATGCGCTCCGACGACATTCTTGAACGAACCCACGCAGCTGAAGCCGAGCCGTGAGTGAGTGACACTGAGTGAGAGAGGGGGGACGAGCGGTCAGCACCAACTGCGACGAATGAGGGGACGAGCACCTGTGCGAAGGAGGTAGCTGCCGCAATGAACGGAAGGAATAGAGCGAGAGTACGTGAAAGGTCGGTGTGTGCGGGTGTGTTGTGGGATAGCGAAGAGAAGTGAAGTAGTAGGGAGCAAAGGCGGCCTGCTGTGCCCGTGAAGACAAAAAGTAGTTCGCTGCAATAGAGAAAGGTAAAGAGAGCGAGCTGACACTTTGTACCACTCGGTAATGCGTGCAGGGGTGAAAACGAACACAAACGCCCGCGCCCATCTGTGAGGCAAAAGAAGGTCGCTCAACCTACGGGATGGAACTTCAGCACTTTAGAATCTTTGACTTGCCGCCACCTAGTTGTCCAGCACACAGTCACACACAAAGACCTTTTTTTTGTTGCTGTTGGGGTACTGTCGTTGATGATCTAGTATGGGAAAAGAAACAATACTCCCCGCCACACACACACACACGGTGGGCGAAGGAGAGACGCCGTGGAAGCCGACTGCCACGGGGGACGCGCTGCAGAACGGCGACATTCTGCCTTCTGCAATTCTGCAAGTTGACGTTTATCTACATTTTTTTTACCGCCCATTCGATACGTCCACGTCGCTACTTGAGTACGTGCATCCGTAAGTGTACCGATGAGGCGGTGATGGTCGTCAATCCGTCGCCACGGGGCGAGAGAGAGCGTCTGCTCTTGTGTGTTGACGACACTGGCGTTCGGACAAATAAGAAAATCATGAGCGCGGGTGTCCGACAGGGCCGGTATAAGAAACAGGGAATGTACACACAAACCTGATCGGAGCACGAACGATGGAAAGGGGGGGGGGGGAAGAAAACAGCATCAGCCAGCGGCCCCAGAACACACATGACAGCGCACAAAAAAAAAATCAACGAAAAAAGGCGGCTCGCAACGTCTTCGTCGGGCGGGAGAAAATACGGTAGACAACAATCACACTAGTTATTCGACTCGTCAGAAGCAAATGCACTGAGAGGTTTCATCGCTAGCATCGGTATACGCTGCAGGTCGGAGCTGCACAAGGACGCGTCCTGTGTACTCGTGACGTACTTGGTACTGAGGATCATGTTGAAGTTTCTCTTGGCGGTGCTGGCGACAGCCTCTGAGTTCATGGCCCGCGACGGACGCAACTCGGCGGAAGGGGGTCGCGGACGGCTGCGTGAGGCAGCGGCAAGCGAACGCCGCACGGAGTCTTCCTCAGAGCTGTCGTTAGTACCGTCGTCATCGGTGGTGGCCGAATAGTCGTCACTGGACTCATCCTGTTCGCGCTCCTGGAGTCCAC
Source organism: Wallacemonas sp. TrypX (assembly GCA_030849625.1). Taxonomy (NCBI): domain Eukaryota; phylum Euglenozoa; class Kinetoplastea; order Trypanosomatida; family Trypanosomatidae; genus Wallacemonas; species Wallacemonas sp. TrypX. The sequence goes on from JASANP010001164.1 coordinate 134,952, forward strand.
GGTTCGGCGCAGGCGCACGTCGCAGGGGATCCGCGAGCGGCAAATGCCTGCCATTGTCCTCTTCAGAGGACATGAGAACGGACGGGTGATTGTCCACATTGCGCAGAGGGGCCTCCGCGTGGGCTCGCCGCGAAAGACGCCGAAATGTGGCGCGCACAAAGTCAGGGGTATCCGGCCGGTCCGACGGGGCCTCAACGTCACTGTTCTCCCGGACAAACGCTTCGCGGTTCGCTGCGGCCACAGCCACGACAGACGGCGTGGCGCTGGGGATCGGCATCGGACCGGCTGGCGAAGGCGTCGTGAAGCCAGAGTTGATTATCGTCTCAGAAGCCCCCTCCTCCACAGTCGACTTTTCTTGCGCGAGCACCGTGGTTAACGACCGGCGCGGTGGGCGAGGAGGGTGGTGATGACGCTTTTTCGTGTACTTGAGAAGCGGCTTGTCAACATCTTCCAGTGACTGCTCTGACGTGCTAGTGTGGCTCGTGCTACTGCTGCTGCCACTGCCGAGCTCGAGTGCGTCACCAGCTGGGCTAGCTGGTGCACTGGCGACTGGCGCGTCATCCTCGGCATTGTGAACCAGAACCGTCACCGCCGCTGTCTCAGCCTCAAGATCGCTGTCGTGCCGCCCATGGTGCGTGGACGGAGAAGGGGGTGACGGCAAGCCAGCCAGGGCGGTACCCTCTTCGGGATTCACAGCTTTATTCGGAGGCGAAGGCAGGTGGTGCGAGTTACCCGAAGAACTGGTGTCCAGCTCCATCGGGGTGTCCTCGTGCAACTCGCCGGCCTCATCATCTTCGATAAGCTGGAAGTCGTTGCCTCGCTTGCGGCCGGTGCGTGCCGGTGGCCGACGCTTCCTTCCGGGTGTGAAAGCACGGTCGGGCTCTTCTGTCTTTGCAATGGCGCTTCCCTCTTCTGGGGCTACCTCCGACGGGACGCTGAGTGGCGGTGTCAGCGCCTCGGGTGCCGCCGGCGAGTCAGCATTGTCCACTACCTCCGGCACAATTTCGTTCACGGAGGACATACATTGGCCGTCGTCTTTGGGATCGCGCGGTTCGAACGCTGCGGGAGATGGTGGCGTCGAATGTACAGACACCTCTGATCTGACTGGCGATGTCACTTCTGGGGGCGCGTCATCGCCCTTCGGGGGTTCCTCCGCGTGATCGGACGGCACGCTATCGGGGGCAAGCTCATTCTCGGTTGGGGAATCAAACGGAACAGCCTCCGCGTTGGCGACGACGGTTGCCTCATCTTTATGCACGTTGTCACCCACGCTGAGTGGTGCGCTGGGTGGTTCACACTCGCCTTCCGCCTCCGCGACCGGCGGAGTGACCTCAGAGCGAACGGACTCATCTTGTGGAACTTCCTCCGGTGTTGCTGCCGGTAACGACGTGCACGCTTCAGCGTCCGCGGCGTCCGGTGATATTGACTCTTCGACGCTGGCCTCTGCTTGGTCGAGCACAGGTGCAGAGTGTAGGCATTCTTCCGCGGCCGGCTCTGAGGCGGGCACCTCGTCAGTGCGCTCTGCAGCTGGAAGCTCAGGAGGTGTCAGGGATGGAAGGGTAGCTGGTTCCTTCACTGCCTCTGTGGCGTCCTCCGGCGTGGAGGCACGGCTCGTCGAATGAGAAAGAAGGGGAGCGTCTGGTGCATCGACGGCGTGCTCAGGGTTCGACGATTGAGGCGCCACCGGCGTGTGCCCCGTGCCTACCTCCTCCTTGTGAATGCCTGTCTGTTCAAGAGACACGCATGTAACGGCCACTGCGGGGGCTGGCGGAGAGTCTTTCGCAACGTCAGTGGCAGTGTCCTTCCGTTCCACGTCAGGGGTGTCCGCAGGGGACGTCCTTGTCGGGGGCGAGGGCACGCTGACAACCAATGGCTCATCCGCGCTTCCTCGCTCCAGTGTGCCGTCTTCTTCTCGGCGCTGCACGACAGTGTTCCCCTCGTTCACTGTCCTGTCACCCTCATTGGCCTCACCTGGCAGGTTGTGTGCCGAGTTTTCGCCTTTCACATCCTTTGGTGTCGCCGTCGGCGTTGGGGCGTCGTTGGTGTTCGGTTCGATCGGCGCAGGTGTCGGAGCAGGCGGTACTGGCGGGTCGCGGGGACTTTCGCGGTCCTCTGCGCGGAGAGCTGGCAGGAACGGAGCGTCGGAAGCAGGAGAAGGAGCGGTCGAAGGCGGAGAGGAGGCGTCCTCGATAGCTTGGTTGCGTGTATTGGTGTCAGCTCCAGCTGGCATAGTGGGGGCGGGTAGTCTCTCAGCGAGCACGGCTGGAGAGGCGGGTGAGGCAGAGCTGCTCGGTGTCTGCAACGGCACAGGCGAGGTGACGTTCCATTCGTGCACTAGCAGCGCGCGGCGCATGTCTTCGAAGAAGGCGACGTCTTCTCGGTGGCGAGCCTCCTCGTCTTCGGTGAGGCGAAGCAGAAGCAGGGGACGGGTAAAGGCTTCGGCAAAGTAGACATTGCCGCGCGCACGGACTTCATCCTTCTCCACGTCCTCCAAGGCACGCTGCCACGCTAGCAGAGAGACGTCATCCGTGGCAGAAGAAGGTGCAGCGGAGGCCTCCATCTCTGTTGACGACTCCTGCTGTGGCACCGTCTCTGCCGGCGGGTCCTCGTGTTCCTCGAGGGACTCGCTGCTGGTGCTGTTTGTGACGGCTTCGTCCTCAGAGCGGCTTGACGAAGAGGCCGTGTGTGCTTCGACCCCCTGCCCCGCATCGTCGTCCAGGCGTGGGGGATTTGGCACTGTCGGCGGTGTGGGAGCAACAGCCAGCACGGCTCGTTCATGGTAAGCCACCGTGGTGATGTCGTCCGACCACTTTTCGTATTCGTCTTCGTGTATGTAGCGACGAGCGAGGTTTTCCAGCACGAACAGCTCGTGCATCCGTTCTACAAGCGCGCGGCAGCGGTGATGCATTGACTCAATGTGCGTGCGTTCCATGTACTCAAGCTGCACGATGCTCCGGGCCAACTGCGCGTGAAGAAGCATGAGCGAGTGCGCCTGGGCTTCGTACTGCGCGCGTGCCAGGGTCTGGGAGGCCTCGATAGCTTCCCTTCCAGCTCGCTCGTCCCCGCTACTCTGCGTGTCATGGGAGGACACTGTCGACGCTGTCACCGTCCCAGCCATGTCATCGTCGGCGGCAGAGTCGTCACGTCCGTCATCTGCATCGCTCGAAGAGCTGTCCAGTGCGGGAATCATCCACGTCGGTTTTGTGGGGCGACTCACCACGGGATCAGATGGTGCCTCGACAGAGGACTTTCGAATAGGTGAGCCAGTGGGTAGTGCCTCTGTATATGTCGCCGTTGTGTCGAAGATCATTGCCGGTGAGTTGCCCGCTGACGAATCGTTCGATGAGACCTCATGCGGAGGGGTAATCTCAATTCGTGGCGGCAGAGGGATGTCGCGTTGAGAGCGCGCATCAGTTTGACCCGCGCGCACCACGTTCCCGTCACGTGCGAGGTACAAATCCGCGGACTCGTGAGAAGTCACGGAGTTCGCCTCTTCGTGTGTGTCGTCGTTGACGGCCGCCGTGCGCACATCGCCGCAGTTAACCTCATCGCCTTCTCCCCTCGCGTCATCTTCAGATGCATGAAAGAACTGTGACGACGAAGAGGAAGCAGACGGGTCGTACACAGCCGGTGGTGTGGCGCCTGTCCTCGCATCGTGGTTTCGTGCGGTGTCACCCGGCATGGACGGAGAGAGGAGTCGCCGCGTATCAAGCTGATGTGGCAGCAGAGGTGAGGCACTGGCACTGACCGCAGCCTGTGGTGGATCAGACGGTGGCGTCGTTTTGCGTCGTGCGTTGTTCTCCCGGTTCGACCGCGACGACGACGCCGAAGAGGCGCGTGTGGAAAACGAAGACTGGCTAGACCGTTCAAGCGATGAAGAGGAGTGCCGCTCGTAGTGCGCGTTCGCTGCGTGCGGCCGCATAGCCCTGTCTTCGGAACTACTCGTGATGGACAACCGGGGTGATGAACTACTTTCGGAATCCTGTTGCGGGCGCTCGCGACGCTTGTGGGCATGTGTCCGCTCACGCCGGCGGCGGTGACGGTGCGAGGACGTCTCTGTCGAGGATGATTCCGCCTCGGCTAAGGTGGTCTGGTGGGGCGCGCACTGTCGTTTGACATTGTCTGCTGCATGGCGGCCGTGCTCTTGCTTATGGGTCTTGTGCCGCCGGTGGGGAGTCTGCTTGAGTACGGCGTCCTTTGCCGTGAACGGGTCAGCCTCACCACCCGTCTTTCGGTGCTTTGAACGCTTCACGTCGCGACGATGAGACTTGTGCGCGGTGGCGGTGTGAGGTTCCTCCACGTCACTGACTTTCGAACTGTCAGAAACAGCCGTGACCGATTCCGCGAAGTTGTCCAGCTCCGTTTGTACAGCTGCTTCCACGGTGGCGCCCTTCCGCGCCGTGTCGCTAGCTGACATGTGACGTATATCGCGCCCAGCGTTCTCTGCCGTCTCGAGAGGGTCTAAGATCTGTGAGATGCTCGTGTAGACGTCTCTCTGTGAGGGTGACGTTAGCGCGTCGCCATTCAACGTCATGGAGGTGGGCTGCTCAACACCCATAGGTACATAATTGTTGGTTGACGCCGCAGACAGCTCCTTCTGTGTTCTTGTCGCGACCCCGGGCGCCAACCGGGTGCTACTTGTGCACGCCTCCTGCGAGCGGCTGCAGCTTGAGTCCGCAGAGATCGGCCCCGCCGGCTCGGGAGCATGTCGGCTGGCGATCAGCAGGGCCAGGATGTGGTCTTCTGACAAGCCTGAACGCTGCAGCTCCTCGACCAAGCCATCGGCAAACAGACGGCCTGCCGACCGGTCTCGCTCATCAAATGCCTCTAGCACCTCCGCGCGAATGAGGCCGCGCAGGTCAAGCGAGCCGAGAATCATCTGGCTCGACTCGGACATGGGTCCGCTGTTGGTCAGCGGTGGACTGTGAGCAGCGTTGGCGTCCGCCACTTCTCCGCCTGGTGAGCGGTGTTCACGTGGCCGCCGTGGACGCCGTCCACGCCTCGCTTGCTTTCGCGTACCCGCCGCTGGGACGCTCGGTTGCACACGCCCTCCAGCGAAGGTGAAGGGCATCATCGGCGTACGGCAGCCTTCACACTGGCGAAAACTCCGTGGAAGCCACATCATGAGCTCCTTCATGTCGAACGGTGGGCCTGCGGCACGCATCCCGGCGTGCACCGGGTTGGTGCCTACCTGTGTGTTTGTTTGGCGGCGTCTGCGCGACCGCGACGCGTGACTGACGACGGACGTCGGTGCACTCTGCGGTCGTGTCGGGCGGCGCACAGTGAGCGGCTGTGGAGAGACGTTGGACTCGTGGCGTGCCGGTGGTGGCGCAGGTGCTGCCTGCTGCTGCTGTCCGGTGTGTTCGCGCATGAAGCGCACCAGTTCACGTAGACGGACAGGGACGTGCGCATCCGACGTGACCACCGTTTTTAATGTCTCTGCCACCGGTGCCGTTGGCTGTGCGCTCCGGGCTGAGTTCGTCGTACCTCGCTCACTGCTGCAGCGCGGGGCGAGCGCACGCGGGACGCTGTCGGTAGAGGGAGCTGAAGGAGAGAAACTGCCGCGTGGCACTGCTGGTTGGGAAGGTGCCTGTGGTGCGGCAGGACTTACCAGTGAGTTGGCGAAGAGCGGTGAGTCAAAGAACACCTCGTCCTCGTCGCCTTCGTCAGCCCCAATGGGTGCCATCGTGGTGTCGTTCGCACGGGTAGAAGAGACTGTGGACGGGGTGCAGGCAGCAATACTCACCTCAGTCGCGGCTGCCCGCTGACGTTGTGCGCGTGTGTGCAGTGTGGAGACCCTCGTGCGGCTTTGCACCACGTCGTCTGACACGGACGCGGCTGACATTGGTCTATATTGGAAATGAGGACGCTGAATAAAGTGGTCCGTAAGCCCAACAAGGTTGTTCACTGGGGTGAGCATGCTATCCAGTAGTTCTTGTTTGCGACGCTGCACAAACGCTGAAGACGGACGAGACAAGGGACGCGAGCCGCTGGCGCTCAGTGGCACGTGTGCAGCCGACGGGCGTGCGGGACGAGTCAGGCTCGTCGAGGAGGTCGCGTGCAATGGCCACAGGCTTTCCTCGCTGTCCGCCGCCTGCGTGAACCAGCTTCCGGTTGCCTCGTCAGAGGTGGGCAAAGGTTCCCTCGCGCGCACCGTAAACGGTGGAGGCCCACGTACCGCCTGAAGTTGCTGCTCGATCGAACGCGTAAGCATGTCGCCGGCGTCAGCGAAAAAACGCGGCTGTGTCAAGTGGGTTGTGGAGGAGACTCTGGTGCGCGGCAATTCGCCGCGGTAAGAGGGAGAGAAAGCACCGTTGGTCTCCATCAAAACTATTGTGTGTGTGCGTGTGTCCTCTGTGAAGTGCTTTCGGTGGCCGAGTCAACCTCGGAACGTAGCTCACACTGCACAGCACCGGCTCAAAACAGGTGTGGCCACTCAGAATTGGCGAACGTGACCCACACAACCCTGAAAGCAAGAGCACACACACACAGAGTTGATAAGCCAGCAACAGCTATTTTTGTGTCTCAGCAAACAGCTGTGTCGGGCAAAGTAGGATCAACAGTGGTGCTGCCCTTTTTCTTCTTCCTTTTCACACTGTTTTTCCCTTTTCTTTTGTTGTTGCTATTATGCGTGTGTCGATACGGCAACGATATGGGCGGCGCTGCTCGTATCAGACTGTGATGCGACTCTGACCGACAGAGAACATAATAGTTAGAGTAGAAAGAACGGAGCGAATGATGTGAGGCACGAAAAGAAGAGATGCATGTGCACAGAATGGCACACACACACAAAGATACGCAATGGGACACTCACGCCACCGCTGTGTGAAGGCATCGCGGGAAGCGGGTGTGTCGTACGGAAGGGTGCTCAACCACAAGGCAGCAGGTGCCGCTATCCACCCGTACACTGTCGGGATGGTGTGCACAAGGGGACTGAAGGGCCAGCTCCTCCCTGGCACACCCGGCCGCTGACAGGAAAGCCCACTGTTGCTGTAAAAACGTTAGATTTTTTTTCCGTTGTTGTGCCATTTCTTCGGTTTTCCTTTATTTTTGTTTGCGTTTTGTGCGCACTGGCTGCATCGGGCGTGTGGCAATCGACCCGTTCAGGGCAAGAATAGCGAGTGGGTAGCATTCAAGCATCATACATGGCGTGGGTGTCAGCAGCAACAAGAGAAAGATGCGTCCAGAGGTCAAAGGGCACCGCCAAAAGCTGCACTGTCACGTGAGGAAAGAGATAGATACGCAAAGAGACAGTCATCTAGCAGTGCTGCGCAATGCGAATCGAACAAGCACACACCCAAGGGAAAAAAAAAGCACCACTCTAACAAGCAACACGGGGCACGCATCTACCCACACAGAATGGAGGCAAGTGCCTGTTACTCCTGGATTTTGCTTAGCTTCTTGAAGGTCTGCTGCTGCTCTTGCTCCACCTTCTGCAGAGATTCGTACTCGGCCACGTAACGGTCCAGTTCCATCTGCTTCTCACGCAGGCGTACCTGGGCTTCCGTGACGCAGCGGAATCGTTCCTCTGCCTCGCTGTCTACGATGTTGCGTGAGCCGATCGCCTTGAGTTTTTCCTCTTCAATAGCAGCTCCGAGTTTCTGCACAATAGTCATGGTCTGCGAGACGGTGTTGCGGAACTCATCCATCTTCTCGACATAGCTCTTTTCGACTTCAATGGTCTTCACGAGCTCGTCGTATTTCTCGGGGTTGTACATGCGGATGGCGCCATTGGCGTCAAACATAATCAGCTGATCCTCATCCATCGGTAGTGGTAGGGCTGAGAGAGGGGTCTTGTGGAACAAGCTTGCGGGAGACGGGAATCACTGTTCGTCTAAGAAGCGCACACCTATGTCGCTGCTGGGAATACTCTGCTGTCAGAGAAGAAAAAGAGAAGAAGAGATACATGAGAGGAGGGAGAGCGTCGGTCAGTTACAAGAGACGGTCACGGCAAGGTTGATCCGGTTGAGACGAACAAGATGACCGCGAAAACAAAAGAAGATGAGACAGTGCACCTGTCCTTGAAAGGGATGTGTTTTCAAGTGTGCCCCAAGTGCTTGGGAGAGAGGACCAGATGGCACAGGTGCCTGCTGAGAAGAAACCACGAGCACAGCGAAGAACACTCCGTCGTCTGCCGCTACATCGTTGGTTTTGTTTTTCTCACGAAAAGTGATGGTGGCCACGATCATTTTTTTCTATGAGCTGAATGCGTCAACATCAGTCATCTAGAAGGGGGTATCTAACGCTCAAACACACACACACATACACACAGTACCGAAGCAGCGTGTCATTTGGTACTCAAAGAGCCTCGGCATCATAACAGCAACGAACGATGCTTTCCAAGGTGCGCATCGGCAGTGGGACACTTCGGTTGACTTTCAAGAGCGCTAAGCACCGAGTGGCCGGCCGACGCAGCATGGCGTGTTCCTGGGCAAGCACGGTACGCAGAGGGAACAGCAGTGCGGCGATGCCGAAAAAGCACAATGCCTCCGCCAACCACTGGCGCGCCGCGCACGGGTTGCCGCCGCACGTGACCTGATCGTTGTCGCACTGGTCCATGTTCGCGCGCCGTGGACCGTGAGAACCGTTGGTGAAACAGCATGGAAACGCACGCGAGCCTTGCGGGTGCGCCGCCACCTGATCCAGCACCGCGCTGGGACAGAGACACTGTATGAGCAAGGCGTGCAGAGGGTGCCCCTCGCTGCACCCCGGCGGGCCTCGCCAGAACAGAAAGTGGTAACGTCTCTCCAGAGCGTCGCGCAATGGCAGTAAGAAGTCATGCCGAAGCAAACGATGCGGCCCGGTGGCGAGTGGTGGTGTGGCCGCTGCCTTGTGCGTCGAGGACGTCCTGTCGCGGTGGCCCACACCACCACTGCTGCTGGTCATGGCGTCGTAGGAGTCCGTCGAGAGCGCGGAAGACACAGCCAGCAGCAGTGACAGCTCGCTGAGGAGAATCAGTGACGATGGCGTACACAGCGCGTCACCGCCCTTGAGGAGCCGTCGAAGCCAGTCCATCAGGCGCACCTCGGCGGTGCCTACAGCGGGCCCCACACGGGCAATCGCGCGGGAGAGCTCCGTGCTCCGTGCGTCTTCTTTCTCCAATACGCGGACAACCAGTCCCTTGTCACTGATGGCGTGCGCGTGCTGGTTCGTGATGACAAGTGGGTAGTGGGTGGTACTACGAATCTCCACCGACTCAATCGTCTCAGACGGCGGCAGCAAGCACGGGGTTTGCAGGCACACCTCCTGCTCTTCCTTGCCACGTGGCACAGGTGTCCAAAGCACATGCTGGTCCGCCGGCAGACCGCCACCACCCACGCCGTTCTTGGTGAGGATACGTCCTTTACGCAGAACGAGACGAATCGGCACCGACACGGGTCGTCCGGTCACGGCGTCCATAGTCTCCATCAAGCGCGGCACCACAGCCAAGGCGTAGAGGTGACGAAACGCCTGCAGGTGGTGGACATTGTCCTCCGGTCCGGCCGGCCACACGGGGTAAAACGCGATGAGCAGCGCAGCCACTGATGGCAGCGACGTCGACAATGTCAAGCGTCCACTTCCCAGGAAGAGCAAGCCCATTGCCGAGGCTATCGCCATATTTGTGCCGTAGATGTCGACGTATGTAACGTTGCGTGCGTGCAGTCTGCGCAGCTCCGCCAGCACCTTCACATCACCACTGCCAGCCATGACCAAGCTCACCGCCACGGCGCACGTCGCGATGCACTTTTCAAACGCACCGGTGGCCTTTTGAAATGTGGTCATGGCGACGCCAGTGGTGCCGACAACGCCACGCGCGAACCCCTGCAGCTCCGACAGAATCGTCAGTCGTGCGTCCGCATCCATAGAGCCGGCATAGCGTATGGCGAGGGCCATAGCAGTGCCGGCGATGCAGTGACCGAGGTTGAGCAGCAGGTAGTTCACCTGCTGGTGTGCCAGAGGGATGGAGGCGTGGCCGTGCTTGCCGAGGGCAACAAGTCGCTGTGGAACGTGTGCGTAGAGCCACCCCTGCGTGGGCTCGATGCTGTTCCAGCACACCAACGGCGCCATGGTCGACCGCAGCAAGCACAGGAGTGGCGACACAGCCTGCAGCGCGACGAGTCGGTCTGGTGGAGCAAGACGCGTCGCCATCAGCTCGTTCTCCGTGCGCAGGTGAATCAACCCAAGCGCCATCACCGCCGCAGGGGCGGAGACGCCGAGGTTGTAGTGCGCGCCTTCGAACACCTTGGTGCAGGTGCTCGTGGAGGTCGCCGCGGCCGCATTCTGGGCGAGCAGCGTGCGGGTGAGAAAGTGGTCACGGTCGTGACCGAGCTCGTCGAGCGTACGCATGCCCTGGCTCACCGACGGTGGCGCCTCACGACGCGCGCCGTCCATGAAGTTGAACAATCTCTCGTCCACGTGTTGAATGGCGTGAGCATCACCGACACCGAGCAATAGCAGACCAAGGCCCATGCCCGCGGACAGTGCGTAGCCTTCGCGCTTCATGCAGTGCTCGTCTGACGGCAGCCGCGACATTTCTTGAAGGAACATCTCGACCAGAAAAACGTTGGTGGGCATCTGCTCGCACAGCATACCCATGGACAAGAGGGCGGCCGTCTGCACGTCGAGCGAGACCTCAATGTCCTCTGTGGTGGGAGTGAGGGAGCGCACGTGCATGGACAAGCAGCGGAAGATGAGGTCACTGCCCGTGCCGCGGAAACTGCAACCAAGCCCAAGCATGACAGCCGTGGTGGTAACCTCGCGCCAGGCGTAGTTCGGTTGTTGCGAGACAAGCAATGCGTAAATGTCAGTGAGCTGAAGAACACGCAGATGGCCGAGCACACCGGCAGCCAGCAGCATACCTGCGCGCGCAGGCGGTGGTGTCACGCTTTGTGTTTGGTACACAATCCACTGGCGTGTGAGAGCCGATGCCTTCTCGGCGGTGGTGGTGGCTGTGCTGTTGTCGCTGTCAGCGGTGGTCGTACCACCGCGGCCGGTCGAGGATGACGACTGCGCGCGCAGTGGAAGAAAGCGCAGACCAGCAGCGCAGCCGCTGTGCAGCACTGGCCACAGCAGTCGGTCGGCGGCGGCTTCCTCGGAGCTGTTGGTCACGTGGATGCCGTCGGTGGTGACGCCGTTCAGGTTTAGTGCCGGGACGGGGATAGTGTCGCGGGCCTTGAAGTTCTGCGTGTTCAGTGTCAGCATGCCTCGCCCGATAGGCAGGGACATGGCACGCCGACTGAGCGTGTTCAGCGTGGAGAACAACTCGTCGGAGCCCTCTACTTGGCTGGGCAGCGCGATGGGTGCGGCGGTGTTGAACACAATCTGCGGCACGTCCAGGCGCGCATCACTCCACGTCTTCTGAAAGTCCGCCCGCACGCTCACACCGTCGTCGTGGCGCAACGCGTCGCTAGGTGGGTGCGCGGTCGTGGCGCGCTCCTCGGTGACACGAATAAGGCTGCGTGCGTGGTCAGTAAGGGTGTCGAGCAACGCAGGATCACGGATGCAGTCCACGCGGCCGACGATGGCGTGCATCGTCTCGCTCCACTCCTTTGCGGGGCACTCCTTGGCACACGCTAAAGCCTGTGCGATGGGGAAACCTGTGCCGAGCGGCAGCTGCTCGCGTACTGTGGAGTGCGACAAGGCCAAAGGGGACAGCCATTCGCACAGCCGGTACCGCCAATCGCGGCTTCCAGCGGCAGAGCTGTGGGTGATCGTCGCGTTTTCATCATCAAGGGCGCTGGCAGCAGCGTCGTCGTCGTTCGGCACCTGCCCAGCCACAGGCTGATACAGGGTAGACGGCCACCGGGCAAAGCACGTGACGAGCAAGCAGTACACGCGGTTGGTTACAGAAAGCGGGTGGCTGAGCGGGAGGCCGCGGAGCATGGGCCAGCCGGTTCCTTCAGCTGTTTCGTTGCCACGCACGGTGTTGACGAGGGCGAGTCGCGCGAGTGGTGGTGCGCCAACCAGAAGCACACGGGCGGCACCGCCGTCACACACACCGTCTTCCTTGCCGGGAGTGCACAGTCCCACAAGGACACAGCGGGCGCCACACAGTTGGCTAAACTCAGCGACATCGCTGTCCGAGAGCTTGGGTACGGGGTTCGTATGAGCAGATGGCGTCACGGAGAGCAGCGGCAGTTTCAAACTGTAGCAGTCCGTATAGGCGCTACGGCCCAAGCGCTGGCTCACACGAAGCACCATGTCGGCCAGTGCTGGTACGAGCACCCAAAAGCGCTCTTGCATGGTGCAGCTTTCACAGACCAAGTGCAAGGTGACGAGCAGCCACTCGCACTTCGCCCTCGACCACACTGGCTCCTGAGGGAACGCCGTCGACGTTGTCGCGCACGGTGCCGAGGATGGTGATGACGTGAATGAGGGGCCGGTCGCTGCCAAGGCACGACTGAGGGTGGACGCGGTGAGCATGAGCGGACACTCAACCGCGGCAACGAGCGCACGTACGCCCCCCACACCACAGTCCGGTGATTTGTGTGATGCCCCAACGGTAGGGGACGGTGACGGCAGTGAGCAGGTGCGTGAGAGGCCACGGTCGACAATGTCGAGAAGCACCTCCGCAATGATCGCAGCTGCGGAGGCGAGCGAGTCGAGCGCCTCCCCGCGGCGTGTCCAGCGTGTGCTAACGTAAGCGTACTCCACGGTGGTCGCCGCATCCGCGCCGAGTGCGGCCTGAAGAGCGTCTAGAAGAATCACCAGGAGCCTCGCGGCATGGCCCGTCGTACCGGGAACGTTGACAGTGTACGCGCGTGACACCTCACACCGACGCCACTGCGCGCCGCTGTCCGACGGCGAGGAGGACGTGGTCGCCGCGCCGACGGTGGTCGTGAAGACGAGTTGCGGGCCACGCACAAGCGAGACCGCCTGGATCGTCCCCGATGGGATCGCTATCTCGTCCGGTGTGTGGATAGCCGCCGCGTTCGGTAGCACAAGCGCATCGAGTGAGGTCGTGTACAGCAAAAGAGCCTCCATCTGCGCGGCGCTGACTCGTCCAGCGTCGAGGTCGAACTGCAGCAACGCAGGGACACTCATAAGACTCACAGAGCCCTCCTGTGGGGAGTTGCAGAGGAGAACGGCCGGCGGCGTCTGTGGACGGATGGACGGCAACACCACGGGCGGTACGCGAATAGGCAGTATCAGGAGCGTCTCCAGTGTGCCCGTTTCTGCCTGCAAATGAGGCGTGCGTATCACCCACGTCCGTTCGTGCGACGGTGCCGTGACGAAAAGTACCTGCGCAGACGTGCAGGGGCTGTGTGGTGCGACAAGCACCAACGAGGCCGTGTCTACCTCACCCAGACCCAAGAGCTCACAGCGCTGAGGCAGCCACGCCCAGCACAGTACATCGAATGCGGAGGCGCACTTGGTGCGGGCGAGTCGCACTTCCTGTCCGCTCGTACGTGCGATGGCGTACCACTCGTCAGCGGCGCCTCGGAAGTGCCCAATGATCTCGGTGTCGAGGTACACACCGTCAATGCCAGTGGTGGTTAAGGCGCTACCAATGGACAGGCGCTCCTTTTGGAAGCTGTCGTGACGCGTGCCAGCGCCAGGCGTGCTCTCAGCGGCCGGTGCGCGGTCGTTCGCGGACTGCTCCATGACTTGCCGCGCGACGGCGGCGGGCACGTAGACGGGCTTCACAACGAGTGGAGAGGCCATCCACCACAGGTCGACAACGGGGTACAAAACGTCGCCGTCAATGCTCAACGGGGCGGGCAGGTCGCTTACCTGGTCGATGCGCTGCAGCATGCCCTGCACAAAGATGCCGCTGAGGCCTGGCACCATGCGAGACGGTGCGATGTTCGGCAGTGCCAGCTCTGTGAAGGTCCCGTCCTTGGCACGGTATATCGTGCAAAGCGTCTGCGGCTGCCCCGCCTCGTAGTATCCGCGGCTATCGCAGAGTTCTTCTTCGTGGAACACGCAGAGGTATTCGCAGCCGTGACGGGAAACGCTGTCAGCTGGCTCGTCCTCGTACCCGGATGGACGTGTGGCAGTGGGCAGAATCGCCTCAAGCACAGAATCGGGGACACCACCCTCGAGCTGTGCACGACGCCACGACTGTCTCCGTTCGCGAGGCGGGTGTGAGCCGCCGTCGAAGCGGTGTCCAATGACATGGGATTTTGTGGGTGCTTCCGATTTCCCCGACGCGACTGTGGGTCGAGGCTCAGGAAAGAAGGCGAGGAAGGCTGAGATGACCTCGCGGTGCCGAACCGTGAAGAACGGCTTACCCTCTTGGTTTAACGTGACTTCACGTGAGCCGTCCGCAAGGCGCGGGCCAACATCGATTGTGTAAAGACTGGTAGCCATCGTCAGCCGTCCTTGCTCCACGTCCGTACGACACAGTGACTTTCTAAGTAAGTCGTCCGCAGCAACGACAAGACCAGGACCGACACGAACGCCCACAGGGTGGGAAAAAAAATGGATTGTGACTGGTGATAAGCAGCCTGTTTCCCTATGCAGAGTATGCCGACGCGGTGTTTATGTGTACGAACGGGGGATGATAGAAGAGAGACAAAGAGAGTGGAAACCAAATCATAGCAAATACTGTACTGACAACGTCTGGGTGTAACCACATAGGGAACAATACCGAGAGTGAGCAACGAAAGTGCGTTCGGTTGGAGGACACGCAAGCCCACTGGAAGCGGCAGCCACGGAACCGGCATCTTTTTTTTTTTGCTTTGGGTCCGTGCCACAAGACCTGTGTTCTCGTATAGTAGGCGGTGAAGTGTGGATGCAGTCGATACGTCACACTCACACAAAAAAAAAGGAAGAAAAAAGTAGGTGATCCAAAGACTGACGTGACGTGTAGCAGAAGCAGAAAGAAAGAAACGAGACGAAAATAAATAACTGTGTAGTTTGTTAGGTAGCGAATGCTACAAGTGAGAGAGTGATGACTGGTCACAATTGCAGAAGAACCTACCGCACGGAATGGCGTTATGCGCCCGTGTGGTGGTCGGTGCGAAGTGCCCAGCGTGGCAGGGCACGTGGAACGCGTCACTAAAGCAGTGAAGACGAAAGACGGCGACCGTATCTGCGGAGAGCCAGCACGTATCCGCCTGGATATGATGCGTCGCTGTGCCTCTGGCACCTGCGCGAGACGGAGGCACCACCATCGAGAAAAAATACGCGTCCTCGTCCTGAGGCTGCACCGTGCGGCTCGGAGGGTCGAGCTCAGCCGCCTGCCAGGCGTCGTCAAGCTGAAGCTGCACACGTGCCTGTCCTTGGCGAAGCCACACATCCGCGTCGCTCAGCTGTGGTACAGGCAACCAAACGCCGTCATGCAAAACGTGTTGGTGTGACAGACTCAGCGAAGCCTCCTTCGACACTGGTTGTCGTGCCGGCTTCGGCAGGGAAAGCAGCAGCACAAACAGGTCGGTGTCCTCTACAAAGCTCGCGTTCATCATCCACATGATTTCCATCGGTGATGGAGACGGCAACGCCTCTCCTGGTGACTTTTCGGAAGGGCATCTGGCGGTGAGGAAATTGTCCGGAATCCACACACGTCGCGCATCATCGCAACCTCGATGACTCCGCAGGCACGCCTCGAATGGGTGCGTTGACACTTCGTGCCACAAGAACGAGCGACAGCGGTGGGACAGTTGAACGCGGTCCAGCAGCCGTTGTGCGGGTGTGTTGAACAGCCAGCGGTGGTGCACATCGATGTGTGCACCACAAGAGGCTGCACGCGTGGGGAGCATTCGGTATCGTCCGGGCAGTGCAGCAACGGGCACAGTGCATGTTGTTCAGTCTGTATGAAAGAGAGACGGCAAAAAGGGAAAAAGGGGGGAGAGATGACGGTCGAGTGCACAACAACCGTGGCTGCGTACTGACGAACTGCACGCGATGCGTTCACGTCGTCCCTCACGTCGTTCAACGTGTGTGCGGGGACTCCATAGCCATGTAGGTGCCCATTTGGTTTTCAGCTCGTGACGTGAGAGTACACAGGGCAAAGGTGTGTGACAGCATTACCCCGCACCACACAATCAAGCACTTCTCAAACATTAAACGGTGGGAGGAGGCAGTGGACTAACAAGGAAAGACAGAAGAAGTGTGAGAACAGCCACAACAGGGGAAGTTTCATCCGCCTGCGAGTGCAAAGATGATGACACGATTACGGAATGAGCCCGTGTCTCGACGGTGCGACTCATGTGTATTCGGCAAGTGCGTCGCACGCCGCGGCAACGTTGGGAGGTCAAGGTCTCTGCCTCGCTGCCCGCTCGTGCACCGTCGGCACCATGGGAAAGTCAGGATCGTCCTCTTCGCAGGGAAGGAAGCCCTCTCCCGCGGTCACGACGAGCGACAGCAGACTGTCGCCTGGGAGAACAGGACGCAAGAGGGCGTCGTCGGTGGGGACAGCAGCGGGCAATCGATGACTGGGACACTCTCGCAGATGGGCCTCACGCTCGGTGGTAGTACCACAAAACTCACACCCCGGGCATTTGCCGTGTTGCCAGTCACCGCGCACCGCGTTGATCAAGCGAATGACGTCGTACTCGTCCTTGACGCCCGGATGCTGCCGTGTCGCGGCAGGCAAGTCGAATGCATGCGCGCTCCTCATGTGTTCCAGACAAGAAGGTGACACCTCACTGCAGTAAAGACATTGGATGGGTTCTTCCCAGCCCTCGTCCAGGTCGTCGGCTGCCTCCCATTCATCTTGGTCACCGTCTAGCTCCTTCTGCCGATCGTCGTTTGCCTCAGGGGCCTCATCGCCGTCATCAAGGACAGGCACGACGAATGGAGCAAGTGCGGGAATCGTCTTGCTATTCCACACACTGTGTCCAGCATCGGTGATGTGTGTCTCGAGGCACCGCAGAGCAGCTGCCCTGCTAGAGACTGCCTCCTCCGAAAGTGGCTGCACGTCTTCACCACACACCGGACAGCGGACCGCCTCGCCTGCAACACCGGCGGCATCACGGCTGTCGCCGAATACGTGGGTCGCGATGATGGACAAAAGCTTGTCCAAGTCCGTCACGTTCACCGGGTCCACCAAACGAACCTTGTGTGCGGTGAAGAAGTGAACACACATGTCGTCTTGGCTGGTTTGAACGGCTTCACACAGTGGGCACGTGACGCGCTTTACGGTGCCAGAGCGCATTCGCTCGACAACCGCGTCGCATGACGCCATGAGCTGAGTCATGTCTGCCATGCTCACAGAAGAACTGAATATGTGCTCCGCCTGTGTGAAAAGAAAAAAATGAGGCAAAGTAGAGTGCGCTGCCCAGAGCACGAACGAGTTTTGACACGGAAGCGACTCGACTGTAAATACTCGTTGCACAGTGCCACGGCGAACAAGAGAAAAGCAGAGAGAGAGAGAGGCAAAGAACCGCATCATTGTGATTGCACGGGGACAGTCGTAAACAGGGATGAAGAGGTGGGAGAAACGGAACAAAAGTTGTTTCAGAAATGTGTTCACAGCACTCAAACGTACGAGAAGAAGGACGGCGTCCGCGCTGCCCCCGAATTAACGAGTGGAATGAGTTGTGTAGAGTGGTGACGGTCCAGTAAATTGATTCAGACACACACACATGTGTGTGTGTGTGTGCGCGCGCAACAACATTGCGCTCATTGCAGAGATGACGAGCGCGCACAGAGGCTTGGCAAGAAAAAACCGAAACAAGAGAAAAAGCGAAGACAAGGGATTGACGTCAGAAGAAAAGGTGTTGAACAACAAAGAAGACAACCCCAGCGCACGCTTCGAAAACACACAAAAAGAAAAAAGAAGCTAAGCGGTGGGGGTAACAGACGCCACGGTTCATCGTCTCGATGGCAGGGAAACGCTACGCGATCCGATGCTCACCTCAAAGCTTTCCTCTTCGCGCCGCAGGTCAGCGCGCAGATGATCCAGCGAGACATCATCGAAGTGAGCGAGTTTATCACGCTCCTCCTGCAGAATGCTTCTCCCGCGGTTCTCAGAGATGGGAGACCGAGCGCGCGAGTGAGCAGGAGACGGCAGTGAGCGCTGTGCGGATGGGGACACCGGGCGGCGATTGGTGGGCGGGACATCAGTCGTGCGAGCAGAGCGTGAAGGCAGAGACGTCAGCGAACGGCCACTGGCAGACAACGGCCTTGAGTACGGTGAGGTCACAGCTGCCGCGCGTTGTCGTGCGCGAGGCTGCGTGTGGGCATGAGGCTCTAATGGCACGGCATACGGCGACAGGTGAGGTGACCGGGAGTGCGTCTGGCGGGCCAGGTGCCGCGGCGTCGAGGGGATGGACGGTGACGAGAGGCGGTCAAAGCTCACGGGAGACGCCTGTGAACGTAGCGACTGAGACCAATGAGAAGGTACCATCGGTGGGGGGCGGTCCGCGACACGGGAGCGGGGTGCCGCCGTTATTGTGGGACTGCGTGCGGCCCAGGAAAGACCTACTGCGTGATCACAGCGAGCGTTCGCCACTGTTGGTTCAGCGACCGATGCAGGCATGTCTGTCGGTTCGGTGCTTGTGCCTCGCGAGATGCGGTGGGAAGGTGCGAGACCCGGTGCGGGGCCCACCGGTGCGGACATGGGCGTTGACGGCGCTACGTGACGGTGCGGGTGACTGTCTGCACGTGGGGTGAGAAAAGGCTGCGCATCGATGGGGTCGGGGATTTCTCCTTGGACCTCGGTGATCCCTGCCCGAAATAGATACACTTGCATGGCAGGTGCCAGCGTAGTGGACGGGAAGTCGCCTTCGTCGATGACATCCCACGCAGCAGCGAACGGGTCGAAGATGACGGCGGCCAGAGTTGCGAAGGCGGCCCGACCGGGAGAGAGACCAAGCGCGTACTGCGCGTAATTCGTGAAGGCCAGCTCCGCTGCGCGCACCACGTCATCCACAGTTGGTCGATAAGGAAACGGCAGGGACAGATTGACCTTGATACCACTAATGTCGGCGGCCACGTTGACGGCACACATCATGGTTGGTTCTAAGAAGACCGAAACAGGGCACAGATGGTGTGTGAGGTCGCGTGCGCGCTCAGCAAGAGAAGAAGAAGAAAAAGAGGTGAGAAACAAAGATGCGCAGGTTGGCGTGCCGTATGGTCAAGACACACGTACCTACGCACGCTCACAAGGAACTGCTGTGGATGTGAGATGAGGGTGCAGAGTAAGGGCAGAGTGAGACTCCGGGTGAGGCAACAGCCAGTGGCAGCACGAGAGCTCAGGTAGTGCACATCGTATGCTCCTTGAGAAAATAAGGAACCTACGATTAGCAGCTATTCATCGGTGTGCGAGCGTGTGTGTGTTACGGAGTGCGGTCTACCGTCAGTGGCCCCTGCGCTGTCGAAGATGTCGTCCATCGCCACAATAACGACCGAATGCTGTGAGGGTGTTTACTACAAGGTCGACGGGGCATGAGGTCGCCACATCCAGAAGCGTCCACTCTGATCAAAGGATGCGGAGTCCCCTGTCCAGATGAACTCCTTCAAATCAAAGTAGCCTAGGAACACGCAAGCGAAAACGCACAGACGAAGTACGGAACGGTGTGCGGCAAATGAATAAATAAAAGCAACAAACGATAACAGGGATAATCGAACAGCAGCGTTCACGGGTGCGCGTTTGCGTGTGGCTTAGCTACGACAATAAAAAGAAACACTGAGTGGCAAGCGCACACACACGCGTATCCACACACATCAAGTTCACGGTGAACACGGTTGCTTCGAAGGCGTAACGGCACCGTCCAGTGCGTCTTGGTTCACCTCCACATCGTCACGCAGGAGTTCGGCAATGTCTACGATAACATGAGAAAGCTTGTCCGTGTCGCTGGGGTCGCGCACGCGCGTGAGCAGGCCAGCCACGCTGTGGCGCTGCTCCAGCAAAAGGTGAATGCGCGCGGCGAGGTGCTCCACGAGGGCGCGGTCACGGGTCACCTCCTCTCGCCGTTGGGGCGGTAGCGGCTTGTCCAGCTGTGAGGTCTCATCGCCGCCCCAAATGGATGAGGAGACAAACTTGCGAAGGCTATTCTTGTCGCTCTCGTCAAGTTGTTGCTTCTTCGCCAATTCTTCAAGACTATGTTGGTGCGCCAGGAGTGCGCTAATTTTGTCTTTGAGAACGTCTGATTGTGCTTGCTGATCTTTCCAGGCGATCTGGAACGCAGCGAGCTCGACCTCGTTGTTCTCACGACGGGTGTGCAGTTCGGTGGTCAGCTCGGCCACCTCTGCCTGGGACTTTTCAATAGCGGATTGAATGAGCTGCAGCTCGGCGCTCCGGCAGTCCACCTGCGCGCGAGCAATGGTTGTCGCCGCGTCGACCTCAATGGCGTCGCGGTCCTCTGACTCTGCGCGCGCAAGCTGCAGGTGGTCAAGCGTCACTTGTACCTCGTGCAACTCAGTGAGCACATCGCTGTAGGCCTTCCTTAGTGACTGCACGTGGGTTGTCATGGCCTCACACTGCTGTCTGGCATCGGTGAACGCGGAAGTCATGCTTTCCGAGTCACGTTGCATGCTTTCGGCACGTTCTTGAAGTACCCGTAGCGTCCCTTCAACCTCGCGCACTTCCTTTAGGTCTTCCGGCTCAAGAATGATGATGTGCGCCGAGGATGTGCCCCCCTCCTCTGCCTCATCCTGTGTACGGCGGGCGAGGGCTTCCTCGGTGGAGAGGAACTCGGGAGGGGCCGCTGTCACCAGCTGTGTTTCATACTCGCGCAGCAGTTCCTCCACCTTTCGCCATGATTTGTAGACACTGATGGCATTCGTCAGTGACCGGCTGATGGACTGAATAAGCGCCGACTTCTGCTTCACTTCATTGCGTCTCTTCTCCGAAAAGCTGAGGAACGTATTCTTGGCCGAACTAAGATCTGCCACTAGCGATGGAATGTTCGCCACGAGCAGTTCAGAGTAAAAGAACAGACGGCCCTCATCCGTGATGGGGAGGCTATCTTGATTGCACTCAAACGGATCCTTCGCAGACGGGCTGGAGACTGCCATGGGGAAGGGGGGGTCACAAAAAGGCAAACAAAGAAAAACGGAAAGCCAAAAAAAGAAAAAAACTATCCAATGTGCGCCGAGAGAGGGGAAGAAGGGAAGAGTGAGGTAAGAGAGCAGTTCATGGGTGAGACGATTTTGAAGCGCAGCGGGGAAGGCGGCTACGACTCGCGTTCTGTACGACAGCAGCGTGACTCAACGCTTTACTTGTTCCCTGTATATATGCATATATGCACGTATGAATGTGTGTGTGTGTGTGTGTACGTCTGTGGATGGACGTGTCACAATATGTCAGACAGCATGGAGAGCAAAACAAAACAACGTAGCGGGAGAGCAGCACAACCATGCACCACTCAAAACCCCTCCACGAGCTTCTTTAAAGACAGCACCAGAGACGAGTCGCCTCCCTCGGTGCTCATGACATCTCGCAGAAACCACTGGGCGGCCGGTGACGACAACTCCACGACGTCACCCGTCGTCGGGTGTTGGAAGGACAGATGTGCCGCATGCAGCAGGTGCCGTTTGCAAAGCAGATCGGGGTGGTGTGGGTCTGGAAGGCTCTCCGTCTCACTGCGCTTCGCGCGGTCCATGTACACATCGTCTTCGGCTGCGAACGAGTCGCCTTCACGACCGAGGGTGTGACAGGAATATAGCTTGTCACCCACAACGGGGTAGCCGAGATGAGCACAGTGCAGACGAATCTGATGCGTTCGGCCAGTGAGAAGGCTCACCTCAACGAGACTGAGCCGCGCGTCATGGTCCGTTCGCAGCCACGTGACGCGACTCACAGCAGGCTTGCCCGGCGCCGACTTCTCGCCTGAGTTGGTAGAGGCAAAGCAAGCCATTTTCAGCTTCTTCAGCTTCTGGTGTGCGGGATGAGTTGCAAAGGAGGGATCCTCGCTCAGACGGCCAATACGCTGCGTCACAACGCGCACAGTGCCAACGGGTGCCGTGCCGGAGACGACAGCCAAGTACGTCTTGACAACGTGTTTGTGCACACCCATCAAGTTTGCGAACGCCGCGCACCGCGCGGTCTCGGAGCTGCCTGCTTCGTCCGCGGCGAAGAGTGGAGACAGTGCGGCGAGCAGCGCGGTCGACTGGTGTTCAAACTGCTGAGAAAGTGTCTGAGCCGCGTCCAGTGTTTTGCCCATGACGAGAAGTCCCGATGTTTCCTTGTCCAGGCGGTGCACTGGGAAAAGAGTAAGGGTGGTGGACGCGTCTGTTGCGTCACGTTCTTGACCTGTTTGCGGAGTTGAGTCGTCACGCGCGCGCTTCAACGAATGCGACACGGACAGAAGCCCGCTGGGGGTGGAGGTGTTGTTGTTGGTGTCCGCGGCCGAGTCAGCAGTCAACGTGAAGCAGGCCGTGCCACGGCGCAGCAAGACACTGACCAGCGTGTTCTCACAGTACCGCCCTCCTTCCGTGACAGGCAGCTCGCCGTTCTTGGCACACACGACGAGCGACGCGTCTTCGAGCACCACCTCAATGTGAGTTTCGTCTACGCGCGGCTCCAGCGAGCGAGGCGGCTGGAACAAGATCCTGTCACCCTGTCGCAGTGTGCGATCCGGGTCCGTGCAGCACACGCCATTGAGGTGAAGGTGACCGTCCGAGATGTGCGCGCGCCACTGTTCGTCCGTGAGGTAGCCGAACCGGCGCAGGAGAAACTGAAGGAGCGACTCGTTGGGGTCACTCTTTGGCCGACTGTAGCGTGTCTCACGCGGCATGACGGCACCTGTTTCGTTAAACTGCTGCGGCGAGACAAAGGGAGACGGGGGGGGGGGTAAGAGAAGATGTCACACCAATTCAAAGCATGGACAAGTGGGAGCGGGGAAGCCGTGAGCAGATCAGTGGCAACACAGCTGTTTTTGTGGGTACGTGAGCAACACCCGAGCACGCGACCGCGGGGAACACCGTGCGGCACGTGCCCTCACGCACGGTGAGCGAACGCCATCGATGACCGGTCCGTAAATCTATGGATGCGCTTGGTGTGTGGTTTGTGCGCTGCTCAGTGAGTGCGCGGAGCTGCCTTCATGGAGTAAACCGCAGACAGCCTAACACAAGCTAAAGCAAAAAAAAAAAAAGGCAAAGACACAAAGAGGAAATTTAAAGAAAATCTAGATCTAGTGCGTGGATGATAGAAATACAGTCCCCAACCTCAAATCTGCACACTTGTGTGGGCGCTACGACAGGTTCCGCTCGTGTGCCTTCCGCAGCACAAGCAACGATTCTCGGAAGGCCCTCTTGCGATCCGCCGCGGAAGACCAAGCCCCCTCTGGAGAATCAGCGGTGACAGGGGGCACACTCGTCGGCAGGAGCGGGTCACGGTGACTCCGCAAAGGCTGGTAGCCGTCCTCCAGAAACTCGCGCATCGCGACCGGTATTGAAGTGAAGGGTGCCTGTGACGGCGGGGATGGGTCGACTGAGCCGTCGACTGAGCCAGCGTCGTCGTGGGGTGTGGGCAAGGGTGCCATGCGCACAGGCGGGTGCGAGGGGGCACGAAACGGTGTGACGAGTGAATCCCTCTCGGAGGCCATGACGTCGGGGCTGCAGTAAAGAACGTCACTGTCATCCACAGCGTTGTTGCTGCGATCATCTGAGTGCGTGCGTACGAGAAGCGGCGAGTTCTTCGCAGTGACAACATCTGCGGTGCTGTCGTGCGACGTTGGAGGAGAGATGGACCCGAACGACAGCGCGGCGCTGCCTTCACGCGTGGCGCTGTTGGTGGGGCCGTCACGTGCACGAAACAAAACTTTGCCGTGCTCTCCGGGCAATGGCGAGCGGCCTGCCGAGGGGGGACGCATGACCGATGACACGGGGGAGTGCGTAGAAGCCGTCGCGCGCGACGGCGGCGTGCCGCTGTGAAGCGTGTGCACGGGGGAGTCAAAATGGTCAGCGTGCGCTTCTGTGGCGAGCGGGTGAGACGCAAGGTCGTTTGACGGAGCGTCCAGTGTGTGGCCGCCAACGCGCACCCGCCCTCGCGGGCTGCCAGGAGAGCCAAAAGACGACAGCACCACGGAGTGGTCGCCTATGAGCTGGCTGCGATGAACTTCCTCTGGTGGGGACAGCGGCGAGCGTCCCGAGGAGGATACCGAGCAGTGACGAGTGGCAGCGAGCTGCTCCAGTCGATAGGCGACGGCGTCCACGTCGCTGTCCTCTACCCGCGTAAGGTCCGCAGGTGGCGTCGGTGGCGGAAGCGCACGGCGCGGTGGAGGTGAATCCACAGCATCGAGCCTTGTCACCGCTGTCTGAGGCTGGTGACCAACCGCGTGGGCAGCAGGCAGCCGTTCCTGAAGTGGAAGTACCGGCGCGCTACGAAGCCGCAGCGACGCGGACGGTGCCAGCACTTGCACTGGAACCGGCTCCACCTGTTTCCGCGGAACGGAAGGTCGCTCGACGACGACGCCCGTCGTGCGATGCATGTCGCCTTCTCCCTGAAGCACGCTCACCGCTTCACGTTCGGGTGCGTCGTACATGGCCTCACCAGCCCCGCCGTGACCAGAGGAATCGACGTCCACACTGGACGCAGTCGGTGACGTGTCTGCGAGAAGCGAGAGCTTCACAGAGGTGGGTGCCACGTGGGCCGTGCGGCCTGTGGACCAGATCGACTCCACCGTGTTGTCCTTGCTGCTGGCAGTGCGGGGACTGTGCAGGTTCACGGGCGTGTCGACGCTAGTGCCGGCAGTGGCTGGCGGGTCCATCCTTTGCCGACGCGCGGTGTCGGCGGCTGAACCCACCAACACCGTGGCGATAGGACGCCCACCACGCTCAGCCGTGCTACGGCCTCTCGTGGCGCTGTCAGGCGAGTAGGACGCCGACACCCACAGCGGTGCCACTTGACCGTACAGCTGCGGGGTGTGCTTTGTGGGTGTGTGCCTTGCGTCGCGGAGGGAAGAATTTTCCCCGCCAGCAAACGCTTCAGTGACGGCTGAAAGTCCGTGAGGGGTGGCTGAGGCTGGTGCGGGGATGCCACTAGCAGACGACGCGCTCACCTTTTTGCTCTCACCTTCAGGCCTTCGTGTCGGCGCATCCTTGTCGATCGTATCCTGGCGACTTGTTGGCGTGTCGTGCAGTTGTTGAGAGGGCACATGGTTCAGCGGCGTGTTGTCTGCCGCGTAGCCGTCCGTGTGCTCTTGCTCGGCTGGGGAGCGTGACGTGGGGAGGGAAGTCGTCAAGGGGTCGATAGACTCAGCGGTGGTTGTGCCGGTGGTGGTGGTGGTCGAGGCACGACGCGTGGCGGTCGCTGCTGTGGGTGCCTCGTTGGTTGGTGGCGATGGCGAGGCGGGTGATACCGCTGCTCTGTGGCCGGCGGCGTCATTGTTCTCGCGTGAAGTCACGGGAGAGGTCTTGTTGCTCACAGGTGACATCAAGGACAACGGGTGGCTGTCAGAGGTCATTGTATCGGTGCAAAGCACGGCTCCACGCTCTGTCATCCACCTGATCCACTCCGACTTCACTGTCGGGGACGGCGCCAACACCTCCATCATGAGCACGTAGGCTGCCCGCGGCTGCTCAGGAAGGGAAAGCGGGTGCGGCACCACTTTGACGGTGGCCAGCTGTGCCCAGTCATCGCCATTGACAGTGAGTGTGGCGTACTCGAGCACAAAGGTGAGCTCGGCTGGCTGCTGGTCCACAATGGTCGTCTGCAGCAGGTCCACGGCCACGCAGGGCCGAACCTTGTCGCCGCGCCATTTCCGCTCCACTCGATGCAAAAAGCAGGTCCGGTGCTTCGACAGATACACGAACTGCGGAGGAAAAGGTGGCGTGGGGTACGACTTCTTCGCGTCACTGCCCACCACCCAGTGCACCTTGCGGAACGCGGGTGGGTTGGTGGTGGACGGCCGCACATGTAGAGTGTGTTTTGTGGGAGGCGTGCCGGTCAACCGACGGGGCACAGTGTTCGTCACGGGCAGGGTGCTCGGCACAACGAGCGCACCGCTGTCAGACAAACCAACTGGATGCCACATCGACGACACATCGGCGGAAGCGGTGCCGTGGCCAGACAGCGCCGTCGTCGGCCCTGCCACAGATGGTGGCACAGCGGAGCAAAGAAACGAGGGGGAAGACAGCCCAGTCATAAACGCCGGGCGGCCGTCGTTCGCCATTTGGTTGGCGTGCAGCTGAGGCAAAGCGAGTCGCTGCGTCGCGCGGGCCGCCGGCAGCATCAGCGGGCTGTGTCCGCCCTCGGTCGTCAAGGCGCCTTCACTCAGTGTGCGACTGCCGTCCGCTTGCGGAAGGACCAGGCTAGGCCGGCTCAAAGAGGCGAAGCTGGGGTTGTAAAGCCGTTCATTTGGCAAAGACCACTTCGGGCTTTCTGGTGCGGCACACGAGCCGCCACGTGATGGCCACTTCGGACTGCCCGAGGCCGACGCCTGCGCACGGTCCGGTGACAGGACGAGCCCACTCGTTGCCGTTCGTCGGGGATCGCCAGCCGCCGCGCTCGTGCTCCGTGCGACACGCCGGGCACGGAGCAGTGCCCTCTCCAGCTCCTCGGCGGCAACGTCAGAGGCGCAGACAAGGAACAAATCAACGTGGCCAGCCAGGCTGACGATAAGCCCACATGGTCCCCAAAGTCGAAAAGACCAGCACATAGGCGGTGACGATGATCCTTCCGCGGAGGGTTTCGACGAGCTACCGCTGTTGTCCTTCCCACGACGGGCCGCGTTCTCCTGTTCATTGCACAGCTCGCCGTTGTTCTTGAAAGTTAGCTCAACTGGCTTGGGAAACAAGTGCCGTTCGACCGACTCAATGTCGGTAAAAGGAACTCGCCAGCGGCGGTGTGCGCGGGTCTGCTTTTCCTTGTCGATCGGCACAGCGAAACTGACTGCACGCGACACGCCACCACCCAACAACGCGCCGTGCCCATCCGTTCGGCTACTGCTCGCCGCACCGGGACCGCTGTTCCAGTAGTAACCACCGTCTTTTGACGTGTCCAGAGACACAATGGTCTCGACGTCCCTTACCTCCAAGCAGGCAGTGCTGGTGTGCAGCTGCACCTTGCGGAAGGCAAGCCACGCACCGCCGTCCGCACGAAACGCGTAGCGTCGTGCAAGCTGGATAGGTGTCTCGTCCCTTTGGGCCGGTACAGCATTCGCAATCTGGCGGAGCTTCTTCCACTCGGGCTCCCACTGCAGAACCTCCATCTTCACCGGGGGCGATGACACCGACGACGGAGCGTATGATGACATAGAATGCGTGTCTGCCAAAGGGAAGGGGGGGGGCAGTCTGCGTGGTTTCTGTCCTCTTCTTCTACGTCGTTTTCCGTCGTCACCCGTTCACCCTCTCTGCTTCCACGATGAGTGCAACACGCTTAGAAAAAGAAAAGCAAAATTATGGAAGAGCCTGGCACGATGTCATAGAACAGAGCGTAAGGAGACAAGACAATGGTACTGGTAAGGCACAGGAAAGGAAGTGGGAGGAGAGGTGGAAGCGCTGAGGAGCAATCACTGAAAAGATGCGCTGGTACCCATTCACAAGCACGGTGTCTACTCTGTTCGGTTATGCCCTAATTGATATGGCGGCGCAGCTGCGCGCAGCGGAAAGTAGCCACTTCAATTGAACGTGCCGACAGACCGCAAACAGAGTGCTAGTTCATTTTTCCGGAGCAGGTCTGATAGAACTGTGCATGGACCAAAAAGAAAAATGAAGCGAGGAGTATACGAGGATTTCCGTGGAAGCGCAGGACATGAAACCACTCACGCACACACAAAAAAAAAAAACGGATGACCAAAAAGCATGCGCACACATACAGGTTATCACCTCATCGGTGTAGGAAAATTAATCCTTGTCGCGCCAACACAACCGGCGCACAAGCACAAGGCGCACACTCAGAAACAAAAGAGAGAAACGGTGAGTGGGCGAATACCGTGTACTCGGTGTTGCGGGGTACAGTGTTTGAAAAAGCACGTTCAGTAGGTTTGGTGTCTCGCGAAGCTAGTCGGATACTTCGCGAGAAGACCCCTTTGCCTAAAACAAACAAACAAATACACGAATGACAGCGAGGCTTATCAGCACAGCGTGAGGCTAAAGGTTTGTGAGGAGTGGCGCCGAGACGGGGCGAAGCGGGGCACACATCGGCGTTACAAAGAGCAGCTCAGTAGACGCTCTGTGGCAACCAGACCAGGGACGCATATGAAGCCGGCCACCTGCTTGGCGATGTATTTTTCACCCGATCGCACCACCTTGGCCCTCCTGCACTGCTCTCCCACCGGTCGCGCTGAAAAGTCATTCAATGCCTGCGAAAATAGGGAACATAAGCATGCCCGCTTTTGATGAAGAACCCGAGAGCAATGGGAGATGAAACGTACAAGAGCGACACACGGCGGCGCGGTGGAGGTGAGGACACGCAAAGTGGCAACTCTCAAAGAGTACAGTCCGGCATCGCCCATCTCCACACCGTCGGTGAGCTATGTTTTTTGTTGTTTCTTTTTTCCCCTTCGTTTTTTTTTTTGAGGTGAACCGCATTATTGTCTACAATGTCAGGCGGCACCACGGTTGGGACGTCTCATTCACGGCAATAGTAAAAAGCCTCGCCGTCGCTCACAGCAATGGTTCAATTTCAAAAAAAAGAAAAACACGTGTTGGCTTCACACTAGCACCTGGCTTGATGAGCGTGGATGGCTTTCCAGGCCAGCAGGGTCGGTGGGCGACAAGGGGAAGCCACAGTTGTCGGCCCAAGTGCATTGTGTTGATTTCGTGTCGTTCGCCTGACCACAGCCTCCCGTACCGCTGATACCAGCAGCCGCACCTTGTGCAACGGGGTGCGAGGCAGAACTGTGGTGAGGTGAAGCCCTAGAAAAAAGAAAAGGAACGAAAAAGAAAGAAAAAGGGATAGAGTGCTCGCATTCGCGTCCGTTGATACGTACAGCAGCGGCAACCACATCCTTAGGAAAAGCGGCTAATGTGCGAAGAGTTTTCTGTGAGCTGCCCTAAGTAGAACTGATGCCTCGGTTGAAGACATCCCACATGTGGACTGTGCGTGAGGGGAAGAGAGAGATAGTTGGGCTTCGTTGAGCAAGTCAGATACGCGTATCACCAAAGACATTGAGGTCAGGTCACACAGAAGAACACGTACGCACCCCACATCGACACAAAAGAAAAAAACAAAGAAGCATCCTGCAACGGTATGAACGCACGTGAACATGTGCACCAGTGTTATAGAAGAAATTAATCACAAAAGAGAAAAGGTGGTTGGTTTACTCGATGTTGGCAGGCTCGCACTCTTCCGTATTTTCTTCCGCGAGAATGCGCGCACGCTCAGCCATCACACGCTTGCAGAAGCGGGAGTACCGAATGTGCACGACGAAGCTCGCGAGAAATGAGAGCACGTCTAGGCCAAGCATAACGCCGAGCGGCATCATCGTGCACGCCTTCACGAAGCACTTTTTACCTTGATTGTGCTTCTCAGACTGCACAGTGTACCACTCGCCATACAGGAAGCGGTGCAACGCAATCACAGAGAGCATCGTCGCCACAAAGCAGAAGTTGTAGTGCTTCGCAGGGTCCTTCGCGTACATCGTGCGCGCAATCAGCACAGTGCTGGCAGCCTGGAAGCCATTCGCAAGCGCCACAAGCACGTACGGCAGCAGCAGCGCATCGCCCCTCAGCGTCATGAACAAGATCATACCAATGATCAGAAACACCGCAGGGATAAAGAGAGCGAACGTGAGAGGAATACGTTTCTCGGGGGCAAGGCGCTGCTGCGTGTAGTACTCAAGGTAAGCCATGCACAGTCGGCCAATGGCACTGCCAACGCCGTTCAACACAGTTTGAAGAGTGGCCACCGCTTCCGAGACTTCACGTCCGCTGAGTGACTCCATGATGTAGCGTGCGTTGGAAATCACAGTCAGCTCCGTACCACCAATGCAGAACAGGTACATCAGAATGCACCACAGGTCGATCGTGCAAAGGTTTTGGTAGAATGTGGTCTGGTACTGCGGTGCGATGAAATCCACTTCCGTCTGGGTACGGTGAGTAGGTCGGGGTTGAGTCGCTACTTGTCCTTGCTCGGGGGTTAAGCCGTCATCAAGCTCACCACCGTCTTCGCCCTCATACACCGGTTTTTCCAACGCCTGCGGCACACTGGCCGGCTCAGAGCCCATCTCTGACGCCAGCACATCCTCGTCATCATCTCCGTTGCAGCGCCGGTCGAACGGGGTGGGAATCCAGAAAAGGAAGTACAGTACCACCACGATGATCACGACAATCGCAAAGGCTTCCATCGCGCCATCCTTCAGATCGACGAAGGCGTTCAGTGCGGTCGTCAAGGGGAGGAAGATGATCAGGAAGATCAGAATCGCAAAGGCGTAGATGAGGCGCGTGAAGGGCACACGTTGGCGCAGGTACTGTGGTAGGCGTGCCTCGCCAGCCTGAATCCGCTCGGGAGACCAGCACTTGCGGCGGTATGGGTTCATCAGGTAGGGGGCCTGGCGCATGAAAATGCAGCTCAGAATACCGCCGACCACACACATGGCCATGAGAAACATGAAGTAGTTCTCCACGTTCTTGCTGAAGAAGGCAATGTAGATGGAGCCGACAATGGCAGAACCTAAGCCGACGAAGCACTTGAGAAGTGCAATGACGGGGCCACGACGGTTGGGGAAGTGGCTAACGACAGTGACGCAGGGCACCTGATCGAACAGAATAGCCGCGCTGCCGGTGAAGGCGTTGAACACACAAAGCTTCACCACATCCGCGTTGATCTTCCCGGAGAAAGACATGCTCAGGCACACGAAACCAATCACGGAGTACACGATGGCGAGGATCGTACTGGGAATTGGGCCAACAGCGTCGTAGAGGAACGCGTAGGGAATCACGAAGTACTGGAAGACAGAGCCGACAAGGGAAATGTTCGTCAGATCGCGCTGAGTCAGTTGGTATCGTTTTTGGAGCGCACCTGAGATGAGGTTGAACGCGTAGCTGAAAGAGCTGCACAGGCACATGAAGCAGCCGAGGGAAAGAAGGCCAAAACGATGGTAGTCGTTGATCTTCTCTTGCTTCTCGTTCGACAGCACGCGCACGTTCTCCTCGATGTCAGTATCCACTTGAGGGTTGGGATACGCGTCCGCAGGTGGTATACCTTCGCTCAGGTCATCTCCCATCGCCGCCGGCGGACGGTTCAAGGCGCTGTTGGAGCGGCTCATGGCTGTGCAGAATCAGCGGTGAGATTGCGAGTCTGCCTGTGGCTGTGAGTCTGTGTTCACGTGCTCGGGGTGATTGGCGCAGACGAAGGGGGAAACACGAGAAGAAACACCCTTTGTGCGTGTGTTGATAGTGTGGCAAGTGGTTGGTGAAGAGGTGATATTATTATACGAGATCTATATGGAGATTGTGTGATCCAGACGATGCGCAGTGCAGAGCAACGTCAGGCAAAGAGGAGCGAGGCACGTTGGGGAAATAGGGGGAGGGGTAAGTGGTGGGGTGCTAATCTGTGTGTGTGTGTGCCAGTTAGTTTTGCTATACTACCGTTGTGGTCCAACCACAACTAGAGGTGCGTGAGTGGACCCTGGCTAAATAGCGGTGAAGTGTGTACGTATCACGCGGCGCGCCCGCGCAGCCACAGATAGATGAGGTGGGGGTGAACACTGGGAACTGCGGGCTGTGGTGCTCGTGAGCAGCGCAGTCCGCAGCGTGCGAAAGACGACTCTGTACCGCTGAAGGGTCAACGCTGACCACACAAGCGTTCAACCTTCATTTCTTTTTTTTTTTCCAGACAGGGACAAGAAGAAAAACAGTAGGCGCGACAAGAGACTGAATTTGAGGGCGACGCAAACACCAAGGTGAACGGAGAGCACAGCTGCTGCAGACCCAGGATACACGAGGCCCCACCTACAGTTCACAGGTTTCCCACCTCCCTCCTCTTTCCCTCCCTATCATTTTCAGTAAAGGGCAGCGCTAGCAGACACAGGGTAGCGCGCGTGGGAACCTAGGCGGTGGGCTTCAGTGGAGCGGCGCTCAGGGGACGCACACGCCCTAAAAGGATATCTTCGTTGACGTGCACCGACCCATTCCAGCGTGCCGGCCGTTGGCCTTGGTTGGAAGGGCCTCCCGTGGACTGGCTCCGTGCATTCAGGTAACGCAGCTTAGCGCTGACGGTCATGCGTGGCGCAGAGGGTGGTTGCGGTGTACGTCTGAACGGGTCGGCGACTACACTGGGGGCGTCTTCGCGCGGTGTCGCCGTCTGTGCCTGAGGCATCCCTGTCCGGGCAGAGCTTGTCAAGCCCGAGGAAAGTTGGGCGGCGATCGTGCGCAGCGCGAGTAGGTACGACGGCGGGACACGAATGTGCGGTGTGCGTCGACGACAAATCCAGCACCGGTACTGTCCACGCGCCAAGCCGCCCGCACGGCTGATGTAAATAGGATTGTGAGCACGCACATTCCCGCAACGGGTACACACAAACGGATCTTGTGGACCGCTGGTGGCGTTGTGCCGGTCGCGACGGAACACAACGCCGTGCAAGCAAAACGAATGAAACCCAGAGATGGGGTGCAGTGTTTCCGATGGGGCGCTGGACTCAGCGGCCATGGCAGACACGTGCGTTTGTGTGTCCGCATGGAGCTGAGCGGTCGACGCGCACTGCGGGGCCGGTGCGGCAAAGACGACAGGCTTCTCACGCGCTGGCTGGAAAAACATGATCTGACGCTTCCACGGGCCGGTCAGCACTAGCCAGCGAAGGCCGTCCAAGCACCCGGCCACAAACGCGTGCAGGAACGTGCCCGTCTCGTCAGAGTCAGGAGCGTCCACGTACACACTCACATTCAACAGCCCTGTCTCCGAGTCGAAGCGCACATCTGCGTACGCTGCCTTGTCACCCTCGCTGACGTTGTTTGTGCCATCCTCCTCCTGCTCTGGCACATCAGGGCTGGCGTCCCGAGGTATGGTGTCCCTCACTTCACCCTCGCGCTCCGGGGAGCGGACTTGAGAGCACACACCCGTTTGTGTCTCGTCACCCGTCCCAAACACGCCCTGTTCGCGCAGTAGCAGCTGTCTGAGAAGGTTTGCTTTGCGTTCTTCCGCGCGCAACGCGGCCACGTCACGGGTGATGTCGTTGCCTGTCGGTACGCTGTACTGCCCATCGATGAGGTGTGAAATCGATGCAATGGTGCCACACTCACGGTGCCGCCAGACACTGCCCAAATACGCTGGTCCACGTTCAAAAAAGCGGTTCAGCTGCCACTGACACCAGCGCCCGTAACTCTGTTGGTGCCGAAAGGCTCGAAGACTCATCACGGAGCCGCTGCCCGGTGCGGTCTGTTTCCCCAGTTGACTGTGGGTGGGGTCGGCAAAACGGTTGGCCGCGGTGCCAGCCCCGGTGCGGGACGACGAGAGTCCCAGCAGGCTGTTCCGTCCGGACGGCATACTCCGCCGACGATCGCGCAGGGTCGCCACGTGATCACCGTATCGACCCATGATGACACGACCCTTTGCGCACAGGCGGCGCCAGGCGGCCTCACAGACGCGCAGATCGTCCGCGGCCTGGGCACTGAGGTCAGCGTAAGCGGCAGGGGGTTGTAGGCCGATGCCCGCCGCTGCCGTCCAGTGCAGGAGCGTCTGACGCGTCGTGTGCGCGCTGTCGTCATGAGAGAATGTGTCAGCGGCGAAGGCCATCGGCGGTGAAGGCGAGCCGGCAGTGCCGCCTACACCGGTTGCGAGTTTCCAGGGCGACGGTACGTACTGCGGAGACGAGCGACGGTTCGGTGCGTGTGAGTGGGTTGGTGGTGCCACTGTCGGGGTGGAGCGAACGGACGGTGCGCGGGCACCTTGGGGTGGTTGCGCCTGCGCGACATGACCGCTGTTACACCGACACCCGTGGCGGTCACCAGTCCCCGTAATCGGCGGCGGAGAGTCGTTCTCCGAGTCCGCATCGATGGACAGCGCGGCACTGATGCGGTGGTAGTAGCGGTTCGTCGAGGCCAAGCGAGCCTCGTCACTGTCGGGCTCCGCCGGCAATAGCCCGCAGCCATCGACCTCATCCGGATCGACCACGCTGTCAGTCGTCGCTTGTGAAGAGGAGAGGAAAGAGGCGCTACTGGCCGCACCAGAGCTAGGAGTCTTGGTGGAGCCGCTACCGCGTCGAGTATACCGCGGTGCTGCACCACCAAATGGTAAGCGAGGCCGAGAGGAACCGCTCCCGCGACCACGGGCAACGGGCTGGTTCGCCGGAGGTGCGCCACCAGGGCAAGGCGTGCGTGTGAAAACCAGGCGTTTTGCTGAGGCAAGACCACCAGTAGCACGTACCGGCTGCGTCTGTGTCGGGCCCTGTGTGCGTTGCGGCCTGGAAGCCGGTGGGCGTGGTGCGGAACGCGGCGCTGGCGGACGCGGAGGCGCGGCAAGAGAGGTGATGACGTCATCGGAGAAGCCAAAGACTGTTCGATGGAGTTCATTCACGCCAACAGCGTGTTGAGACCAACTATCCATGTTGCTGTGTAGTTGGAAGATTGACGAAAAAAAGAAGGGTAAAATGTGCTGTACAGGTGAAGTCTAATAAGGATACAAAGGGAAGGTAGAGTGAAAAAAAATCGAAGCAAAAACGCCAGTCCGTGACAGCGTAGAGGCAAAGTGCGAGCGGATCGTGGGTGCCTTCTTTTTTTTAAATACAATTTGTTTTCGGCGTGCACTTTTTACAAAAAGCGTCCAGGGTGCACTTCGATGACAAAAAAAAGAAAAGCAAAGGGTGAGGGGAGGAGATAGAAGGAAAAGGACGACACGATGTGACCGACAAGCGAACAAGGAGAGGAAAGGAGGAGAAGTATTTCGTGTATTTTGTTTTGCTGGGGGGACGGGTGAGGCCAGACCTCGGAAGAAGCAAATCTGGGTCCTGTGTGCGAACCACAAGAGATCTGTTGAGTGGGCAACACCAGACGGCACACTCGCAAGACACGTAGCCTATGTGCGTGTGTGTGGGGGGGCGGGGGGGGGGGAGGGCACGACGTCCACCAGCATAGGACTTCGCTATCTCTGCAAAGGCTTTGGATCAAGAGAGTCAACCGCGTCGCTCACGTGATGCTTCTCAGACGTCACCTGTAGATCGTGTGCAAGGCAAGAGCCGCGAAACGAAGACAGTGCCCCTCCCACAGAAGAAGAAAGAAAAACAAATCTACGAGAAACAAAAAAAACAAATACAAGAAGAAGCTAAATGGTTACATCAGCGTCTGTCTCACCTCCACTCTATCGCAACAAGGTACGCACGCGTCTAAGAAGCACTGGTCATCGCGTGGTCACGCACCGCACGCGCGTGTGTGCAGAAAAAAAAAAGAGAAGGAACATGCAGAGACAAGATTTACCCACCTCTAAGCAGCGTGATGTAGGCGCGAGACGCTCGTGACGCGCTCCACAGGAAGCGAGGTTGGATGGAGAATAGCGCGGTGCGCACGCATCGCCACTAGACAGCTATCCGTTTGAGAAAACAACGAGGTGTGTAGGAGGGTGATCGACAACACACTATCGTGACCCATCCCGTTCTTTTCCCCAGTTGCCTCCAGTCATCAACCTCTCACTTTCACTTTCGCTTCGCCACTCCGCGAATCGCACAAGCACGCACGATGAAAAAAAAAAAAAAGGTGACCAGACGTTCTATTGTTTATATGCCACTCAGGCGGAAGTAGACCTGGCCCTGATCACCAGGGGCCGTGATCGCACGGTTGGAGGACGGCACGGCCGGGAGGCTAAGCCGCCCGGAGCTGGCACCGTCACGGCCAGAAGACGCCCACGTATCGAGCAGCAGTCCGATGAGGGTGCGCACCTGCGGAGAGGAGACGCGGTTGGCCAGGTTGTGAAGCTGCGACTTGGCACCATTGTCGTCCAATCGGTGTCCGAGGCGTGCGCGGTAGATTTCCGTCAGGGCCTCGAGTTCCGCAAGACTGACAAAGCCAGGCACCCGCAGTGTCACCTCACCAACACGATGTCCGTGCATTCCGCTGATGTACTTACGCAGCTGCACGACGTGGGATGTGTCTGTGGTGAAGCCAACAAAGCCACCCTGAGCCGCACGCTCCGGAAAGCGGTCGAGCGCATACGTGACGAGTGAGTTACCGTCCGGGTCCACGGCGAGTCCGTTATCCTGCAACGCGAGTCCCCACACAGGCGCGTCGTTCGAGGCGGGGAGATCCAGCTTCTGCTGAAATGCGGTGTTGCCGTAGTAATCGAGTAGTGTCAGCTGGAAGCTGTGGGCGCGGTTGGCGGGAAGCTTCGTGACGAAGTCCGACCGCCCCGTGTCGCCACCGTTGCCATCCACTCTGCAGACAATGCGCAAATGAGGTGCGCAGACAAGACGAATGTGCTGCTCGCCCTCCACGCGCTGGACCATGACATCGAGCGACGGCAGCTGGCCACGGCTGTCACTGCGGATCGGGCCCGACGGTGGCGCCTCCGCCGCCGTGCCCGCTTCGGTTTGCGCCTGGCGAGCAAGCGAGTCAGGGACGGCGCTGAGGCTCGCCGGTGCCGGGGGTGGTACGCCGGCAGGGACACCGAAACCACTTGGCAGTGCCGGCACAACTGTGCTCGGCAGGCCTGCTGACGGTGTCGTGAACGGTGAGATACCAGACGAAGCGGGGTACGGCGGCGCAGCGGTTTGGCTGACGCCGTCGGCGCCGAGTATGGTAATGGTCGTGTCCGCCTTGACCGCTCCGGTGATCGGGTCGCGTGCGGTGAGGCGCACAAAGTGGGGCATGCTGCCTGACAAGCACGAGCCATCGCTTGGTAGTCGTCCCCGTTGGGAGACCATCACCGGAGTCTGATTGTCCACCACGGCGGAGATCTGATACTGCGGATGTTCGGTGTAGATGTTCGTCAAGTAGCCATTTCCGCACGTGAAGAAGAGCTCAGGCGCCTTGTTCGGCTGCCCACCATTCGCGACGTTGCGAAGCGTGTTGATGAGAAGCGGCAGCATGCGCTGGGCAGTGGGCGTGAGGCCGACATACGTGGCGGCCTGCAACTCTTGCGCGACCGCCGCCGGGTCCATGTTGCGGCGCTGCAGTGTGTCAAGCAGTCGCGCCACGAGCTGGCTGTCGGGCCCGTCTAGTGGCGACGCCGTGATGTTGCTTTGCGGTGTGAGCGACATCGTCGGCGCAACGGAGGTTGGCAGGGGAGAAGACGGGTTGACACTGGCGCCGCGGTTGCTGCCGGCTGTTTGCGCGGCAGGTGTGCTCGTCAGCTGCACGCGGACGGAGGCCATCTGCCTGCCGTTCTTCGGATTCACGGCGGTAATGATAGCGCTGCTGTTGGGTGGCACTTGCACTTGACTGTTTGCGGGCATCAAGCACGGCTGCTGATTCTGAATCGTCGCGGTGAGGTTGTAGCCTGCGCAGTTGATGGCCTGGACGTGGGTCTCGTTGGTGGTGAAGGAGATGATGGGTGGTGACTTGAAGAGAGCGTCAGAGGCGAACGAGACGAGCGCCGCCGCCTGCGCATTTGGTGCACGCACCTGATTCATCAGCCGACGCGCCTCCTCAAGGGAGCTTGCCTGTACTGCCTGAGCGAGGGTGGCCAGCCACTGCTCGTCTGGCTTCGTGGTGGGGCTCGCTGCCGTTGCCGTGCTCGAGGCGCCGTACGGGTTGTACGTGCTCGCGGATGGGCTGCCGGCGGTGGAGGTAGGTGCCACATATGGCTTCGGGCCCACATCGATGGACGCGGTGGAAACGGTGCCATCGAGTTGATTTTGCTCCACGATGATGCGCTGGAGAGAGGAGCGGTTGATGCGCACGCCTTGGTTGCCCATCGAGCGGACACCCCCAATGACGATGCTTGTTCGCTCATTTCCGGCGACCGTCATGCCGTTCGCGTCCTCGTTGAAGCGCACATTGACAGGCTGAGTCTGCATGGTGGGAATGTAGCTGGACTGCCGCAGCCACACCTTGCCCTGGTTGTCCGTAATGACGATGCGGACGCGTTGCGCGTTGCGGTTGACGAGCGGTAACGCAGCCGTGCCAAAGCCGGACATTGTCGTGCCGTTGTCGCCAATCAGCTGAACAAAATAGTTCTTGCACGTGGCTGTGAAGGACGGTGTGCCACCACCGGAGCCTGCCGTCACACGCGTCTCCAGCTCGGGTGGTTCGGTGGGTGCCGTGGCAGCGCCTGGAGCGACCGCGGATACCGGTACCGGAGCAGGCAACCCACCGCCAGCCACCGGCACAGGCACAGGCGCTGGAATACCTGCAGTCGCCGCTGGTGTGACTGCGGACGGCGCAGCGGCCGGCACAACGCACTCCAACGGCAGTTCCAGCGTGTACGGGCCCGCATTGGTCGGTATTGCCACCGTCGCACTCTTCTTGAGAGAGATGTTTTGGCCACTGCCAGTACAGCGGAGAACAGCATGGTCAGCGGTACCGGGGAGAGTTTCAATGACGATCGAGGTGGGTGCGGTGGCGCGAGCATCGTCGAGGGACGGTGCGCTACGCGCCGCGCCGTGTACGAGTGGTGAAAGCGCAGACTGCTCTTCGACCCACACCGGTGCAACGCGACCACCTGCAACGGCGGGAGCCGTCGGCATGGCGAGCGCCAACGAGCAGTCCTTGGTGTTGAGCGGGATAGAGTACCACCCAGCACTCGGTCGAAGACGGCGACCGTCTGCGAAGAGGTGAATGATTTCAGGGTCAACATCATCGGGGATGCGGATGCGAACGTAGCTCCTGCCCTCGCTGCCGTTGAATGACATGCGGCAGAAGTGTTTGGCGTACTCTGTCTTGAGGACGGCCGTCAGGTTGTACTCGTGCCCATCACCTGGTACCGCCAGCGCCACCACATCGGCGGAGTCGAACGTGACTGGTCGCGGTACACCACCGTCGACGGCGATCTCACAAGACATGTCCGTGCCTTTGTTGGTCTGAAGGCGCTCAATCACCAGGTTGGAGCCGGTGATCTTGAGGGCCAACGAGGTGGGTGGCTTCCTTGTCACACCGCTGTGCCCGTGGTTGATCGAGTCATCCAGGCGGTACTCCCCACGGAAAGGGTAGCCGCTGTCCGTCATCTTGGACCCGACGGGCATGCTGGGGTGGCCACGGCTGCTCATGGTGACAAACGATGATTCAGTTCTTCGCGTGTCTAGAGGGCGAAAGAAACAAGAAAGGCTCTACTAGAGAGAGAGAGGGAAAGAGGGAAGCAACTGCTGGGTGAGCGACTCGTGTTCGACAAAAGTGGTCTATCTGGGAGGTGAGAGTAAGAGCGCGCGGTGGCCAAACACAATGTGTCTTGTGTACGCGCGCCTCGGGAATGGAAACAACACAGAACGGCAGTCGTGGGGCAGCAAATGGGTTCCCCGTAGAACGGAGGGACGCGTCGTCAAGGAGACGAGGTGCACTCGATTTGTTGCGGCGACGTAGTCAAAAAAAAAGATGAGAATACCGAAGAGGAGGAGGGAGGGGCAAGTGTGGTGTGCGTATGTGTGTTTGTGTGTGTTTGAGCATACTAGATGTGCGACTGTGGCCGCACAGCTACACACAGCCAGCGCTGAGCGGTGAAGTCTGGTGTTTGCGTTTGCTTGACCCGACTTGACGCGTCGTCGTTGACGAGTTTGCGCCGCAGTCCAAGGAAAACGCAGAGCCCTATACGCACGTTGAGAAGAACAACAAAGAGGCAGTGAGGGGCACCTACGCGATCTGACCGACGTTATGGCTAGCGAAAAGAGCTTGGGTTACTGACTTTCCGCCGCCGATAGTGGTTCCTCAGCATGGTGTGACTGTGTGTTTGGTGGTGGTATTAGAGTTAAACGAGAAGGGTCACGAACGTGTAACTGGCTCTGCGACACGTCCTTAAAGGCCTCGTGAGACCTTGATTTCCTCGACGCGGTCCTTGATGAGTTCAATGGTCTCCGCCATGTCGTCCAGGTTGTCGTTCTGACGCACAAGCACCACCGCCTCGCTGTACGCCTCACGGGTTTCTTCCTCGCAGATGCACTGAATCTCCGCCTCGAGGTTCTCAGAACGCTTCTGTTCACTGTAGCCGCGCTCTGTCAAGCGGTCGAAGATGCTCTCGGTCGAGGCATGCAGTACAACAACCAGGTGGAACCACCGCTCAGGAAACAGCTCGCTCGAGTGGTAGTCGACGATGTGGTTTCCGCCCTTCACCATCAGCGGCTCCATGTAGTCGAGAAGTCGGTCCTCATCCTCTTCCTCGATGATATGGGTGTCCATCTCCTCGTTGTACGAGGTGAAGAAGTGGTGATCCTTGACAATCTTGCCCACTTCGACGTGCTCGAACCCATCCAGCTCGTCAACCAGCATTGCGCACATGGACGTTTTGCCTGTGCCGGGTGTGCCGGTGACGAGAATATTGATGCCTTTCGGTTGATCCATGTTGTTACTCTTGCTGAACACGAGGAGAGTTGGTGGAGGAGCAGAACAAAAGGGAGGAGAACGGTAGACTAGTGAGGAAGAAAGCGCCTCGTGGACAGTTTTACTGGGGCCCACGGTGGAGGCGGGACAGAGCAAGAGAGAGCGTGACAAGGCGAACAATGTAAGCGAAGGTAGGGGAGAGAGCCCCCCAGTGCCAGTTCACTCACATACGCACACGTACCACCCGCTACGGGGATGGTGGAGGGTCGGCCCCTTCGTGAGAAGCGCCGCATCAAGAGGGTAAAGGAGGTGATGCAGCTACCACCGGTGTGACGCTGCCACGACTTACGCAAGTGGAAAACAAGAGAGAAGTGCACAGGCAGGAAAGCCTCTCTGAAATACGAAGCGACAGCAATGTGAACCAGCAGACAAATAGCGAAAAGGGCAGCGCACACCCTGTTCAACACTGCCGTTGAGAAAAAGAGTCAGTCTCACCAGCGCGGGGTCTCACGAAAGACGGACTCTAGCGTCGCCTGCTCGCGACGACGCTGGTCGGATCGGAATCGGCGGTATTCGTCCTCGATGAAGCCCTCGTTGCCGCTTTCCTGGTCAAGCGGCGCACCGCGGTGCTTCTCCCACATTGACAAGGACACGCGTTTCAGCTTGTTGAGCTTCTTCACACCAAGACGGTGAGAAGTCATCTGCACGTGCTCGCCGTATCGATCCTTGAAAACGGCCTTGTGACAGACGGCACACCACCTCTGATCGGCTGGGAGCAGCTCCGCCGCTAGCTGCGTTGGCCGCAACTGTCTACCAATGTACTTCTTCACGTTCATCGCCACCTCCGTGCAAGCACCACCGACACACACACACACAGTCGACAAGAGTGATACTACAACGACAAGAAATAAAGAATGACACGTGAGAAGGCG
The DNA here is from genome assembly GCA_030849625.1 of Wallacemonas sp. TrypX. Classification (NCBI taxonomy): domain Eukaryota; phylum Euglenozoa; class Kinetoplastea; order Trypanosomatida; family Trypanosomatidae; genus Wallacemonas; species Wallacemonas sp. TrypX. The sequence continues at coordinate 176,030 of JASANP010001164.1, forward strand.
AAAGAATGAGAGAGAAAGAGAGAGGAGGTTGTCAACGGAATATTATCCTGTTGGAGGCGGGGTGAAGGCAGGCAGTGCACTTGTCAAAGGCAATCCCCTTCAAAAAAAACGTTTCCACGCGCTCACGCTGATGAAATGACGTCGGGCAGGACAATGCACCACGGTATGAGGCAAGGTGCATTCCACGCTCGTTTGTGCAGATGCTTCCACCTTTTTGGTGCGTACAGAGACCGTTGTGAATGGCTCTGCTGATGTGTTGCGTTTGTGGGTCGGTGGGTTTGACTGTTGAAGCCTCATCTCTTGATTGCGACTAAAACTTGACGTTGACGACGACGACGACGACTCACAGGCCAGTGAAAACGTAATCAGAATCGTCGGAACCGTCGGAGTTTCCTTCGTCATCTTCACCGGCGGTGGTTATACCGCGCTCACCACCGTCACCGCTGCTGGTGTCGTCATCGCTGCCAGTCGCGCCGGAGCTCGAATCATGGCCGTCGGGGCGTGCGTACTCTGGCATCGTCTGCTGAGTGACCATGACACCAGGCACACTAGGCGCACGTCCAGTGAACATGCGCGCCGAGTAGGCAGTCGCGTTGCTCGTTTCGTCGCGGCTCAACTCGTCTTCGCCCACTGGCGATGTGTTCATCGCGTCGCTCGAGCTCGCTCTGTAGACGATGGCACCCGGTGGCGTGTACTCAGCGCGCGCAGAGCCGTCGACGAAACCTTGGTTGACAGGAGTGTCATGACCGTCACGCAGAGAGCTGGCGCGCAGGGCGTAGATGGACTCCTCGGAGAAGACCAGATCGCCTGGCGACAGCACAATTGGGGAGCGTCGTCGCGGCTTGCTGGCGGTGGGGGGTGGTGTGCCGGGGGCGTCCACCGCACCGTCTCCGCCAGTCTGTTGAAGTGCTATGTCGACGGGCGTCTCATCGAGAATATTGCTTCGTGTGGGCGACGCGGAAGGTGCGTGACTGCCGACAACCGGTGGCTGTTCCTGGCGACGATGGGGAGAGCGAACGGGCACAGAGGGCGTGCGACTCCGCTTGGCAGTAACAGGAGCCACGCCAAGGGTCTGGCTCTCGGGCCTGGAAGTGGCGGCCTGTGAGAGTGCCAGCGTCGGCTCACCGACAATGGCAACCAGCGTCTCCTGGGAAGACGGCACGCGGGACGAGGTGGGCAGCTGCGAGGTGTCCCTCATATCCGCCACGGCACGTGTTTGTTCCTCCGCTGCTGCCACTGTCGTCGTCGTGGGGGTGCCGGTGGGGAGCGAGTGAAAAAGACCACGGTGGGTCTCTGCACGCGAGAAGTGCCAGCGCCATTCTTTCGCCGGCTCGCTGTAGGACGGACGAGGCGGGTGCGAGGGCGTTGGCAGGCCACTGCTGCCACCGCCGTGGCTGCTGTGACGGTAGGACGAGGGCGAGGAAACGACGACGAGTCGAGGTTTGCGGTGACTGGACGACGCGGCAGAAGGAGAGGCATCCGTCATCGTTCCGCGGTGCGCGTCGGGGGAGCGCAGAGTGTCACTGCCAGCTGGGCGGAGGTGAGGCGGCGTTGTGGCTCTCTCCGAAGACGCATTAGCGTGAGTGGCAGCGCGTGTATCGTCGCCTCCTCGGGCGGGTGACATGGAACTATCGTCCACCTCGAAGACAAAGTCGTTGTTGAGGTCCCAAAGAGCGTCTGTGACAGGGACAGTGTTTTGACTGGGGTGTTGTGCGCCGCGCGGGAGAGGCGCAGTCAATTCCACATCCTGGTCTTCGGCGTGCTCACTGTCCTCGACACGACCATTGATCTCTTCGGCTACCGTGCTGGAAGACACCGAGACCGACGCGACGAGCCTCTCCTCGCTGGAAACATCAGCGTCGCTCGCTGCGAAGGAGGCGACGAAGGGCTCTTCCCGCTCTTCTTCCGCGTCTGCCGGAACGAATGCGTCCCGCGGTGGCCATGTGTCGTCGTCGTCATCAGCACTGCTGGAGAGCATGGATGAGAACCCCGCGAATTGAGCCATATCGCCCAACGAAATCCGCGCGTCCCCGTAAAAACTTTGGAAAGTGCTCTCGTCGTCGCTATCTCCATCCTCCCCATCGTGGAGACCAAACTCACCAGTAGCAAAGGACGAGTACGAAATAACCGTGCCCGCATCGTTGCTAGCGACGTCCACCTCAGAATCAAGTTCATTGCGGTGGTTGAAAGAGCTGCGGTCAGCACCGTCGGCGAGAGCTCCCGCAAGGAGCGGGACGGAGCCTGTGAAAGACCGCATATCCCCGTATCGCCAGCGTGAGAAGTCAACACCCCGCAGTTTCGCCACCTGCCGCGAAGGTTTTTGGTTGATCACAGCACGCACAGACGTCAAGGCTCGTGCCAGAACCGATGCGGACTCACACGGGAACACGGCGGGCTTGTGCGGGGCCTCCTCCACCACCAGGCGCGTCACCTCGAGACGTCGGCGCGCCGCCAGCGTCTGCACCAGCCGGTCAATGGGGACGTCGTCGTCGCTGATGGCGGCGCGCATGACGTGACCCGCCGCTTTCAGGTGGACGAAGCGTGGTGTGGATGACGACATGTCAGCAGGTGTCGTTGCTGGCGACGTCTCAGCCGACTGCTCTGGTGCATCTGCCTCTGGAGCACAAAGAGCACGTCGCAAGGAGCTTCCGTGAGGCAGAAAGGTCAAAAAGAAGAAGACGGCATACCGCGGAGCCTGCTTGAGGGGCTGCTTTACCACACACGGCGCGAGTAGCTCACTGCGACGGACTGGTATCTGTTCAGGCACCAGTCTGTGCAAGCTGCGCACGAGCACGCACGGTGTCGGCTTTGTGTCGGCCGAGTCACTTGCAGACGCATCCACGGAGGGGCCCTGCGCCGTTGGATGGCACTTGCGGCACCACGGCCAGCTCTGATCATCACCCATCAGGTTCTCGTTTGTGGGCGTTGCGTGGGGTGGCGCGCCGTGGAGAATCATGTATGTGTTGAGACGCACCTGAAGGAGTTCCACCAAGTCAGCGAAAGTGGTCGCGTGTGGTTCGATAAAGAGCATGCAGTCACCGCGGTAATCTCTTGTTGCGAGGTGGTGGGGCTCCTCACTTATGTGGTCATCGTACAAGGGCAGCCGCGCGGTGGGGTGGTCGCACGCCAAGCTCGTTAACGGGTCCACCTCAGCCGCCGGTGGTGCGCACTGGTACAGCGCACACTGTATCGGCTGCAGTGTTGTCGTACTCCTCGGTCGCATGGAGTGTGTGAAAGAAAAAACTCCTAGAGGGACTGTGTTTGGAGCACGTTTATGTCTATTATTCTCTTCCTCACTCTCCCTCAAATGCGACGATAAGACCGTACGTGAAGTTTCTTGTACTGAGAAGTTAGTGAAAGAAAAAAGTAAGAGGAAACCATCACAGTCATGAAAATCACAGGGGTTGAGAAGGGGGGAGGGGGTACGCGCGTGAGGCAAGTGGTGAGAACCAACAACAGCAAAGACACAGGAGAGGCTGCTCACGGGAAAGAACCACTCTGGTCATGTTCACGGAAAATCGCAATTAGCGGGCATCGTACCGTTGGCACACGCACACCGAAGGTGCACACACTAGCGGTCCGGTGCGTGCTCCGCCAGTCACACAAGCTCGCAAAGAGCACAGGCGTAGGCGCCATTACCACCATCGGTGGTGCCACTAGCTGCTTCGTGTTCATTTCTGCTGTTTTGTCGTTGCTTCCTTCCTTTCGATCGGATTGGCCAGACAAGGAAAAAGGCACACTACCCTCTGTGTGATGCACAGTCCCGTAGCGCACACACACACAGACACACACACGCAGTACGGCGCAGTGAATGCGGGACACCGGTCAAGGAAGAAGAAAAACTGCACAAAACAAAAATAAAAACAGAGAGAGAGCATGGAAGCCTCTATAGGATGTACCGGAGCACAAAGGAAGGCTCCTTGTTCCGGCGTGCACGCACAGGCTGGTGACGCTGCGTTTCATCAATGACGGCCTTCGTTGGGTCGTCGCAATATGTGCTGGCGTCAAAGTACTTGCTGGCTTCCCCACCCCAGCCAAGAGAGCGCGGTGCCGAGAGTTCTGTCGCGGTGCTCGTTGCCACCGGCTCTGCTGGGCGGGGGACAGTCGGCGGTGTGCGCGGGGCCGGAGAGTCGCCCGACAGGCTTGGTGTCGACAGCTTCGTGGGCGTGGCGGTTCCAGGGGGGTGAGACACAGGCGGTAGCGCCGTCTTGAAGGTCGCCGGCAGCGGCTGCGAGAAAGAACCGCGCAGGAAGTGGGTCGGGGTGCGCAGAGCAGACGCAGTGTCCGCGCTGCTGCGGGGTGCCTCCGCGAGCACACGCCTGCTGGCATGCGATGTCGACGTCTCATTGGCTGTCGCCGCAGGGTCCAACGGGTGTGGGCTGTCGAGCCGGTGTCCCGCTGCGGTGGAATGCGTCGCGGCGGTGACTTCCATGGGGCCGTCGTCCTCGTCTTCAAAGCACAGCTGGCGAGCCGCGAGAGGCGTGTCCACCACCGCCGCCGCCGTTGACGCGTCGGGCAACAGCTCAGCGGGAATGGCAGGTGGCTGATGGAGTGGATGTGTGGTGTCGGTGGATGCGGTGCCGCCGCGCTCAGCAGGACGGGAAGAGCGTCGTTTTGTGCGGGCCACGTCATCGCGCGAAACACCGCAGGTAGTATTGGCTGGAGCGGTCAGCGGTGGTGGTGAGTCATCATCCGGAGACACCGGTGCGTTAACGCGGGAAGGCGTGTGCGTGGAGGGCTCCTCGCGGCGGCGGCGCTGCGTGTAGCGGCGGTACATGAGCTTCTCGGGGCTCGATACGTAGTTGTTCGCGAAGTGCTTATGCGCCTCTTGGCCCCAGCGCAGTCGTCGAGCCGTCTCACGCTCGCGAAGCAGCGCGATGCTCTTTGCTGCCTGAGCTTGTCGGTGTGCCTCGCCCTCCCCGTCCGAGCTGCTGTCCGTCAAGCACGACGTTGCCGACGATGACGACGACTGCCCGCCGTCGTTGCTGTCGCTTTTGTGTGCTCGGGCAGCTGCCCGCGGTGTTGCCGCACGTGCTTCTTGGGTATCGCGCTCCCGCTTGCGTCTCTGCCCGACTGAGCGGCGTGCGGAAGCGGACGGAGATCGGCGTGTAGGTTGTCGAGGGGGAAGGCTATCCAGATCCACCGTTGACGTCGACGACGGTGCGGCCAACGCGGTCTCAACGCAGCTCTGGCTGGCCTCGTCGTGACTCACAGGATCGTCTTCAGCCGCACACAGCGCGAGTCGCACAACTTCCCGTGCGAGGCTGACGACACTCACGACGCAATCACTGGAAAAGAGTTCTACCGGCGTGTGCAGCGCCACGGCCGTACGTGAGAGCGTGTTCGCTGTAGACGGCACTGTGCCGTTCTTTGCGTGCGTCATCAGCGCTTCCACTGGAAGCACCACCACCTCCGTCACAGAGAGACGCCGTGCCGCTGATTGAGCCACACGCAAGACGTGCTCGCCGTCCTTCTGTGCCACGATCTCACGATGCCGCGCAATGGCGACCAACCGCTTCATGGCCTCCTTTGCGAGCTGGCGCACTGTCATCGTCTCGGTGACCGGAACACGCAGGTTGAACTGCCGCCGGGGGTCTGTGTCAGCCTCACTGACGGTCCCCAGACACATGTGCACAGTGGCGAAGGGCAACGGTGCCGCGGTCATGTTTGTAAGGCAGGGAGGAGTCGCGGTGAAAAGTCGAAAGAAGAAGGGATGGCGAGGGACAGCAAAACAAGAAGAGGGGGAAGCAAAGAAACACTCCGCGAGTGCGGTGTCTATGAGGCAAATCAAAGTGCTAAAAAAATGAAGACAAGAAAAAGCACAAAAAAAATGTATGGTCGTTGATCTGGTGAGCTCGCTTGGAAGGGGGGGATCAACGCAGGGGTGGTCTATGTGCGCGGTGGGCAAGCGTGATAACAAAGAGGGAAGAGAGACGGGGGTGTATGTGTTTCTACGAAGAAGAAAAAAAAAGAAACTCTTCCGGCGGTACTCGTCACACTTATGTGTTACGGGCAGAACGTGTACTAGGGAAGTGTTGTGGAGTGGAGGTGAAAGCCGACGAACAACTGTGCGGTCGATCAACCAGAAAAAAACAAAGGGGTCTATGTGGCTGGGAAAAAAAAGAGGGCAATCAGGCGTGTTGCCGAGGAGAAGAACAGGTGGGGGTGATGGAACGTGAAAATGAGGAGGTCGTGGTTGCTTACAAGCGCGACAGCGTAGTCGATAGAACAGTAGTTGATAGAAGCGCACGGTCGGCGCTATCGCATGTCCTCGTCGGCACACAAATGGTCTCCCTGTTGTTGTGGAAGTTGTGCTACGCAGTGGATGGCATGGGCCGGTGGCTTGGTAACAAGAAAAAAAAACAAAAAAAAGTGCTTGTCGTGCGATGGGCTAGCAACACACCACAGCAAAGGCACGAGAGCCCGACTACGGAGGAAGCGTAAACGTCATTCACGGTACTTCCCCGCCCCCGTCCGGCTTTTCTTGCTTCACCGCCGCGCCGCCGAAGGTAGAGCGCAGGGGCACGCCTTCTATCTTACTCTCTGAGGCATCCTGGTCCGGCTCCACCTTCGTCGCGCACGGCGAGTGTGCCAACGCGGACGCAAGGAAGGCCTGTGGTGTGTACTTCCACAGCAACGACGCGTAGACCAGCGGGACGGAGTCAGTCCACTCGTTGAGCGTGTGGAGCACGTCCTCATCCGTCGAGAAGGGCGAGGTAAAGAAGGGTGGGTAGAGGTGGCCGTGGCTGCCCATCACCATACCGTGAACAGTATTGCCGCCCACCGAGCCACCACCACCACCGCTGGCGTTGGCGCCACGTCGATTGCGTACGATTGTGCGAAGCTCACGGTGCTGAAGGAATTGGGGGTGATCGGCAAAAAGAGTTGGTCGACGCCTCGCCCGACGGGTGGGCGCGCGGCGAGAGAACGTTGGGGGTGGGTTGTTGCTGTCGGCAAGGAGCGCGGCGATGTTCACGCCTGCCACGTTCGCTGTGACGCTCCGCAGGGATGGGAAAGGTAACATAGTCGACGGCGGTGATACCCCATCCGTGGCAGAATCGTGTGGTACCCGAGCGCTCGACGGCGGCAAGGTCGCAGGGGGAGCCGAATGCTGGTCGTGGTGACTCCCATTCGTGTTCGGCGCACCCTCCGCTAGTCGGTGCCTCGTCGAGGCGTGTGGTCCCGGGGTTCCATCCTCTGCGACATCGGTTTCGGGGCCTTGCCGGCGCTCGTCCCCACCCTCACTACTCTCCTCCACAGGAGGTGCGCGCGTGGTGCCCGCAAGAGGCACGACCTCGGCGGGAGGTGTCGTTGTGCTCGGCGGTGTGTTTGCCCCGCTCAGCTCAGGGGTAGGTGGTACGGCGGCAGACGGTGCGCACTGCACCGACGCCCTCAGCACTGGCAGCGCGTCCGTGGAGAGCGTCTCTGGCGCAGCAGCAGCAGCCAGCTTTGCCTTCTTGCGACTTGTGGTTGGTTCCCGTTGCCTGGGCCGGGCACGCTTCTGCCCTACGGTTTCAGAAGGACCCACCATTGAGCGCGCACCATCGTCGGAACCAGTAGAATCGCCGTGCGATGCGGCTTCCTCGTGAGCGACCGGCTCGGCAGTCGCGTCCCGTGCGGGCTCGTCTACCGCAGAAGAAGACAGCGTCGGGGACTCTGGTGCGGATGCCAGCTTCGCCGACACTCCGGCTCCCTCGGAACGTAATGGAGCACCAGTGCGCCTCGCCCGCTGTGCCGATCTTTTTCTGCCGGTTGGGGTCAATGCTTTTGGCGTTAAGCGCGCACCGACGACCGTGTTGACCTCATCCTCGGCCATGTGAGAGTGGGATGACGATGGCGAGGTTTCTAGGGATGCCCCGCCGGTCGCTTCTCCGAGCTGGTGTTCTTCTGGCACCGCTTCAGTCGGTGTGATGGGCGGACAAGCCGTACTGTCCGGCTCGGTCGGTGTGAAGACGGGCACAGGATCCTCGATTTCCGATCCCTTCAAAACGTCTGGAGGCGGTTCGGGGACACCGCCGATGCCTTCACTAGAAGACATGCGGGACGCTTCAGATGTAACAAAATCAGTCTACACGCGCGCCGTGTGCAACAGCCTGTTGGCACTGTGAAAAAGGTTGGGAATGTGGAGAGAAGGAGTCCGCCGTGAAAAAAAGAAAATGCGAGCAGGGTCGAGAGAGAAATACTGGAGATACGCAAGCGATAAAGGCAGAGGAGTTCATGTTCCCAAACAAGCAGGAAAGGAGGCAGTGTTAGATGTGGGTCAGGTGACGAAAGCGGTGAGAAACCACGCAGACTTCCGTGCGACGCCTTTCCACTCCCCGGTGCACGTGAGTGTTGGAGGACGTGCAAGGCACAACAGTGGAGAAGGAAAAGGGGGGGGCGAACGGCGCAGCCTTGAATGCTTGCTGTGCACAGAGCGCAGTCACGCACGTGTACGTGCCCCGTGCAGCCTTTTTTGTGTGAACGAGCAAAGAGCCGCTGCGACGGTAGTGCCTTCGCGACTCCGCCTGCGAGATTTAGCGCACGCCTATCAGGTCTGCTGTTGACCTCATTCGAGTTTTCGGTTCGTTGCGGTTATTCGGCAACCCTTGTCGGCAGTTCAATCACGTCCTCTCACGCATGGCTTCGCGCTAACTTGCTGCGCATAGGCACCACGCGAAGAGAAAAAAAACAAAACAAAAAACCTCTGGCTCGTTCGATGTAGAGTCACGTAACACACATTCTACATGCGTCTCTGCATGTTCTGAAGTCGGGTGTACTCTTGGACTGTGATGACCTTGCCCTGCGAGTCCTGCATCTCCTCCTTGTTGAGCTCATCGCGTAGGCGGCGACGCAGATTGTTCTGGTGCGCGGCCTCCAAGCGCGCATGAATCTCCAGCACACCGCGGATCGTCGTTGCGCCCGCGTACTGCTCAAGGTGCTGCGTGACGTTAAGTCGACGCAGACCTTCCGCGTGGCGTTCGTGGCCAAAGTGTTCGCGGAAGACCTTGGGGCCGCGGTACACAGTCCCGCCACACACCTCGCAAATGAAGGTTTTATCTAGCTGCTGCAACCGTACGAGGAAGGGTGCGATCGGCTGATCGTCTTCACCAAGAAGCTCTGTCGACGGCTTGTCAATTTCCGGCTCCTTTGTGTCCCGTCGCCGCTTGAGGCCGCTAGGCATCCCAGGCCTCTCATCATCCAGCCGCTGCAGTTGGTACTGTGCGACCTTAGCGACGGCACCCTCCACGGAGCTTGTGTAAAGCCTCTTCGTATGCTCCAGAGACGCCTGGAACTCCTTGTCCGCGCGGGCACGGTCAGCTTCCACCTCGTCGGCGGTGCGGCTCGAGTCCCGCAGGAAGATACGTTCAGCCTGCCTCAGACTGTCGAAGAGAAGCGACTCAAGCAGCGCGACTGACTTCGCCTCCAGAACGCACACGTCCTTCACCTCCGACATGGAGTGTGGTGTGTGCTCACGCGTGGGATCTCCAGCGCGATCCGCATCCTCCCGGCACAGCTCCGTCTCGATGAAGCGAATGGGCCACAGACTGAACTTCTTCACATACTGCCGGAGCGGCGGGGGCACGATGAGACCGCAAGCCACCTTTTGTCGGTGGCGTGTGCCGACAGCTTCCTCAAAGTCCGCATCTGCGACATCGTCAACGTCGACGTGCGAGCTAGCCGGCACGGCGGCCTCAACGTCTCTTTCAACGCTGTCCTTGGCATCAAGGAGCGCAGACCAATACACCTCGACGTTGTTCTCCGCCTCCGTCGTCACGCGTTCCAACTCCGCGGCGTGGTGAAGGGGGTTGATACGTTGGTAGAAGCCAACCAGGTAGTCGTAGAGATCCTTCACGAACGTCTGGTACAGCCGAAAGCTACAAAGCTTCTGATAGCTATCCAGCTCCGTCGTGAGAAGGGCTGGCAGTGAGGGAATGAAGCGGTAGTAATCAAGCCTCTTGGGCCACGTACGGCTCCCCGGGCTAAACACATCAGTGAGTGCCCCTGTTGTGACGCCCGTGGCGCAATTCTCGGCAAGCGTGTTGGCAGCAACAACAAAGTTGTTGTAGTGCTGGTAGTGACTTTCCAAGTCAAGGCAGGAGCCGTAGTGCTCCCGCTGCGAGAAGAGCGTATCAAGGAGGCTGGGGTCGAGCGGAAAAAGGTCGTTACGCACGGCGGGCAAGTCACGGTACGTTGTGTGGTACTCACGCAAGTCGGCGACTCTGCCTTCTAGGCTGCGCACCGCCGCGTTCACCACTTCGTTTCCTTCTGCGGGGGTCCTCTGCGCGTTGACGATGTCGTCCTCGTCGAGGTAGGCGTCGAGCAGCTTGTCGGCAGTGGCTTTGACCTTCTCCGCCTGCTGGACGTAGAAGTGCTCAACAAGTAGGCGATGACGATCGTTTTTGATCTCGGAGAGCGCAAAGTCCTGGCGCACCATGCTATTAACACTCCGTTCAACATCCGCCTCCAGCGCGCGGATTCGCTCCAGAACACCGGTCTCCATCGTCACGGCTGTCGACGGCTGAACACGAGCGTGAACGATTGGCAATCGAAGGGCAATAGCGTGCACTCTGGTGGCCGCATCGACAGGATCAGGGAGAGAGAAGGAAAGAGAGAGGAGGGTGAGGGTGAGGGTGAGAAGAAAGAACAAGGAAGATATAGTGAGCACGTCAAGATGCCACGCGCGCAACGCAGACATCGATGCCTGTGAAAACGATAGCGAAGACACTTGGGCAAGATCCTGCCACTGCGCGCACGCGTCGCCACTCCCATCACGCAATGGTAATAGGCTGCGTAGCGGTGAGTGAAAGACAACTGAGTCGCCATCTGTGCTTGCTCGCAGAATGGCCCGTGGTGAGACGGTGAGTCACGTTCACGTTCCGGCTTCAACAGCTTGCTGCGCAGACGGCAGTGAACGTGGTGTTGTTGTTATTTTTTTTCTGTGTATGTGTGCATTGGAGGCACGTGTAGGTGCATAGATACATCGGACCGTTCGTGCCAGGTGTTAGTCTCGCCGCCGTCATTGACGGAGACGAGGCAAGGCACAACAGGGTGGAGAAAACGAGAAAACAGGCACACAGAGGCGGCCACCAGGGAAGTGACCTCATTGTCACTGTGCGTGATCAACACAACCAGGCGAAAACTTGAATAACCTCATCGTCTCTGTGTGCGGGGAACAACAACAGCAAGCGTAGCGAGTAAAAGAAAGGAGAGCATCCGGAGCGCACAGGCGAAGAAAAAAAAAGGACGAGAAGGCACGCTCTGCAAGTGACCTGTACGCACAACCAGCTTCTTCCTCACACGTTCTGCCACTTCGCTTGGCACAACACTCGGGACCGTCTGTCCGCCATCACCGCCTTACCAGTCACAGCTTTGGCCCTTGCCGTGCTGGGTGAGATGGGTGAACGACAAAAACAGAAAAAGAAAAGAAAAAGCGTGTGTGTGTGTGTGCGTGTGTGTGTGTGTGTGGAGTCTTCTGCTGTAATAGTTAACGCTTGCGCACGACCGACTTACGGGTTGGGTTGACTTCGATGCGGCTGCATTCGAGGTAGTAGATCCACTCAACAGGTGTTGTTTCGCCGGGCGGCACGCACGAGACGACCATTTTGCCGTGTACCACGTCGACGTCGTCGGCCATCTTACACTGGATAGGGATTGTTATCGACTTCTTGGCTGGTACGCTTTCGTTCTTCTTCGTCACGGCAAACACAGCTGGGTTGTCCGTCGCGACGCTGATGGAGATTGTCTCGGTGAAAACATTGCGGAACGGCACAGCGGTCGGCTGGCCTGGCCGGAGGTGGAACGGCCCCTGTCGCTGAGGTGCGGTGCAGGTGGCCATCACCGGGAACGTGTAGCTGCCGGCCGTGGGTGAGACAAACTCGATCACTTCCTTGGTGCTGCCCACAGTGGTGGGCTCGAAGCTGAACTCACAGACGACCTCCTGGCCCTTGCCGCCTGCAGGCGCCGCCGGAGCCTTGACCGTGGCACCTTGACCCATTTTCGTGAAGGGGGACTTCGGCGCTTCGTTGTGACGGCGTCCGGTTCCACTGCCGCCACGCGTCGACGGTGCCTCGGACGCAGTGGCTGCGGCTGCCGCCGTTGCCGCGGACGCGAAGCGAATGGCAAACTCCGCAGCCCCCTTTGCGAAATGCACGAAGCGGAGCGGGAACGTGACGCTTTGGCCCAGCGGGCACACCAGTCGCGTGACCGGCTCAGGCGGCGCGGGCGTGGCATGCAAGGCGAGTTGGTACACCGTGGTGCCCAGCTCTGCGCTCGCGGTGGTCAGCTTGACCGGTGCGTATGCCCGGTCACTCAGAGGCAGGAACTGGACCGGTACGGTGACGGCACTCTTCGCCGGCACCATGACAGAGGGAGGTACCGTAATTCCCTCGGTGTTCCCTTCCAGCTTGCACGTCATAGTGGCTGCCTTGCTCAGTGGGTTGCTGATCGTCAGGTTGTGTGTGACCACCTGACGCACAACGGTGCGAAGGTCGACGGTCTTGTGCGAAGGCGCACTCGCCACCTTCACGACCACCTCAAAGTACTGGTAAAGGTCGGGTCTCTCCGGGCACTGAAAGGCGATGGTGCCGCGGAAAAGTCCATCGCGTTGGGCGGTGATGCTAACAGCAAACTCTTTTGTGGAACGCGCGGGGATCTCTAGCGTGGCAGGTGCCTTGACGACAAGCACGCCATCCTCCGCGGCTGGTGTCCACGTGAGCTCACGCATGAAGCGTTGTGGTGACGTCGCCCAGTTCTCGACCTCGACCTTCACGGTGACCGGCACGCCGACCGCCGCCTCGACCTCCTGGGTAGGGCCCGACGGTCCCGGTGCGTCGGCACGTCCTTCGAGCACAAACGTCTGACCCGTGCCATCGGAGCGCGGCACGAAAAGGCTCGCCAGGTCGGGGTCGCCACCGACGGTCTCGCGCATGGGCTTGTATTCAACCGTCAGCTCTGTCTTGCCCTTCGGCTTGACGGTGATGGGTCCTCGCGGAGCCTCAAACAGGGCATTGTCCACGGCCGCCTCAAACGTCCAGGGGTCGGTGCCGGTGTTCTCCACGACGATCTTCTTGCTGATCGTTTCGCGCGCACGGCACTGGAACTGCACGACGGCCTGTGCGGGTGGGCGTGCACATGCCGAGCCCTCCACAAGCACCGTCATCGCCGGTGCATTGTCGAACTCCACCGTCAAGGTGCGCTGGACGGTCGAGGTGGCGCTCTGTGGTGCATATGTCACCTCGCACAGCATCTCAGTGTGTGAACGCAGGAACCCGGACTGCGGCGTGATGCTCAGCTCGCTACTCGACTTGAGGCCGCGCCAGCTGAACTGCTGAGAAATGTCGCCGCTGTTCATGATCACGACGCGGCGCTTGGCAGAGGAACCGGCGACGATGTCGTCAAAGGTCAGCATGGTCGTGTCCAGGTGGACCTCAGAGTCCTGACAGCTGCCGCTCAGGGTCGTGAAAGGCACCTCCTTGCCACACACGAGCATCTTCATCTCCCGCTGAAACTCACCCATGCGCTGGACTGGCTTGAAGTACAGCTTGACCATACGCGACTCGCGCGGCTTCATGACGAATGGTTCACTCGGTGACACGGAGATACCCTTGTGCAGGAGGTCCTCATCCACGCACCCCACGAAGGACACCGGTGTTGGCACGCGACTGCGGCAGTCCAGGCGGACCTCCACCTCGCGCAGCTCGCCAACACGGGCAATGCCCAGCTTCGCCAAGCGGTTCTGCACCTCCACACGCGGCGCAACGCCCTCACCCGTTATGGGCACGTACACTGGATACACGCCGTTCAGCAGCAGACGTACCTTGTCCTCGTACGGCCGCACGTCGCGAGGAAAGAAGTGGATGGTCACCTCGGTCGTCGCGTTCGGCTTGGCCACGAACGAGGATGTGTCCAGCTCGATCCAGTCGTTGCCATCCGACACGGCACAGTCCACAGTCACCATCTCCATGTCATTGTTTGTGACTGAGAGTGTGGTGGAGATGTTGGCCGCATGCGGGTTGAACTGCGCGATCAGCTGCGGGCCGAAGTCGTACTTGTCGAAGCTCAAGTTGAGCTTAGGCACGTACGTCGTGGCCTGCAGCCCCAGCGGGTAGCACGTCTTGCCATTGATTTTCAGCTGCATGCGGTACTGTCTGAGCAATTCTTCGGACGTGGGGTGGTACGTGACGACGATGACGGCGCGCTGCCGTGGTGCGATTGTGCCCGTCACGTTGTCGATTGTCAGGAAGCGGCGTGCGGGGGCGACCAGCTCGTAGTCAAAGGCATGCTGCCCAAGGTTAGACAAGACGAACTTGCGCACGGCTGTCTCGTCAACCTGCACACGACCAAAGTTGACCAGCGTGGGGCGTCCCTTCGTCGCTGTCACTGGAGCCTCCTCGGAGGCTTCAATTTGCAGTGAGTCGTGGATGTTGATGCCCTCTCCCTTGACGTTGATAGTGAGGGGGATGCTGGCCTTCTTCACCTGGCACGCCAGTGGAATGTTGTACTCCATCTCATCTTGTGGAGTGAAGAGGATCGAGATGGGCACCTTGTCGCGCGGTCCAACGGTGCCGGAAAGGGGCTTCACCGTCAGGAAAGCGCCCGTGCCGGCCATTTCTGACTTGACAAAGCTGAACGGGAACGGCACGTCGTCGCGATTTTCGAGAAAGACAACCTTCTCCAAAGGTGTGCCGACGTTGATGCTGCCGAAGTTGACCTTGCTCGAGCTGAACGTGACAGCCGGGTCGGTCGTCTTGCCGACGAGCAGGAACGGCACTGCCGCGCGGCCTGGGATCTCGAACATCCATCGTGACTCCCTCACCCCGAGGGTCTCCGAGGCGAACTCGAAAGTCATCTCCACCTGCTTGCCCGCCCCCAGCGTCCCAGTCGGTGTGAGGCAGCGGAACGGTCCGAACACACCAGGCTCTGTCACCTCGCGCCACTCGTAAGTGTAGCTGGTGGCTGTCGGGTTGAGCACCTTGAAGCGGTACGGTGTTCGCGTGTGCAGGCCTCGCGCGGCGAACGACAGGACGAGCGTCGCTGGGTCTGTCACAGCACCAGCCTCGCCGTCGATGCGCTGCTCTAGGTACTCGCGGCTGTCAGGAATCTGGAAGTGCACCAGCGGGCACTCGCCCCGGCCGTGTAGAGGGAGATACATCGTGTCCTTCTCGCTGTGTGGGAAGCGCATCGTGAGGGTGCGTTGGTACTCGGCAGGCGCTGTGGGTGCAAACGCAATGGCAATGTCCACGTGGTCCCCTGCCGCGACAACACCCTCTGTGGGCTCCACGGTGAATGCCTCATCGGCTGTGGATGTCGTCGCGCGATCAGCGTGACGACTCTCGTTGAAGTCGTTAGCCGCGTGGGCACCTCCACTCGTGTCTTGAGAGCCGGCAGAGTTCACAGCCGCAGAGGCGACGCCGGCCGCCGCACCGCCGGACGCAGCCGAGAGCAGTAGGCTGTAAGGCAGCTCAATGTCGCCTGTGTTGCGGATGCGCACGGTGGCAACCCGGCGTTGGAACATTTTCGTTGTTTCGAAGGCGATGTAGTCCCGCTGCGGATGCGCGTTGCCCTCCGTGTCGAGAACGTCGACAGCGTACGTCGGCACACCACACGAGTACACCACAGTGAGTGGCTGCGTGGTGGAGACGGCATCAGTGAAGCGGTAGCTCGGCTCCGGGACGGGCTCCAAGACACGGCGCAGGTTGCGGCGACCGGTGTCGTTGAGGCCTCCGCCACGTGCCCCACCGGCTTGTGGACCGAAGAGCGACGAGGCGGCGCCGCCATGACGCGCCTCCCCCTCGACGACCACCCACTTCTGGTTCGCGCACGAGTTGTCCCACTCCACGGTGTCGAAGCGGCTGATGGACTGCACACTCACGGCGCACGGTAAGGGCTGCCGAGCCGCACCCGTCTCGCATGGGGTCACGCGGGCGAGGATGGTCTTGTACGTGCGAGCAGGCAGATGGCCCACAGAGGGCACAAACTGTGCCTGTGCCGGCGTCGTCCACTCAAAGCGCACGTCGCTGTCGGTGTTGTTGTACATGCGGAAGGATCTTTCCTTTGCTTCACCAACGTAGCAGTCGCCGAAGGACCAAACGTCACTGTGTGCGGGGTCGATGCCGTCGAAGGAGATCTCCTGCTCAAAGGCGCGTGCCTCCACGAGGAGTTCCTTTTCCTCAAACGGGTTGTCAAGGAGGGTGACCTTGATGCGCATGGACGACGCGCCCGCACGGGTGGGCTCGTACTGAACCTCGAACAGCTCACGCGCGCCGACCGCAATCGTGACATCGCGGTTCTTCTTGGAGAGGCTGAGGCCGTCACTGGTGTCTTCGTCGGTGTCGACGACGGTGAGTCGGACGTCGACACTGACGCAGCCCGCATTCTCAATCGTAAAGAAGCGCGAGGTCGAGCTACCGACCAGTGTGAGCGGCAGTTGAATGAGGTCGGTACGGGCACCAAGTGAAGTGACTGCGCTGCCAGGCTTCTGCGAAGGCGAAGATGACACGATCGAGACGGACGAGGCGGGTGACCTTGTCTTGCCCGATCCCACGCTACCGTTGTTGCTGCGCTTGGCCCCTTTGGGTGACGCGGTCGTGGCTTTCGGACTGCCAACGCCAGTGGCACCCGCGCCATCGAGCAGGGACGGATACAGGCGCTCGGGGATAATGTAGGTCACATTCGGCAGTGTGCCCTCACCGGTCACGGCAAAGGCAAGCGTGTCAGTACGCGCCGCACCGCCGGCGTTCTCCACCGCTGCGATGAAGCGGGCATCAAACCGTTGCAGTCCACTAGGCGTAAAGCCAACAGTCACGAGACGGCTCTCGAAGGGCGGCAGCACGAGCTTCACCGGCTGCAGGCCGGCGCCACCCACCGTCTCGCCAGCCACCGCGATGTCGAACACGTCAGGTGCCGGTGCGGTCGCGTTATTCTTGCTGCTGCTTCCCGATGCGTTGCCTTCGCTGCCCCCGCCACTGCTGCCCGTGTGCGCCGCGGTGAGTTGGGCGACGACGGTGCACGGCAGTGAACTGTTGTTGGCCAGTCGGAAGCGTTCCTCGACGCGATGACCCACAAGCGAGACACCGAATGTGAAGGTGCGATCTTCTTTACCGTAGGCACGCACGGTGCGGTCAAAGTGATCGAGGCGAAACACCACCTGCTGCTCTTCAAAGATTGTCTCGACGTCTGCCATTGAGTTGAGATCGGCCGCGATGCCCGGGTACGCGGGGTGTGCCGCCAGCTCAACAGGCACACCCTTGGCGGCGAGCTCGGGCTCGCTGCGGTCCACGTGAATACCAAGGGTCTCACGGGTACGGGTGTTTGGCTCAGGCGTGGTGGACACCGTCAGCAGCCGCACCTCGCCGACGGGGATGACGCCCGCAGCCGGGGTGACCGTGAAGCCACCCAGGCGGAACTCAGGGTCGACCTTGGGCAACTTGCTGTGCTTGCCAGACTTGGACGTGGCGGAGAGCGGACGAGTGGTACTGCCGCTGCCCGCCGCCGCACCGCCAGCTGCGTTGATTGACGAAGCCGACAAGCCTTCTGCCGCGCTCATCTGCTGTCGAGCCGCCTCCGTGTTCTCCCAGCCCTGGCGGTAGTCAAAGAGGGTGTAGTGCACGGGGAAGCGCCCCGTGTTGCGCACCTCGAAGCTTGCCTGCTTGCACTGGTGGTAAAAGCACGAGCCGAAGTCCAACGCGGACGGCTTAACAGCGTAGCGCGTGTGCCAGGCCTCGCCGCGGAGCGCGATCGTCTGCAGCGGATACAGCAGCTCTTGCTTCTCGGGCTCGAAGAAGGCAGCCTCAATGGCGCCGAGCTTCGCGGGGATCTCCCCCTCCTTGTCAAAACGTGCGGTGACCTCGATCGTCGCGATAGCCGCGTCCTTGTGACCCATCATACCACGGATCGTGCCCGTCTGCGGGGTCAGTGTGACAACGTCCTGCAGGCGCCGCGGCAGCCGTAGCAGGTAGCCCACATCGTACGCGCTCTTGTTCATGATGCGGATCACCTCCTTCGCGGTGTCGCCAACATGCATGAGGCCAAAGTCAACTTCGCGCGTCCACTCCAGCACGACGTCGTGGCCTTCTGCCTTGAGAAGCAGTGGGATGGACTCGTACACGGTGGACGTCTGCACCGCATCACTCACTGCGATTGTGAGGGCAACGTTGTGCAGACACGTGGTGCCAGGACAGAACCACACCGTCAGCGGAGCACTTGCCTTCTCGGCGATGACGCCGCTTGTCGCGGAGAGACGCAGCTCCGGCGGCAGCTTATCGAGCTCCGTGATGGCCCAGCAGATGGGGGTGGCGCTTTCGTTGGCCAACAGGAGCGTGCGTTCGGACTCGACGTTCAGCACAGAGCGGCCAAAGTCAACGTTGGCTGTCTTCTCACCGTCCACCGTCAGCGCGGGTTTCGAGCCGATGCAGCGCACGTCCGCGAACCACGGGTTCGGGTTGCCCTTCACGCAAGCAATGAGTCGGTTGCGGAACTCGCCGATCGCCGTCGGGTTCGCGCACAGTGTCACCTGCTGCGACCCGCCGACATTCAGTGTGAACTGAGAGGGAATGACGCCGAACGTCTTGTCCTTCTCGTTCTGAAACATCAGCTGCACCTCCGACACCGAGATGCCCTGGTTCGAGAAGACGAGTGTCTCGACAAAGTTCACGCTCGCCGCCTCGCCGGATGCCGACAGAGAGTTGCGTGTGCTCTTGCGGCGCTTGCCGGAGGCGGTCTCCTTCACCGTGGGAGGGGGAATAAGCAAAGGACCAAAGTCGTACATGCGGCGGTTCGGCATCCACAGGCGGGCTGACACGGCGCGCTGGACGCCTCGCGTGCGTGACGTTGCAAAGATGTCTGCGTCCTCGCGACTGACGTCAGGCAACGCCGTCTGCGCATTCACGACAAGGCCAATAACCTGTGACGAGCCGACCACGCCAAAATCGCACTGAACGCGGTGGTTGCCCTGGCGATCGCAGCAGAACTCAACCGTGATGAACACGGACGAGCGCGCGGGAATCATCCACCGGTTCACCTCCTCGTACTGACGCATGGTGGTTGCCGCAGCGTTCGCTGTTTTTGCCTTTCCAGCCTTCTTCACGGTCGACTGCACCTCGCGATCGACGACGGAGAAGAAGCGCACGCTGTCCAAGGGCTGGAAGCGCTGCTCGGACATGCGGCGCGCATCCACAAGCCACCACTGGCCAAAGTTGTTCTCGCGCTGCAGGTAGGGCGGCAGAGGGGGCTCCGTCTCGGCGGCATCACTCACCAGCGCCCGCGTCAACGAGCCGTCTGCAGCGCCGACAGCACCAGCGCCGGCATCTACTGCCGACCGCGGCGACGAATGACCCGATGCGCCGGATAGACTCGCCGAGGAGACATTGCCCCTTTGATCGAGCGGTGTCTCACTGCACAAGGCCATCACGACGTCACTCACCATGGTAGCAGGCTTGTTTGCGGCGACCACGCTGACGAGCGGCGGCGCAGCACGTGTATCACTCGGTTCGCCTGCGGTTGCCGCAGCCGCAGTCGCAGCAGCCGCGCCGCCGCCGTTCTTCTTTCCTGCCGCCGTAGCCGCCTTTTCTCCGGTAGCGAGCCCCTCTTCGTATTGCAAGAGCTGGCGGTGAAACTCCTTGAAGGCTTCCAGGGGAGTCAGCGCCGTCCAGTCCACCGCGGCAAGCTCCGGCTCGGGCTCCTTCCCCCGCGCTCCAGCCTTATTCGCCGGCTTCTTTGCGGCACCTTTCCCTGCGGCCGAAACCGTGCTCGTCTCTGCTTCGGCGTTTTCTTGCAGCATCCTCACAACGGTGTCTTGCACGGACAAAGGTGCCTGCTCGCGAAGCACATCCTGGAAGGCCTTGCGCTCAGCGACGACGCTGTTCATCTCGCGCCGGCACTCGTTGTAGTACTTGAGTCGCCGGTTGTATGTGTCGCGCTCCGGCACGGAGAGTGCCTCGTAGGCGGTCTCTGAGAGAGGCTCCAGGTAGGCCTGCTTGGTGCGCTGCGTGCATACCTCCAACAGCTTGTCCGTGCGACGCAGACCAATCTCTGCCTCGCTGACAGCCAGCGAGATGACCTTCACCGGGCACCGCATCTCAGTGCACACCTCTGCAAGGACAGTGAACATCGTCACCGGGTTCGGAATCACGCGTGACCACAGACCATCGACGACAAAGCCCATATCCGGTCGCGCCGCGAGCCTCTCGCTCATGTGCCGACGAAGCAGCGTCTTCAGCACACTTCGCAGCATTGGTGTGTACATCGCCACCACCTCATTTGCCGCAGCAACCGTCGGTGAGTCCTCTGCTTTGCGCTTCGATCCCGTCGCGAGACCTGAACCGGCGGACGTCGCTGTAGTGGCCACGAAGGACTTCGACGGGGAAGGCGAGGTCAGCGGTGAAGCGGACTCACCGTTGAAGACATATCGCAGCAGAGGGTCATCGAGAGGCGTCAGCGGCACTGGCACTGGTGGGGTGGGTCCGACCTCGCGAGGGTCAACAGGCTCCCGTCGGTCCATCGCGGCAGACGCCGACCCGTGGAGGGTGACCAACGCGGAAAGCACGTTACGCAGCACCTCACCAGACGCGCTGTCACGCTCGGCCTCTGCAAGGAGAACCTGGTCCAGACTCAGTGCCTCGTAGCCAAGCGCTGTGCGGAACAGGCGCGCCTGGGTGGACTTGCCCGAGTAAGTGGGTCCAGTGAACAACACAAGACCCTTGGGGGCGGGGCGCGAGGAGGCGTCCACAGACTCGTCAGCTGAGGCCAGCACGCCGCTGCTCCAGGGCGGCGCCGTCAGTGAGGCGCTGCGGGCGCTGCCGCGGCGCTTACTTGTGCTCCCGTGCGCAGCCGTCTTCTTGCCTCCCCGGGCACTGTTGCCCGCGGTGGCGCCGTTGGCGGCCGCCGAAGCCTCCGCCTCCTCCTCCTTGGTCGCAGAGGCGGCTTCACAGCGGAAGGGATCAACATCGAAGGCACTGGCGTGGCGCGTCAGCTGCGACTCTTGCGCGAGGAGGTCCAAGTAGACCGCACTCAGCAGCTCCTCTGGCAGCGCATCACCGGCATGACGCACTGGTAGCAACAGGCGTCCGTCCGGGCTGCGGCGCAGAGCGTACTTGAGCATGCGCTGCTCTGCCGCGTGCTGGGTGTCGAGGTTGTAGCTGAACAGCTCCACGGGGTGCGTCTCGTAGTTGGTGACCTTGACCGTGGCGTGGGCCACTTGGAACGGCTTAACCACGTGAAAGTTGAGTGGAGAGGGGCTCATGGCCACGTTGACCTGACGGCCGACGCCGCAGCACATCACCTCGTAGGGCTTGTCGTTGTTCGTGTAGCGCAGCACAAGGCGCCACTCACACGCTTGAAGCTGGGTGGGGGCGAAGAAGAGCTCCAGTTGCTGGCTCTCCGACGGGCCAAGGGTGCCCTTCTCGGCACTCGCCCAGATGGCATCGAGGAGAGCGCTGTCCGCCTCGTCTGCGGCGCTGCTACCCGGTGCGGCGGTGGCGGCGGGAGGGCCGTACAGGTTCGACACAGGCGCCTTCTTGGGGCGCTTCGGGGGGCGAAGGCTGAGCCGCCATTGGCACGGCACAGCTTGCTCATTGTGCAGCCGAAACGGCAGCACACGCACCTGACCGAGCGGCACCGCACCAAAGTCCACGTGCGTGTCGCTGAGCTTCAGCTCCGGTGTGGCCACGTAGCAGGTGCAGCGCACCACCACCGTCGGGCCGCCCTTCACGTCGATCGCAAACTCAAAGGCGTTGGCCCTGCTGCGAATCACGTCCTGTTGCTCTTGCACGCGGGCATCCAAGGTGATGTCGAGCGTCACCACCTCAAGCGGGTCGAGCTTGGGCACCTTCACGGGCTCCACCTCGAGCGGCAGCTTCGCGAGTTCCTTCTTGTCCATCATGAGAAAAAGCGTGTAGGGTGACGTGTTGACCAGGCGCACCTTGGTCGTGCGCACGTCGTTGCGAGTCATGTGGCCAAAGTCAACAATGTAGGTAGCCAGCACCTGCTTCGTCGCACCGCCGGCCGTGGTGGAATTGCGTCGCATCGCACGGCGCAGCGGCAGTCGCAGGCTCGTGCCGTCAGCGTTGACTGTGTCGTCGCCATCGTCTTCGGGGTCTTCGTGGTGACGTGGAGTAAGGCTGCTGGCGCGTTGAGGGTGGTCGCTGCTCTTGCTCCTCTCCTTGGCTGGGCGCGATGCCAGTGGGGGGCGAGACGGGCGGTCGTGCGCCATGGCCGGTACAACGGAGGCTTTCCCGTCGCCTGCGTGAATCGATTTGCGGTCCACTTTGCTCTCGTTCAGCAACGCTTGGCAAAAGGCGCGGCGCTCAGCCTCCAGCTGCACCACGTCAACGTACCGACCAGCCGCGGTGTGCTCCAGTGCCAGCTGGTTCGTGCGCTGGACGTAGGGCGTCAACTCTGTGCCGTCCTTGGTGTCGCGACGTACTTCCTCAATCATTGGACCGAGTCCTGTGCACGTAGGATCACGCTCCACCGGGATGGCAGGATCGGTTCCCCAGAGCGAGATGGTGTTCATCTGACCGCAGCCGCGCACGCGGATTTCCTGCGGGTCAAAATGCCCGACCTGCACCGTGAACGTCTCCTCGAGTGCATCGGGGACGGTCGGTGTGAACTGCACGGTGATCTGCGTCTTGTCCACAACCACACCGGTCATCGGGCTCACTTTGAGGCAACCGCGGTGCTTCACCGAGAAGAGGCTGACGTCGAAGTTGGCCGCCACACGCGACGGGTTGCTAATGGTGATGGTGCGCGTCGCCGTGTCGTAGTACTGCAGCACGCCAAAGTCAAGCGAGGTGGTATCGTACTGGATGGAAACGTCGCCGGCGGACCCACGCAGCTCTAGTTCGTGTGGCCGGCCTCCGAGAACCTCGCAGACAGCGGTTGCCTTGTGGGTGCCGCTGCGGCCATAGAAGGTCGCCTTAACCACCTGTGAACCACCCGGTGGAACGGTGCCGGAGAAGGGGACAAAATCAAAACGCCGTGCGGCATCCTCGTCAGCCGTGGATTCTCCCATCTGGGCAGAGGCGCTGTCTGTCTTTACGCCGCGCTGCTTTGACATGTAGTCGCGCAGCTTCCACTCAAAGGACGCAGGAACCAGCTTTGAGGGATTGCGAAGAACCACCTCGCGAGTCTCCTCCGTGTCCTTGAGAATCACGCCAAAGTCGATTCGGCTCGCCGGCTCCAGTTCCACGCTCGGAAACGTCGCAGTGGCGGACACCCG
Organism: Wallacemonas sp. TrypX; assembly: GCA_030849625.1. Lineage (NCBI taxonomy): Eukaryota > Euglenozoa > Kinetoplastea > Trypanosomatida > Trypanosomatidae > Wallacemonas > Wallacemonas sp. TrypX. The sequence continues at coordinate 199,227 of JASANP010001164.1, forward strand.
TACCGACTCCGTGAATGGATGGTTGGCAAAGGAGATCTGAAGCCTCGACTTGACTGTGTAGCACGTCATGTCGCCAAAGAAGCCGGGGTCGAAGCGGACACCAACGACGGCGGTGGCACCACTTGGAAGCGAGAACGTGCTCGGCCCTTCAAGGGAGAAGGGAACCTTGCTGTCGCGCATCTTGAGCACCACATCCAGCGGCATGGTGGTTGTGTTCTTCATCGTGAACGACTTGGTCTCCGCAAAGTCGGACGGCGCCGCACTTGTCTGAGAGTGGACGTACTCAAACGAGAGCTGGTGCGTGCTGTACTGGATCGCCGGTGCGACAAAGTGGCCACTGATGGCTGCGCGCAGGATCTCCTTGAAAGTGCCCACCTGCTTGAGCGCGAACGTGTCGGTGAACGTGCCGACCTCCTTCGCAAAGCCGGACACCGTGAACGTGCAGCTGCCACGTCCAGGGATCAGTGCACGGTCGGGGGTGAGTGTGAAGGTGATGGGCAGTGAGCCCTCCTTGACCTTCGCGCCACGCAGATTCTGCCACTGGATCTCCTGCGGCCGCCGGCCCCTGTTCAGTAGCACAAACTCGCGCTCGACGGGCGTGTCAGTGAAGACATCGCCCACGTTGAAGTCGGACAGATCCGTCTCTGCGACCAACGCAAAGCCCGTGCCCACAGCCTTGAGCGCAATCGGCTTCACGGCGTTATCGTCGCCGTGCTCAAGGTGCAGACGCAGTTCATCGGAGAAGGTGCTCGCCTCGTCAAGGCACGCGATCACCTTGAGCGTGAGAGAGCCGTACGGTTCGATGACGCCCTCGGGGGGGTCTGCCCGGAAAACGGGCAGGCACGACTCCTCATCCGTGGATGCATCCGTGGGGTCGACGGTGTGGCGAAAGGCCGCAGTGTAGTGGGCGGGAATGGGGCTTGTGTTACTCACGACGAGCTCCAGCGTGCGGGCCTCCAGCAGCGGCAGCGTGCCGAAGTTCAGCTGCGGGGTTGTGAATTCCACATTCGGGCCGCAGGCACTCGCCGAGACGAGAATGACTTGCGCCAGTTCCTCCACGCCGACGACGCGAAGGCCGAGGGAAAAGCTGATGTTGCCGGTGCGGGTGGCGCGGTAAAGCACCGTGACAGACACCTTCTGCCGCGGTTCGAGAATGGTGGTACCATTGTCGCGGTCCGGCTCGCCAATGGTGACTGTAGCGAGGCCCGTCAAGGCCGCCGGGTCGACCAGCACAAGCTCAAATTTGCCAGACATCGCCGTGTCGTTGACCACCTCGACGTTCAACGCGTAGTCGTGGCCGACAAAGCACTTGCCAAAGTTCAGCTTCTCCACAGATGCGTAGAGCGGTGGCACCAGGCAGGCCGAGCGAACGGGGAGGGACTCCACGTCGTTCCCCACGTCTGCAATGTCGACCATGAGTGCCGTCTCGCACTCGCCGACCGTGTTCGACAGATAGTCAAGTTGAATACGCTGCGTCGCGCCAGGCTCCAGATTGCCGCCGTCAGGTGAGATTTGGAACTCCTTCACGTAGGCGCTGTCGTCGGGGAGATGCAGGTGGTACTCCATGGGAACCTGGCCCGTGTTGGAGATGTGCAGCGTACGCGAGTGCCAAAAGTTGTAGGAGACGTTGCCAAAGTCGAGCTCGTCCACGTCAAACTGGAAGCTCGGTCCGACGACGCGGCCGCGGAACTCGAGCGTCAAGTCCTCATTAGAGCCATGCAGGTGGATGAAGAAGGTTTCAGACACAATGCCGATCAGGTCGGACTGCAGCTGAACACGGAGTGTCTGCACCTCGCCCGGTGCCAGAACGCCGGCAGCGGGCTCGAAGACAAAGCGCCTGCCTAGTAGTGTCTCGGAAGGCAACACGCTAAAGCGGGCCTCGATGGCGCCAACATTCGTGATGTCGACGGTGTACTCGTGCAGAGCATTCATGTAAACATCACCGATGGGAATGCGCGTGTACTCGAGCACACACTGCGGGCCAACGCCACGACCAGAGAGTTGCAGCGGTATGCGTTCAGCGCGTCCGGCAATGTCTAAGTACGCGACCGAGAGCGACGACGTGGCGAGCTGAGGTCCGAACGTGACCGTGAAATGCTTGCTGCCGCTGCCGTACAGGACGCCGCTCGCCGGCTCAATGGAGAAGACGTCATCGTCGAACCCGTGGTGGGCGAGCTGGAGGGTGTCCAGTTGGGCCTGCCAGTCATCAGCCGTACCACGGCCGTCGGTGAGAGTCCCCTGTGTGGCGGCCATCATGGATGCCAGTGCGGCCTGCGAGCGGGTGGCGCGCCAGGCGCCCTCATCCGCGTCACTCGCGTCGTGCTTCCACGTGAAGGCCAGTGTGCGATCGCTGCGGTTGTGCACCGTCACGACCAGCTCGCGGTCTGTGGTGACGTAGGTGTCGTCAAAGGTGAGGCTATTCGTTTCTATTAATACATCAACCTCGATCCCGCCACCGCTGACGGACACGTCTTGCACCATGTCACCTTCGGCGCCAAGGAAAAAACGGAGCGTGCCACGGTACGTGTGCACCGCCGGAGGGAAAAACAGCAACTCCACAGGGAGCACGCCGTGGTCAGGCATCACCGTACCGCATGATGGGTTCACCGCGAAGAGAGGCCGGTGCGTAACTTCCTGCTCATCGTCCTCGCCGAGGAACGCAGCACGCCACTGGCACTGCTCCTTGCCGGGGTTGCGAAGGAAGAGCGAGGTGCTCGAGCTACCGCGTACGGGTGCGTCCTGCAAGGTGACCTGGCTCGGCAGTTCAAGCTGTCCTCGGCTAAAAAACGCGTGGACGGGGATGGTGAACTCCTCGTGGTCGGTCATGACATTCAGTTCACAGGTGTAGTCCGCTTGTGCCTCAGGCCGGAAAATGACCGTGTAGCTCACCGTCAGGCCCGGTGCAACCTTCAGCGTCGACTCCGATCCTTTAGGTGCGGTGAGGGAGAAGAAGCGGGACTGCGGGCGAGCCACGCGCAGGAACTGATTCTCGTGGGTACGGTTTTTGAACGTGAGCACCGCCTCGTATGTTTCGTTCGGCTGAAAGGAAAGAAACAATAGTTGCTGGGGCGTGATGGTAAACGTCGCATCCGGTGGCACTGTGGACGTTCGCCCTGTGAGTGCGCCGTCGGCGGTGCGGCTCGTGACTGCCGTGGAAGCGGGGTCCGCAAGGAACAGTGGGGTCGGGAGCGCTGCCTGTGTGGTGGGAGCCGCCGGGGCATCTTTCCTCGTGGTGGTTTCCTTTGTGCTGCCCGCGGCCGGAGCTCGCCTTTGTGTACCCGCAGGCTTACGCGGCTGCGATGCGTGCATTGACCGCGTGTGAGAAAATCCGACGAGACTAAACAAGGATACGCCCAACTACGACCACAGTAAAGGTGAGTGAAACGCCAAAAGCCAAACAAACAAAAAAGGACAACAAGGAGTGGGCCAAGAGTTGCACACACTAGTTTCGTGTAAAGTGCACCTCAAACTCCTTGGTAACTTGTTTCTTCTGTTTTATTTGTTTTCTTTCCCCGTATGGTTGCACACGTGTTCAAGAGCAGCGAGGGGAAGACGTTCACAGTGGCTGTTGCAAGGCGGCGAGGTGAAGGACGGAGAACAAAAACCAACGAAAAGCCCACGCACTCACTCCAAGTGCTGGTATGCGTGTACGCGCGTGGGTGTGATGGTACTCCTGTGTACACTCACTACTGACGCATAAGGTGAGAAGCCGGGGAAGAAAAAAAAGAGAGAAAGTAGAGAGAAGAGAGGGAAGAGGTCAGTGTTTGCGCCGAAAAGAGGGAAGTCTATCGGTTGGCCAACAGATGCGTGAAAAGACACCCGGTCGACACGTGCTGGTGGGAGGAAACATGGGGGGAGTGGCGTTGATCTCAGGAGGCAATGGCTTGTGGGCGACACAAGAAAACAATTGTCTCGAGATCAGCACAGCGTCGTGACCACCGTTGCCAGCCAGTCTTTTCTCTGCGCCGAGAGAGAGAGAGAACACAAAAAGGGAAGGGAGGTCTTCTGAGTCGTGCAATCATCACGCACCAGCGCGCGTGGGATGCGGGGACACCTCCCACCAACATTTCGCGTTGCACACACGCGGTTAGGGTTTACCGGCTCTTTAGGCAAGGATAGTGATTGTTGTGTGTACGTGTGTGGGGGGGGGACGCATCAGTGCTGTTGCGTCACAGAACAACAAACAAAGAAGTGGAGAGGTGAAAGTGCGTGTGTGGGGGAGTTGGCTACATCATGGCTGGACGGAGGAAGGAGAGAAAGAGAGTGTCACCACCGACAACTCTCAGGTGTGTGTATGTGTGCGCACTTACTCTTCGGCGGTCTGGCGATTGAGGCCAGGAATGAGACGACGGCGCAGCAGATGCAGCACGCTCTGATCCTGCACGTTCGCAGATTCTAGGGTTGCGGAGGCATCATCGATGATCTGACCCTTGTGGCCCACAACGAAAGCGTTCATGTTGACATCCGAGAGAGACACTTCCTGTTGCTTGAACAGCGCCTTGAGCTGCTTGAACGTTGTGGCCACACTGACCGGCTCTGCCAGCGTGAACCGGCCTTCAGAGCACTGCAGTGACACAACGACAGTCTTCTTGGCGTCGGTGGACATGAGACGAATCGGCTCGGTCAAGCACAGGGGCGAAAGAAGAAAAAAAGGGGATGATAGCGCAGATACAAAGGCAAGTGGCTGAGACCCTGTCGGAACTAGTGTGGCACACGGGGAAGCAGAGGAGCGAGGAGCGATGAAATCGGAGAACGAAAAGAAAGGCGAGCGGTGAGCCGACAGGCACGAGTGCAATGGCGGCAGCGACGTGTGTGAGTGGGTGTGGATGAAAATGGGCACGATTGTGTTCATCAAGAATAAGCTCTGTGGCGGAGTGCTGATGTGTGCGCTCCGTCGTGCCACCTAACCTGGACATCGAAGCAAGTCTCGCGCCACCGCACCTCCGTGTGTCACGGTGGTCTCTGCTGCGTGAATGTGTGGCTGAAGAGTTTGTTGCGGTTCACCTAATGATTTCACTGTGGACTGTTAGCTCGTCCGCAGAGTCGCCGCTATGTGATTTAATCGCTCAGAAAATATCTCCGTGACGAGATTAGTACGCTGTTAACGTGTCTCCAACCCACCCAGCTGGTTGGCTCACACACTCTTTCTCTCTCTCACTCACGCGATCAATTCAATATCCACAGCACCCAGCGCATCCACCACCCACTGTGGGTAGTTCTTCTGGGGATAGTAGCGAAGAAAAAACTCCTGCACGTACTCTGTGAAGCGGCCGGCCTCAATCGCCGCACGGGCGCCGCGTGTGAGACCAATGAGGTAGGCAATGTTGTGATACGACAAGAGTGTCGCCGCCAACGAATCCTTGCACGCAATGCGGTGCAGGTAGGCGCGGCTGTACGTCGTGCACGTCCGGCACCGGCAGGCAGGATCGAGGGGTCCAAAATCGCTGGCGAACTCGCGCCGCGACAACTGCAGCTTGCCAATCGAGGTGAGTGCAGAGCCGAAGCGCGCCGTGCGGCAGGCGTAAACGCAGTCAAACATGTCGATGCCAAGCGCAATGCACACAAGGATGTCCTCCGGGTACCCGACGCCCATGCAGTAGCGTGGTTTGTCCTCGGGCAGGCCTTCCTTTGTGCAAAGGCGCACGGTCCGCCAGAACTGGTCCTTGGCCTCGCCGCCGCTCAGGCCACCGACGGCGTAACCCTTGCACTGCGTGCGCTGCACCATCTCCTTCAGGCAGTACCGCCGCAGCTCAGGGTCGAGTGCGCCTTGGATGATGCCAAAGATGCACTGCTTGTCGCTATTCGCGTTAGCCGCCAAACACCTATCCAGCCAGCGCACGGACCGCTTGCAGGCCTCCTCTACGCGCGGACCAGTCGTCAGCACGTGCACCACGTCGTCAAGTTGCATAATGATGTCGCCGCCAATGGCATTCTGGATGCGAATGCTGTCCTCAGGACGTAGCAAAAGGGAATAGTCACCTTCCGCATCGGACTCTTCACCGCCGCCGCCGCTGCCGCTGCTGCTGCTACCGCCACCGCCATGGGTGGACTGGAAGCGTACGCCCTCCTCCGTGATGTGCGCGAGCTTCAGCAGGCTGACCATTTGAAAGCCGCCGCTGTCCGTCAAGATGTTGCGCTTCCAGCCTTCGAGGAAGTGAATGCCGTCCATGTTGTCGTGCACGCCATCCGGGGACGTCTGCGTGCCTGTACGGCGCTCACGATCGTTTTTGCGGCGCGTGAGCTCGCGTAGAACGTCCTCTCCTGGTTTCAGACCGAGATGGTAGGTGTTCCCCAGTATGATTTCCACATCCAGCTCCTCCAGCTGCTCCACGGTCACTCCCTTGAGCGCCGCCTGCGTTGCCACGGGCATAAAAATGGGTGTGCGCAGAGGGCCATGTGGCAGGTGGAAAACACCGCTGCGCGCCGCCGTCGGCTGCTTGCCAGCGGGTCCCTTGTTCGTGTCGAAGGTGAACACCGGCGGGTAAGTATTCGTCATGGTGATGCCGTGAGCCGTCTCCGCGCGCAGTGAACCCTGTTCAGTGTCAGCCCTGTTCGGCAAGCACGTGTGTGTCAGCACGCCAGAAAAAAAAAGGGAGAAAAGCGCAGCGTGTGTTGTTTGCTCACCGGTGCACCTCAACGATGCAGGAGGAAGAAAAGGGACGGAAAGGAGGGGAAGAGAGTGCTTGTGAGTGAGAAGAGGTTGAAGGGGGATCGCAGCGGATGACGCTGTGCGTGCGTCTGCATGTGTGTGTGCGTGTGTGTGTGTAAGAGAGGGAAGAGCTAGAAAGCGCAACATCGTCGCAGTCTTCCCGACATCGTTTGCAAGACGCAGCGGAGGAAAATGAAGACACATAAAAGAAGCAAGATATGCGGCGGGGGCGTATGTAAAGGCCACCCCACGCACGCACTGTTTCGCTCACGCCGCCGCAGCCTGGGTGTCCGGGCGTTTAAACTGTTGACTGCCGCCTGAGGGGAACCACCGCACGGCTGCCGTTGAGAGGTAACGACGTCCGCTCACCGTAGAGAAGCGTCGCTGGCCGTGAACGGCCCCCACGCACTCAAAAAACTTGTGAGAATAGGCCACATAAGATAGACAGACACGGCGAACCTGTGCGTTGAGGAAGAGGTATGCAAAAACAAAAGAAAACGACGTGAGCAAAGGAAGAAACGAAACGAAGGAAGCCAAACGACAATAACACATAAAACAAATGGCGAGGATGAGTCGCAGGAGACCGAAAAGAGTGGGAAACAAGAGCAAATGAGCGCAAATGGGGCAAAAGAAGTAAAGGCGTCCACGACCACCCCAACAAAGCACGGCACCACGAACGACTGACTGTGCGCCATGACACGGGCACGGTGTAGGTCCCTCTCTAGTGCATTGTTTGGGATCAGGTGCGCACGCTACGTTGGTGCAACGAAAGCAATGGTGAACAAACGTAGAAATCTAGTGATAAAAAAACGGTGTACAGACCTGTGTGTGTGTGTGGTGGGGGGGGGGGTATGACTATGACTGTGTAGGTGTGACGAGAGATGTTTTTCCGCACGCACACACCAACTCGCCAGACAGGCGACGGAGTGTCCACGAGCCGGTGCACACACACACACACATGTGCACCGTGTGCAAACGAAAACAAAAGGAGTCAAACCGAACAAAAAAAGAAAAATAGCGTTGACGATGAGTGTGGACGATCAGGATGATGATGCACCCGGTGGCGCTGCCCGAGTCTGTGGCGATGTAAAGAGTACACGCACAGTGAGGTGCGCGCGGCGCAGGGAGAAGGGGAAAGAGGATGAGATTTGTTGTCTTTTTTTTTTCCTGGTGCTCCAGTCTACCGGTGTGCACCTCAACGCTTCATCTTGCGCTTCGCCTCGAATTCCTTCATGAATGCCATCTCCTCAGCAAACATTTGCTGAGCCGTCTTCTGGGCATGAGTGCCAGCGGCAGAGCCGGTCGCTGCCGCCTGTGCGGGACCGGTAGTGGCGGCGGGGCCAAGGCCGTCGCCTTCGGCTGTGGTTGAGTCGCAGCGAGGCGAAATCGAGTTTGACAATGGTGTGAACCGGACTGATCCGTTGGTGCGGTTACTGTACGATTTGGTGGCCTGCATGAAGCGTGGTGTGCGCCTTGGAACACTGCCGCTGCCAAGGTGCGCGCTCGCTGGTGTCACCGTGTTAGACGCACTGCCGTTGGGTGCCGAGGTGACACCGGTCGCGTCAGCAGTGCTGTGGTGGCCACTGGATGCGTTGGGGTCGTCTTCCGCGGTGCCGAGGGGACCACGCATAGAGGCGGTGACCGGGCTGCGTCCGCCGTCGGCGACATCAATGTTGTCATTCACGAGCGGACTGGCGGTCCACGGGTACGTGGCGCCACGCTTAGCGGACAACCCGTTTGCGCTGGTGCCACCAGTGGTGGTTGGAATCGACAGTGAAAGAACTCCGACCTCTGGATTCACGTGGCGGCTTCCACTGTCAGCACTCGGTGTAGTCTCGAACGTTGCGGACGTTGGTTGAGCGTCACCACGCGCAAGGAGTGGTGACGCCGCGGATGCAACGACGACTGACGGCGGTGGTAGTGATGCCGTGGCAGTAGTGCTGGCGACCGTGGTGGTGGTGGTGGTGTGTGGCGGCGTGTTGTGTTGTGTGGCCCCACCTTTAGGGGTCACCGCTGGCGAGTGGCCGGTGTTCGAGGGGGAGACCAGCAGGTTACCGCTCGACGACGTGCGTGACATAAGAAAATGCGTGAGTGAGGCTAGCTGGTCCGGCGGCGGCTGCGACGCGGCGGTGCCAGGCCTGACATGCGACGAGCCGGCGGCGGGCGTGTGCGTCACCGCTGTGCGTGGGCTTCCCGAGCGGATGGGAAGCTGGCCAACAGCAGGGCTGTGGTTGAGTGCCGCGGTCGGAGTGGTGTCCGTGGGGGAGAGGTGGTTGGCGTGGCTCGTCGTCGTGGCGCCTGCCGGTGAGGCACCACGGCTCCCGTCAGTTGGTGCTCTCGTCTTCGACCGGCCTTCGCCACCAGCCGCTCGTGCGACCGACGTGGCCCCGGCGGCCGGTTCACCAGAAATCGGCGGCGGTGGGGCCAGCGTTGCCGTGGTGTTTGCAGTGGTGTGGCCCTCACCCTGTCCGCCTTCCTCGGTGAAGTCAAACAGGTCGTCGGCGTCGCCTGTGAGATCGACGTACACGAGAGAGCTCTCGTCGCTGGTGTGGTCGGGGATGTCTGAGGCCTCCTGAAACTGGTAAGACACATCGGCGCCTTGGGAGGATACGGCATGGCAAGAGCTCGTGTAGCGAAACTGAATCGAGTCGAGTGTGACGTTGTCGGTCGCAAGGGACGCGTTTTGCATGGCGGCTCGTCCATTGACCGCCGGCAAGGGAAGGGGACTACACTGAGAGTTCAGGATGTCCCGTTCAGTGGTGGCATCTGCTGCCGCCTCGGGCGCCTCCACGCCAGCGGTTGAAGAGTGCGCGTCATCCTCATCCGTCTGAGACGCCTCACGTGAGCGTGCACAATCACCAGAAAAGTGGTCGGAGAAGCGGTTGCTGGCACAATCTTCCTTCTCCGCCGCCGCACCTGGAGACGACGTGTAGGTGGCGCCTGCCGGGGATGTTAACGTGTCACTCGGCGACAGCCAACCATCCCCACCGCACGACCTGTTCAACCATTCACGGCCAATGTCCGGCATGGGAAGGCCGGACTCTAGGCAGTGCAGCAGTGTGCCGGCTGTGGCGTGGAGCTCATCGAGCTTGACCCACAAGGCACCCTCCAACTCATTCCGCTCGGCGCGCTCATCAAAAACAACGCGGTCCATGAGCCTCGGCACTGCGCGGTCGCGCTCTTTCTGCTGAAGAGCTTTTTTCATTTGTTCTAGTTTCTTTTTGCCCTCGCTCTTCTCCTTCTCTGTGCGTGGGCGGCGAGGCGGTGCGGAGGCGGCACCAGTGCCAACCGGCCTGGCGCTGAGGTTGCAGCGGTACAGCACCTTGACATCGGACATACCAAAGCTGCTGGCCGCCTGGCACAGCCTTGCCGCGTGCGAGGTGCCTGAGACACACCAGTAGTGCCACCCGTCTGCGGCCACGCCCACGTAGCACCCCGACCGGTCTTTCTGACCGAGGATGTCACCGTAGTTCCACCCGCTGTGTGTTCTAGAAGGGGCGGACTCGAATGTGTACATACTCTCATCGATCAGCTTGTAGCCGACAGGCTTTTCAACGGCACCGGCGTCGAAAGGGGGTGGCTTGACGAACCCTTTGAACTTGGCGCGCTTCGCACGGATCTCGTCGTCGTAGGCCGCACGCCGCTCCTCGCTAGACAAGACCTCGTAGGCCTTTTGGATTTCCTGGAAGCGTTGGATTGCTTCGTCAGTGCCGCCACATCGATCAGGGTGGTGCTGCAGTGCGAGACGGCGGTAGGACGCTCGAATTTCCTCTGCCGACGCGCTCTGTTTCAGTTCCAACGAGCGGTACAGCATGTTTATTGTGAGTGCCGCTTCTGCAGTGGCCAAGAGCTGTCGTGTTCTCTGAACCAATGTGTATCTGAATGTGTTTGCTGACTGCACAGCAATGGACAGGTGCAGATGTGTGACCGCAGTTTTAGTGAGTGTGATTACTGTTATTGTTGCCTCTAGTTGCGATTGCAACTACGAATCGCGCGTGTGTGCGTGCGTTCCTTCGCTGAGAGAAAAGGGGAAAAGCCAAGTCAGTCGTGAAGTCTCGCAAGAGGGAATTGTCTCTCTACGCGAACCGCACACGTACAGTTGGACGAGCAGGCACAAAAAAAAAAAGCAGCGGGGTGGGGTTGGCCTTCGGATCAAGAACGGCCTTCAAATGGAAAGGAAAAGAAGCTTGTTCAATGAGTGGTGGTTTCTCGCAACAACTTAAATGAGACAGCGAGATTGTGTGCGTCGGCGTTGACCGGAAGAGGAACAAAAGATAATTGAGGAAGAGAGAGAGAGAGAGGAGGTTGTTCAAGGTAAAGCCCGCGTGATGGGAGGCAGTGTGTATATGTGTGTGTCCCGCGCAATCCTCGTCGCAGAGTGCGCGTGACTCTTCCGCGTAAGCAGTTCCCACCCCGCACATGAGCACTTACAGCTCCCCAGCGCGGCCTCTTGACATGGGGTATGTGTAGGTGGGTGCATGCGGCGAGGCTCTGTAATATGCGCATAGATTCTGTTAGATACAGCGAGAGTGGTTCTCGCTGTACCTTGGTGAAAGCAAAGCTGGAGTAGAGCAAAAGAAAAATGGAAAATGCAGGCCCAGCCACCGATATCAAGTCAGAACAGCTCAAGCGTGAAGTTGGGGGGAGTCAGCTTCCCAAGCCCGGGGATCTGTCGCCCGCTGCCCTCAACGTCATCCTCGCTCTCATCCTCGGCCAGGCCCAGACTCAGTCTTGGCATGCGGACAGTAGCCTTCTCTGCACGCTGCTCGAGGGCGTGTCTCACCTTCTCCTGCCACAGGCGTGCCCCCTCCGCGTCGTCCTCAGCGGCACCCTTGTAACGCAAGAAGGGATGGCGGAGCGCTTCCTGGGTGGTGATGCGGCGCTCAGGCGTGATGGTCAGCATGCGCCGAAGCAAGTCCGCACCGTCAGCAGATATCACCGCAGGGGAAAACTTGATGTCAAAGGTGGGTTTCGCTGCCTCGACCGACGCATCTGCGCCATCCGATGTCGGGGACCCCAGTAGCTTCCAAATGGCACTGAGAAGGGCCAGCTCACCCTCTGCGGAAAAGAGGTGCTTTTGAAGGATGAGCTCGGCGAAAACAACACCGAGGCCCCACACATCGAGTGCCATCCCGTACTCTTGTGACCCCATGAGTGTCTCGGGGGGTTGGTACAGCATCGTTGTGCGTGTCGACGCAGGTGAGTACGCCACGTGCGGCCGGGTGAGGGCGTTCGCACCGTCCGTGACAGTGGTGGTGGTCCCTCCATTGGACAGAAACCGCGCTGAGCCAAAATCCGTGAGCCGCAGCTCACCGTCTGGAAGAACGAGAAAGTTGCTGAGCTTGATATCGCGGTGCAAAATGCGGCAATCCTCATGCAGAAACCGCACGACGGAGAGCATGCGGCGAAGGAGGTAGCGCAGCACGGAAGGGTTCGGCACGGTGTGATCAGCACTCCCCCCACCGCCGTGGCGGCGCACCATCGTTTGTCGCCGCAGGTCCGAGGCACACAACTCCATCACTAAGCACAGCTCATTGTGAGGGGCTTCCACGACGCGGTACAGGCGAATGACACCGACGGAGTCGTCTTGACCGTAGGTAAAGACTGATTGTTCGTCGCCGGAGGAGGAGGACGTAGTCATCGGTTGCGGTGGCTTGTTGCGCCGCAGCTGCGACTGGTGGTTCGCGTGCCGCAGAACAGTAGCCTCGCGCAGCACGGTCTCCTCTATTCCCCGCCGGCCAAAGTCGTTCGGCTGCGAGAAGAGCCGTTTCACTGCATACCGGCGCGGTGCGATGGCGGCACAGTCGTCATTGCTGTTGCGTGCCTCGTGCGCGGCGTACACGGCACCTTGCGCACCTTGTTGGAGCAGGGCATCCCTGACCAGGCCACACCCTTTCAAGCTCAGTGTGTCCGGGGGTCCATCCACAAACGGGATGGGTGGCGACGCAGAAGGCTTCTCAGCCAACGGCCATGCGGAGTCGTAGACAGACCACGTTGACGACGAGGCTCGGCGCATGCTTCTTTAGAGGGCACAAGTACGCTGCTCCCGTGAGTGGCACTCGGTGCGGTTCCTGTTGCTTTCCTTTTTCGCTCTGTGTCACGTTCTTCGGTTTACGAGGTGGTTAGTCAAGTCGCAGCACGATAATGGAAACTGCACGGATGGTGCCGTCCGCGTAGCGCCACGACAACAACGAAACAAAAAAGGGGGAAAGAGCGAAATGGGCGGAGGGGATGGAGATGGATTCGTGAGTGTGGCGTGAAACTAGTGAAGCTGCAGAACCGTAACTGCGTTGAAACGAGACCGCACGCACTGAACGCGGCCGAACGTTGGCATACGTGCGGCATGCACACACAAGGAATGACGCAGGTCGCACAGGTACAACGGAGATGGGAACGTGGTCAGTGGCCACGAGATGAGGCTGTTTGTGGTGTGCTACGGACGAGTGGAAGCTGATGGCAGCGCATCATCCACACTCTTCCATCCACACACGCACACGCACACATGCACGCAGGGCAGTGCATCGTAACAGCACCACGAACCTCGCAGCGGCAGATGCAGGTGGTGGGGGAGGGGGCGTTGCTGACTATTGATGTTGCATTCGGGAATGCCTCTATCGGCAGTGTCCAAGGGACCAAAACAGGAAAGAGAGAAAAAAAACATGAGCGGGCGGCAAGGGCGAGCCCCCCGAGCGCACACATAAAGAGACGCCACGCACATAGCATACATGTTCGCGGAGCACCGTCTGTGCAATCCACGAGAGCCAAAAAAAAAAAGAAAAGAAAGTGGGAAAGAAAAGCCAGGAGACACAGTGGCAGGAAAAAACAAAAGAGAACAAAAGGTGGCGCAGCGTAGACTAGTGGTGTCTCATGCGCGTCATCATCTTTTTTCGGCTCTCCTTGGTCCTGTTTGTCTCACGCTTCCCCCGTCAGGCCAACTACGTGTGGCTCACTCATGCTGGAAATGCTGGTTGGAGCGGAAATCTTCGTAGACGGTGAACATGACGTGAAGAGAGTCAATGAGAGAGTTGTATGTGGGGATGTCCACTAGGGCACACAGCGTGCGTACATACTGGTCCATGTCTAAGTCGATACCGGGCGGCGGGAGTTGCACATCCGAGTTCAGGAAATCCTCGAACTCCTGCGGCCAGACCTGCAGAAGCGATTCCACATCGGGCATTGGCTTCTGGTAGTTGACAGTGGGGAGTGCTTTCTTGTAGTGGACCTTCTTGATGTCCGCAATCCACCGGTCGATGACTTCGGGACGGTTGGCGGCGTCTTCGAAGGAGTCCACCACTTGCGCGCCGGCCCCACCACGCACGTTCGTGGCGCGGAGCTCCAGCTGAACGACCGCCGGGTTCGACTGTGGGATCGCCGGTTCGTCGACGACGTAAAGACCGAGGCCATCGGGTGTGCCGTCGGGGCGAGGGATCTTGACAAACGGATCGAGGTCCCCAATGGCGGGGATGTAATCAGGCACAAAAGGACGCAGCTTCGCGGGGAGCTCGGCCACGAAGGGCTGGTAGTCCTGGATGTGCTTGAACAAATCTTGGATTTCACGGCTGGCCTTGGCGTTGACCTTGGCGTACCGCTCCGGGCTGTATTCTAGGTTGGACATCACGACGGGGCCCTCGGTCGTTGTGTTGGCGCCCATCATGGGTGCCTCGCTGAGTGCGTCAGGGCGCTGGCCAGCGTAGTTGACCGCTTGTGGCGTACCAGCGTCCTCTTCCTCCTCTTCCTCTTCTTCCTCCGTCTCCTCGTCGCCGTCGGGCATCATGGATTGCACGTGCTCGGCGTGCGTGGGCGTGGGGACGTTTTCCGCGTCGCTGATCGACACCCGCTCATCCATCGGGTTGTTGAGGATCAGCTCGCCAACTCCCGCAGTCGCCGCGCCAGGGTTCGCAGGACCGCCCAGAGAGGTTGCAGGGTTTCGCCCCTCTGACGTGGCGGGTGTGCGGATGTTGCGTGCGTCGTGGACAGCGTACGTCTCGTCGTTGGGGGCGTTGTTGATCAACTGGCCTCCAGCTGGCAGGCCCGCACCAGCGACATTCGGGTTGTTGTTGAAGCCGGTCGGCCCAGACTCGTCGGAGCTCGTCATTTCATCTTCAGAAGTTTCTTCCTCGGTCGTGGTGGTCTCTTCCTCCTCGCTGGAATCGTGGGGCTTGCTCATGGTCTGTCAACGCAGGCACGGCGCGTGCGACAAAGTAGGGGGAAAAAGAGAAAGTGGGAAAAGGAAAAGAAAGGGCGTCGACACCCACAAGCAGGAAGTATGCAGTAAGGGAGAGGGAGAGGGTGGGAAGTTGCGAGTGACCTCTCAAAGACAGCTCAAAACTTACGGTTCTGATATGTGTGCGTGCGTCAGAGGGTGAGGGGGTGGTTACGAGTGGGGCCGTGCGGAATGGTTGTGAAAAAAAAAAGAAGAAGGGGCGATGGGGAAAGCAGAGGATCACAAGCCGTTGGGTGAAGTGGAGTGTTGTTGAGAGAGGGATAGAAAAAGCAAGGGAAGGGGGCGTCGGTGCTACGCACATGTGAGCCAACGAAAGAGTCGGTATGCATGCAAGTAGTATTCTCGCAGAGGAGGGGTTGGATGTGACCCGTTCTCACGCGGTGGTGCTGATCAAGGTGTGTTTGCTTTTTTTTTTAGCAGAAACAAACCGCAGGCGGCACAGGACCAAGCAAGCATGCGTGTTCCAGATCGTCGTGTTTATTCCTTCATGTCGCACTAGCCTGTGCCACTGAGTGTTTGGCAATAGCAAAGTCACTGGAAAACAAACGAAAAAACAACAACAAATAAACAAGCACAATAAACGGCCTCTCATCTAATCTTTTGTTAAGTCTTTCTTGGCCTGCTCCAGATGAGGCTCTTTCTCTTTCCCTCCTTTTACCGTGCGTGTCAGTCGTCACGCGGAGAAATGGAGGAAGGAGAAAAGAAAAAATGTGGTGCCTGCGGTGCGCGGCAAACGACGAAAGGTGAGGGGGGCGGCCGGCCGCTTTAAGCTGGTCCTACAGACACCAAGAGGTCAACGACTGCTAACAGGGAGAACACTGCCGACACGCCATTCGCGCGACTAGGAGAGTGCGCGAAGCTTGGAGGGCAGCGTGGGTGGGTTGGGATCCTCGCTCGCTTTCTGCTCAAGCTTGCGCTTGATGTACATGCGGAACGCCTCCGAGCAACGAGAAAACTGGAGGTTGAAATCCTCTTCGTAGCCTGTCGGTGGGTTCTTGAGAAGCACGTACAGGTCCTCAATCCCTTCGAGGGATGTCAAGTGGTTGCGAATGCGCGCAAAAATGACAGTCATGTTGGCACCGGTGTTGGCGCTCCGTGGAGGCACCTTCGCAGGCTGCGAGGTGGCCTGTGCCGTCGGCGTTGGTACTGTGCGTGGGGCAGGCGCCGGCGGTGTCTGTTCCTCGTTGACAGCGTGCACAGGCGCGCAGTCCGGGTCCACGTGCCGAGCCGCAATCTGTGTTCGGCGTGGCGTCGTACCGCCACTTTGCCTGCGCTGCGGTGTCGCGCCGCGGTGCGTGGATGGTGGCGGGGACTGGGACGCGCGCTGCAGGCGAATGCTGTCCTCCACAGCCAGCTCATCGTTGCTTGACTTGTTGCGCCGAGCTGTCTCCAGTGACTCGAGGCACGCACGAATGAAGTGCGCCACCAGGCTCTGCGTGCCCACGGTGTTTTCCGCCATTTTAAGGAAGTCCGATCCGTGGCGGCGTGTAGCGTTCTGCAGAACGGTCTTGACAGTGCGGATGGGAAGATCATCAAGGTTGCGGAACGCGCTGGGTGGGTGCTGCAAAAGGTACTCGTGGCAACAAAGGGCCACGTTCTCTGCCGCCACATTATCCAGGGAAAGCCGCATCACACACTTCACAGTGACCTGGATGTATTTGAGGTCGCTCTTGCGTCCGGTCTGAAGGTACGTGGTCGAGTAGCTGGCCATGCGTGAAACGAGTGCACTGAACACCTCGTTGGCCGGGCAGTACTCCAGAACCTTGAGAGTCATGTTGTTGAGAGCCTTGAGCACCCGCTCATTGAGTGAGAACTGCTCCGATAACAGACAGTCAAACATGGTCCCGAGGATGCGGAAAATGAAGGCACTGTCGCACTGTTGCCCCACCGCAGGTTCCACCAGCATCGCGTTCATGCACTCAATAAGCCCCTGTGCCAGGTCAGGCTCCAGCTTTTGGGTGTTCTCGTACAGCCTTGTCACCATGGCATCCAGCATCGCCGGCGAGCCCGATGTGTGGTCCGCCTGCAGATGTTTCATGAAGTCAGCGCACATCGTGCAGGCCACCTCCGTGTTTGCTGACCGAAGCCCAACCATAATCTCCTGTATCGAGTACACCTGCATCAGGTCAGTTGGCGCACTGTGGTGAGTGTTTGTCCTCGTCGGCACACAGTCACCGTCATCACTGTCGTCCTCCTCATTCAGTGCCCGAGTGACGCCGCGCACAGGTGTCGCTGCGTGCGGCTTCTTCTGCACACCGCCAGAAGCACTTGGTGGAGACACAGAAGTCCTTGCCTGAGCGGCCGTGTGGCTGCCGTCGCCACGTCCGTGAGCCACGCTGCTCCCCCGACGCGGCAAGGAGGCAGCACGTTGTCGCGGCGTCGATGAAGTGCTCGCGCAACGCGCGTGCGGCACGGCCGCGCGGCCAGGGCTACGCTGCTTTGGTGTGCTCTCCTCGTCCTCAGTTTCCAGGTTTACCGTGTTCACTGTACCACCCAAGTTGCTTGCGGTGTCATTCGCTGGTGTAAAAAGCTGCAGCTGCCTCTCAATCGCCGGAATCACTATGTTCTGATCAGCCACCTTGAGGGTCTGAGCACGCCGGTAGAACGGCTCCTCACCAATGATGGTGAAGCAGTGCCCCATCACGGACTCCGCCGCCGCGCGCACCTCTTGGAGGCGGTCCATGAGGGATGTAACGATGGCCGGAACGAGCTGCTGGAGTCCGCTTCGAGAGACGTGCGTGCCGGGAGTGAGTTCGTCAAAGCCTACCAGCATCGCCTCCAGTGTGTTCTGTCGACACACGTTGGAGTCAGACGTGAGCGGTTTCTGCAGCGTCGGTAGCACGCCGTCGAGACCAACGATCTTCACGGTGCTCACGACAACACGCATCGCCTCCTCTCGCAGAGTTGTCTTCTGGTCCCCGAGGTAGGACAGCGCGCCAGGGACAATCTGGCGTAGCCCGTGGCGACACTCGTCGGGGCCCGCAACGTCCACCACGACGGAGATGGTGCGCAGCACGTCCACAACGAAGTTTTTGTTCGCTTCCGTGAGGCGTGTGCCCAGGACTTTGAGGATGTGGGCCGCAGCGCCGGAGGGTAGAACGCGGCCGGTCGAGTCGAGGTAGTCATCGATGCTCTGCACTGCATCCAGTCGGTCGCGCCAGTCCTCGCCGCGGGTGATTTCGCGTAGAATGGCACGCAGATTGGGAGGCAGCTCCGCGGCGGTGCCCGCGGTGCTGCCACGCGGTGCCGCTGCACCACCACCGCTCAACGGGGGCAGTGTGGACCGTCGCGGCTCACCAACAGCGGACGCCGTGCTGACGCGTGGTCGCGGTGGTGGCGGCGGCCTATCGGGTGACGCGCCGGCAGAGGAAGCTGGGCGGCTCGCCGTGTCTGCTGCCTGCGGACGTGCACGACGGCCGCTGATGCGCGGTGATGACGCAACCGATGACGGCAGAGCGGCACTGGCCACCGAGCCGCCGAGAAACGCGCTGCTGGTGGCGGTGGCTGCCAGATCCTCCTCGTTTCCGGCAAGGCGGTCCAACTCCAGGCCGTATGCCGTGCGAACCGGCACCGGACACGCGGCGACAAGCGTGTCCACGATACTCGCACCGGCGCGGCGGCGCAACGCCATCAACACGTTGATGGCCGACGGTCGGGCTATCGGCTGCTTCAGATCAAAGCACGGCTTCTTCACGTATTCAACGATGCCCTTCGCTTCTAAAGGCTCGGTATCGATACCCGGGTCCAGCTGATCAATCAGCTCAACAAGAAAGTCGTTGGCTTCCTGGAGCTGCTTCGGCACCTTGGACTGTGACAGCGCCACAGTGATGTGCTTCACCACGAAGCGTGTACTCGTGCGCTGTGCGATGAGTGTGAGGAACGACTTGATGGGGCCCCGATTGGTTGTCTCCGTCAAGCGTGGCACGCACTCGGACACAATGACATACGATGCCCCCAGTGACACAACCGTGGCGCGCTCGAACAAGCTGCGTAGTAGCTCTAGGAGTGTCTGATACGCTTGCAGCGTTGATTCCTGTAGACTGGGGTACGTTCGCAGCACCACCAGCACCGTGTCGAGGAACTCAGAGCATTTGCTGTCACTCCACTGGTCTGTGATCGCCTTGGCCTTCTTGAGGCCCTCCACGCGCTTGAAGTTGTCGCGAGATCGAATCATCTCCGCTATCGACATGTCTCCCTCCATAAGACCTAGGAACGTGGGCTGTGCATCCATCTTCGCTGGCAGCGTCGCCTCCAGTGAGACGGGATCTTCTGCAACGTGCTTTGACGAAGCCATTGTCGCAGCAAGGCTGCTGCTCCCGTCCACGGTTGTGCGCGGACGAGGGAAGTGCTGAGAGGCGGTGCGGCGGCGCGCAGCGCCAGGTGGACGGGAGTCTTCTGTGCGCGGCACCTTCTTCGCAGGGGATGTCGACGGAGTGAGTCCGACAACCTGGGGCGACCCCACGGCGCTGGTGGTTGAGCTGCCCACGCGAGACGACACCTCAGCCATCTTGGCGCGTTGCTTGTCGTCGAGAGTGCTGAGCACCCCCTTGAACGGGTCCTCGCCAAAGAGCCGGATCAGCTTCGACAGGAACTCGTACGCGACGTCCTTGTTCGACGCCTTCTCATCGTTCACCATGCGCTTGAGCGTTTTGGGGCACCGCATGAACCGTGCGCACTCGGCGCCGTATTCAGGGTTGTCAACGAGCCTAATGCAGAAGTTCATAAGTGCCAAACGTTGTGACGGATTTTTACTCTGGGTGACTTGCTCCATGTCTTCCATGCACTGGTCCAAAGAAATGCAGTGATACTGAAGAAGCCGCTCCAACGTGGTCATGACGTGCTCTAGGACACTCGTTTTCTTGTCTTTCATCTTGTCAAAGAGCGGCGCAAGATATTGACGAGCGTACGCACCAAACGCGTTGCGAAGACCGCGTGCGCATTCCTGGATCATCTTGAACCCAAGCAGCATCGGCGGTGCCTGTGGATCAATCAAATAGAGCCGAATGAACGCAGCCAGTTCATGATAGTCATCTGCGCGACGGTATCGTGGGGCAGCGAGAAGGGGCATCAAGTTGTCGGTGACGTACTGGCAACGATCCTGCCAGGGTGTCTCCTTATCCAGAGCTTGGCGGAAAAAGTTGCGCGGGAGCTTGGGCAAGATTGGAGTCTCGTCGAGCAGTTCAAAGGCAAGGTCGCCACCACCGTCACCCTGCGACCCACCGGCAAGTGAATTTGCTAGCGTGGAGGACTGATCCGCACCGGTCGCGGGAGATACAGTTGCCGCACCTCTGACGGCCCGCGGTGGCCTTTCCCCGACCTTTATGGACTGGAACTGAGCGTCAAGCTCTTGCACTTGCACATCACGCAGCTCTGCGAGGAACGGTTTGATGCCGTTGCCAAGATACTTGTAGCACTGGCAGCAGACGGCACTCGCCTCCTTTCGCACCTGAGGGTTGGGATCATTGAAAAGTGGGAGCGTCGCCTTCAACACCTGCTTCACAGGGACACTCGTGACGCCAAAGTCACCGATCAGGGAGCCACACAGCTGAGCTGCAGCAGCTTTGCTTTTGGGGGCTTTCTGTGCGAACCCACCGATGACACTGTCGAAGACTTCAGCGGCTTTTCCGTTCTCGACCAGCAGCCCAACGAATTCCTGGGCAAACTGCGCTGTCTTGGGTCTACCAACGATGCCCTTGTCAATGGCCAGCGGCAGTAGGCCGCTGCAAAGAGCATCGAGCTCGCTAGGGTCGCTGCACGCAGCAACGCTCTGTGCAGCCTCCATGAGAGGTTCTAGGGCAGCAGCCATTGATTCACTGGCACAGCTTTTCATGTTGCCTAGCAGCTTGGCCTTCCTCTCTGAGGGGTTGGCAGCAACAGCCTCATAGCCCACCTTCCTGGCCTTCCAGTTGCTGCTTGTCAGCTGCTGCTCCAGGGTGAGCCTGCTAAAGTCATCCTCTTTCTGCGGTGGGGAATTCGCCATGTTGGACATGCCATTTGTGCCAGCCCCGACGGGGCGATCGTCGAAGCTCATGCGCAGCAAATAGGTGATGCGAAGGTCGAGCTTCAGTCATACAACTGCAAAGAGGGGATGTGTATGTGTGAGCTGTCACCCGCCTGATGCAGCCTTCTCTTTTTCTGTTCAGAGTCTGCGTGTGAGTCTATCTAAGCCTGCGTGTCGAAGAGGAAGCGCCTCCGATCAACTGCAAAAAAAAAGACACGCTACGATGCGACAGAGAGAAAGAAAAAAAGCGGTTTGTGAAAAGATGTTTCTTGTGCAAGGTGTGGTGATTAGGAGAGAAGAAGAACGAACATTGGGAAAGGGAAAGGCAAACCCGCAAAGGCACATTTAGCCTTCTGCACGCCACTGTAGCGCACCCACCCATTTGAGCACTGCCAGTTCGAGCGCCGAAGCCAGCACACACGTACAGAATGAGTAGAAAAGAAACGAGAAGGTTCGCTGCGGTCACCATCAGTGTATAGTTGATGGTTGGTCCATATTGCCCGTGCAACCTGCAATGCATGTGTGTGTGTGTGTGTGTGTGTCTGCCAGCGTGCGTGCCACCAAGCTAGGCGAGAGACGAAAAAAGGTGAATGGTGCCCACGAGGCAACGGATTATGTGTGGTACTGAACAACAAGGGCATGCGCGTTGAGGGCAATCAAGAGACGAGCGACGCACCAAGGATGTCGAAATAGTGTCTACTGTACGCGCACCACCAGACTCGCTCCCTGCCCCAGCACACATAAAAACGATTTCCTCTACCTTTAAGAACTCTACCATGCCATTTTACTCCCTGGTCATCCAGCGCGCTCCACCACACACCTTCGCGTGCGAGATTCAGCCGTCAGGTGTATCGGGGTTGGTGGTCTAAGAAAACAGAGCTGTCGTCAATAGCAAACGAGAGGAAGTTTATCAACTGTGTTCCGTCATCGTTGCTGGCTAGGAACGGGTTCCAACACCGTACTTCATCTTGTGTGTTTAAAAAAAAAGTGACGTCTTCTTTTGATGGGGTTCATCCGTAATGGTTGTCTGCACGGCCTGCGCAACGGTGGACGGCGCGTGTGATCCACTGATGCTTCTATGCACCTTAGCACCCATGCAGTGGTCGTCAGAGTCACGCGTTTGTTCCTCACGTTAACACACCTGACGGGCACTGTCCAGTCATCTCCCTGAAAGGGAGCAAGCATGTTGACATGTGCATGGTGTTCAGTACCTACTTCTTCCGGCGTACTCGCTCTCTCGAACCACCCTCTTGCGCTCATACACTTCAACATACCCGTCATCACGGTTGATGACAATTACGCCGTCCTCCGTAACGACTGGGGCATTCCCCAACGCACGACGAGACGTGGAGGAAAACAAGGTGCGCGACTCCGAATCTGAGTCACCATCTCGGCTCTCACCGCCGCGGTGGCGGCGGCTGTGGCGGCGAGACCGCTTGGGCCCGCGGATCACCCTGAGCAGCTTGCGCAAAATTACGAAATAGAGCGCCCACCACCAGTATCGACGGACATAATACGAAACCTGACTGAGAACTAGCTTGCTCCCAGCTGTCAGCTGATCGATACGAAAGGTGTGTCGCATAAGTGCCCCGGCGGACGCCAGTTGGTCGCTCACCACCTCGAGTGTGCCGTTCATTTTTTTTTTTTGAACCCAGTAAAGTGGTGGCTTCGAAAGGGAAATGCAAAGAGTTGAGCGAAAGCGAAAATCAAAAAAAAAAACTGTCAAGCTCCACACTTCAGGGAAGCATCGTGAGGTGAGGAGAACGAAAGTGTGAATGCACCCGGAGGGACCAGCAGTGGGAGCTCCCCAGCGAGGGGGCACGTGAGCCAGGAGCGCACGAGAGGGTGAGGAGATCTAGCTACAGATTCACCGCCTTGGTGCAAGTGCCAGCGGTGTGAGGGCATCGATCTGTTCGTCAACGGCCCGCGCTCATGCACCGTCCGTGTGCGGAAGCGAACAAAGACACACATACACACACGCAATCAGTGACAGCGCGCCTTCTGGGGCATACCAGCTGAGAGAGTGGAGGAACGCCGCGTGCGCGAAGATGCAATGTTACTGCCGCAGCGGCTTGTGGCAAAGCAACGGGAGGCAGCTGCCGTACAGATGAGGGAAGAGGGAAACAAAGTGCTGTCATCGTGAAGCCATTTGACGTGACAGAGAGGAGGACTGTCACAAAGAAACTCGTTTGTAAGCAAGTGGTACACAAGTGAGAATGCGCAGTACAGAACAGTCCGCAGACAAAACAAAAAACTAGTAGGCAACCCGATGAGCTGATAGCTTTCATTCTGTGCCTGATCGTGCGAAGGATACATGCCGTACTCAGCTTTGCGACGTACGCGATGATGTCACAGAGGTGGAGGCGGGCGCCGTTCATCAAGCAACGACACGGCGGCTATAGTAGGTCAGGTGTCCACCCTCATGCACGCAGCGTTCATTTGGACGAAGTAGTCGAGAGCCGTTTTCCACGTGGTGTACTCTTCGTCTGTGAAGGCAATGAAAGACACGTAGAAGCGTTGAGGTGCCTCGCAGTGTAGGGTGAAGCACCGGCTGACACTGAGCACCGTTTCTTCATCCGTGTCGGGTGTTTTGCAAGCGACCGTACCGTCAGCACGTTCGTGCTTGCGTTTCTCCATAGGCTCGAGGGTAAAGGTCAGGCTGCGTAAAAAGGCTACCGGGATGTAACCGTCGATTGCCGTCGAGTCCATGTAGTTGTAAATGGCGATGCTGCCCTCGTCGCCGCCGACACTGCGCAACAGCCGCAACGCGGCAACGCAGTGGATGGGCTTATCAACGACCTCGTTGAAAATACACACACGTGTGCCGTCTAGAAGGCGCTCCATCGTGCGCTGCACTTCGGGCTTCATGACGGGTCGTTGTGCCGCGGAGCACCCCGGCCAGAGTGACATGATGAACGACACGCACGCGGCATCTTTGCTGCCGTAGCCTGCCGCCGTCGTGCGTTTCGTTGACAGTACAGATGCCAGGCGATTTTCACCCGGTGCGCTGGCGGTGACTGGTGTTTTTCCATCCAGAGTAAACAAGTTGGCACAACAACTCCGAATAGCGGTTGAGTTCGTATCGCGCTGCACGGCCAGTTTTCGCTGCTCTTTCCGCGTCATGTACGCAACTGGCGAGTACACATTCCACACGTCGATGGGAAACAGCTGGTCATTAGGGACTTCGACAGTGGCTTTGGCATCCGCAAACTTGACTGTCTTGTCTGCAGCCGCCTCTGGTTTTACTGTGGCTGGCGGCTGTTTCCCGGGTGGCGCCGGCCTCGGACGTGTTTTGACCACGCTACGCATGCAACGGTGTGGTGCCTTTTTCCTGTGAGGTGTGAGGGGCCTGGGTGCGCGTTTTGTCGTTGGGGAAGGGTGGGTGGGCGGGGTGCGTGTTTGTGGGTTGGGGAGGGGGGTGCGTGGGGGTGGGGTTGCTTCTGGTGGGCGCAGGGGCGCCGGCGCCGCCTGCCCTGGGCGGAGGGGCCCCTTCCCGCCGGGGGGAGGCGGGGGCCCGGGGGGCCGGGGGCCTGGTGAGGGCGGAGGAGCGCGGGTGGGGAAAGGGGGAGGGGTCGGAAAATGTCCGGGAGGCCGGCGCGCCGCGCCTTCTTTTTTTCCCGTGGGTTCGCTGCCGGGTCGTCGTTGCCCCTTTTCAGTTGGCGTGCGATATTGCCGCGTGACAAGAACTCCTGGAGGTCTTTTCGGCTGATTTTTCTCACACACGAGCTGTTTCTGTGTTTTGGTTGGTGAGTTGTGCTCCACACGTTCCTGTACAGAGGGAAATGCTAACAAAAAACAATCAAACAAACAAACATCAGGGAAACACTGTTGTGCTCGAACTGCCTCGTCTTCCTTACACTCCCGTCAATTCGCCACTCACTTGTGGAGGAACGCCTGAGAGCGTAGCTGCAGGCGGATGTGGCCAATTGCGCGGTCCTCCTCTTCCAGGTCTGTCTCCGCAGCGGCCTTCTTCGCACGGTCGGCGATGGTACGCACACGCTCAAGACGCTGGATGGTGCCCATCAACTCATCGCGCTTTTGGCAGTGCTGGAGTAGCTCGGCTTCGAGCTTCTCGACAGATTGCACGTTGCTGCGGTACTCCTGCTCCTTCTGCCTTTCGGTGAGGTTGGCTGTTTGCGCCGCCGTTCGCGGCTGTGACGCGCGGGCAGCTGACGGCTCCGGTGTGGTCGCAAACGGCGGGGGTGAGGGTTTGGGCCGCGTGCGTTGCTGTGCCGCAGCAGGCACTTCCGGCACCACCGCTACTGGGTCCACATGACTCTGGCTCTGCGGCTCCTCGCGTGCGGCTTGCACAGGCATCGTGGCCGGTGCGGCGCGGGCGTTTCGAGTGGACGGCTGCGCTGCCGCCGACGCAGTCTCTGTGCGCACGCGGTGTGCCTCGAGTTGCCGTTGCTCTTTGCGCTCTTCCTGCGCGTACGCCAGGTCCTGCTGCATGGTGCTGATGCGCTCCTCGAGCAAGGCGCTGCGCTCCTGTAGCTGTCGGTAACGCCACTCCATGTCCTCGTTTTCGAGGGTCACCTTGCGCAGCTGGGACTCTAGCTTGGACTGCGACGAGTAGAGGCTGTTGTTCTCCTCCTGGAGGCGCGACACCTCGCTGCGCAGCGACTGCAGCATGTCATCGTATGTGGCAGCGATTTCCTCGGGGTCGACATCCGCCACGGATCCGCGGATGCTTTCACTGCGACTCCGCGGACGCTGTGCGACGACCCGCTGACGCTGCTCTGGTGGCACCGAATCCTCCTCCAACTGCGAGTCGCGCCTCGCCTCGCGCAGCATGTCATTTGCATCTGGGGTCGAGTAAGCGTAAGGGTCCGTGTGCCGATGCTGCGATGTGCGGCGTGCGTCGCGCTGGCCTGATGGACTGCCCTGCTTCTGGGGCGTGTTGGCGTCTGAAGGGATGAGAATTTCCGCGTAGCAAAGGTCATCGTTGTCCCCTGCAAACGGGTCGTCTGCGTAGTCAAAGTCCATGCCAACTGACCCTCTCTTGCTGTGTGTGTATGTGTGGGGCTCGAGTGTTTTGATGTTGCTGAGAGTGGGGCCAAAGAAAAGTGAGGAAGAAAAAGAGAGCGTGTACACACATGAAGGCAGGGGTGGGGGTGGGGGAACTGAATGAACAGGGGCACAGCATGAGCTGGCTTGGAGCTCGCATGTGCGCGGACGGCCACCACGAGACCACTGTTGCTTGCGGCGAATGGTCCCCTGCGTGCCTTTTCGGACTTGCTTCCTTTCCCTGTCTCTTCTCGGCATTTCTTCGGCTGTTTTTTTTCTCTCTCCCACCTTCTCTCATCTTTATGTATACGTGCGTGCCGTTGCAATGACTCAGGTGGAATTTCGTCGTGCGTGCCTCTCATTCATTCGGTGCACCGACAAGCTCCCGCGCTCTATGGACGGCTCGGTGACGGGGGAGGTGGAAGGTTGTAGCGCGCAATGAGCATGTCTATGGAGTTTTGTATCACGTCTAGTTGCTCCCGAAGCGCTGTTGTGTCGCGGGCTTGCGTCACGGCGAGGTCGTCAACAAGTTGACGATACGGACGGCCGTCCACGCCCAAACCAGCCGCACCGATTGGCGGCACCCACGCTCGCATTGGACCACGGCCCGGCAACAACACCGGTTCCATGTACATGGACGGCGGGGGCAGGGACATTTCCTGCGACGGCCACATCGGCTCTGTTTGCGTGCCGATGGTGGAAACAGTCTGTGTGCCGCGGTCCACAACCATGACTTGCACACGCTCGTACAGATCCTGCGGCGGCGGCGAGTCAGGACCGGCGGTGTGGTCGAGGGCAGCAGGTCTGGAGGTGGGAGGAGGCGCGACGGTGGGAAACGGCACCGTGCGCGAACCGGGCACGCTCGCAGTGTCGTGCTCGATGGCGTGGGGCCCACCCACTGGCGACGCGGCAGACTCGCTGGCACCGCTTGTGACGGAGGCAGCAATGTTCGACACCGTCTCTTGCCCTAAAAGCCGCGCCATGCGCTCACGCATTTCATCCTGACGCTGGCGTGCCTCGTTCGGTCGTGGCGCGGCGGTCGTGGGGGTACGCGCGACGGTGAAGGGCGTCTCTGGCGGTGGAGACGTACTTACGGCAGGGGCCACGCCAGCACCAACAGGAGAGGCGACCGAAGGTTGTGCGGAGGACGACCGCGCGGTGTCGCCTTCCTCGTCGCTGGAGGACGTGGCCAGGTAGTCGCCTAGGGTTTTCATGGGGTATGAGGCGTGTGAATCGATGCCTGTGCGCGTCCACGTCTGCACTCCTCGGAATAGAGAAAGAAAGACAAAAGGCGAGAGAGAGAGAGGGGGGGAGAAAGAAAAGGAATTCAGAGAGAAGGAAGACGTCATCGCCGTGCGTGCGTGCGTCAAGTCTCACGACGCAGAAAGGGACAGGCGGACGACTGGTCTGCGCCATGCCTTCACAGCGCAAACGAAACCAGACGACCTGTGATTGCTTGGTCTTCTGGCAGTCAGGTGGTATCTAGGAATATAGTATCGGCGGGCACAAACAAAAGTAATACCGGTGCCCAAGGACACAGCGCGTTCGCTGAAGAAGGAGGAATAAAAAAAAGAAGAACGCGAAAGGAGCAAGCATCAGCACGTAGCTGTCAACCCACAGGTCCACACAGACACGCGGCGATGAGCCCAAGTATGAATCGCAGATTTATAGTTTTTTCCTTTGGGAGGCGAATACGAACAAAAGGGGGTGTTACGAAAGGTGGAGGGCGGCTGCTGTTGATGTACTGCCACGCTATCATGTGAAGAGGGCAAAGAGAACAAAAAAGAGGTGGAATAATTACTGGCTGCGAGAAGGGAGAGAGAGAGAGAAAAGGCGACCACCACCAGCGAGCCACGTCCTTTGGCGACAGAATCACGCGGCGCTGTCACATCACAGAACAGTACCCCGATTCCTTCGTGTTCTCCAAGGCACGGCGGTACCAGTTCAACTTGCTCTCGGTGTAGGGCGGGTAGCGAACGGACTTGACCGACTCCATTCCCATGCTTTCGCGCATCACAGTCTTCTCGTGGCTGAAGGTGTCGAACGTGTAGCGGCCGTGGTACCGACCCATGCCACTGTGACCAACGCCGCCGAAGGGAACGGCGACAATGCCACCGTGGAGCAACACGTCGTTCACCAGGTAAGCCCCTGACGTGGTCCGCTGGCCGATCATGGACGAAAAGCTCTTGCTCGTCGAGAAGCAATAGACGACAAGCGGTTTCTCACGTGCGCGAATAAAGTCAACCACCTCCTCTGGTTTCTCCCAAGTGACCATGGGGAGCAGCGGCCCGAAGATTTCGTCCGTCATGAGCGGGTGAGTCAGGTCCACGTTGTCGATCAGTGTTGGTGCGATTTTCAGTGCCTCAGCATTGACCTCCCCGCCAACCACCACGTCACCACCGGCGAGTAGTCCGTGGACGCGCTGGAAGTGGCGCGCATTCACAATGCGGCCGTAGCACGGATCAGCGAGGGGATCGGTGTGGCCGCCCATGAACGATGCCCGTGCGGCTTTGAAGGCTTCCACGAAGGCTGCCTTCACGTCCTTGTGGATGAGAACGTAGTCTGGCGCGATGCACGTTTGGCCACTGTTCGTGTACTTGCCCCAAAGAATGCGCTTCGCCACTGTCTCCATGTCTTTTGCGCACGTCGCGTCGATAATGGTAGGCGACTTCCCACCGAGCTCGAGCGTCACTGGTGTTAGGTGCGGTGCCGCCGCCGCCATGACAACCTTGCCCACCGCTGTGCCGCCCGTGTAGAAGATGTGGTCAAACCGCTCCTTCAGCACAGCCGTCGACTCCGCGACGCCGCCATTTACGACCCCGACAATGTCGGCCTCCATGTACCGGGCTAGTGTGTCTGTCATGAACTGGGCCGAGTGGGGGGCGAGCTCGCTGGGCTTCAGCACCACCGTGTTGCCTGCGGCAATGGCACCGGCGAGCATAGACAACACCAGTAGAATGGGATAGTTCCACGGACCAATGATGAGCACCACACCCAGCGGGTCCTTCTGCACGGTGAGATCCATCATGCGCATCACCCCCTCCGCCTCGGCAGCGCGGGGCTTCATGAGCGCGTCAAGGTGGTCCAGCATGTAGACGATTTCGTTCAGCACGACTGTTACTTCCATCATGTGGGTCTCAGTCTTGCACCGTCCAAGGTCCTTACGCACAGCTTCGTAGATGCCGTCCACGTTCTCGTTGATCATTTTCAGAAAATTGCGAAGAACCGATCGGCGCTGCTCGGCCGTTGCGAGCCTGTCCTTGTCAAACGCCTCTCGGCAGCGCCGCACAACACCGGGGATGTCGCCCACCGGTGTGGTGGGATACTCGCAGGCAGATGTGGACATGGGGAATGGGGGCAAACACGGAACAAGGCTAACGGGTGGGAAGTGTACAACACTACACGGAATGCTGCTGCAACACACAACAAACGGAAACCGCGACAGTAAACAGCGGGAGTGATAGGGAGAGGGGGGGGTGAAGGCGATGCGCGGTGAACCCTAAGGTATATGAGAGTCAGAGCGCTCGTCTTGACGCGCGTGACGATGACAGGGAAGAGGAATAGAGATGAACGGAGAGAAAGAGGTGCGTGGACGAGTGAGTAGAGAAAGAGATTAGACAAGTTGGCTCCACCACTCAGCCAACCGCGATAAGGTCTGCAGCACGTGTGCGCGAGCGGTCAAGCGCAGTATTTAGGACACGCCATCAAACGCGGGTACGCGCGTGTGTGTGTGTGTGTGTGTGTGTGTCTGTGAGAGAGGGAGGAGATGGGAGACAGCGAAGCACACACTGTAACAGCATGATACCGTACCACATGTTCGACTAAGTCAGTGGATAGAGGCTCCATTTGTCTCTCATGTCTCTCTCCCTCCGCGGCTGGCAGCTCTTACTTCTTTTTTTGTTCTCGGTTGCGGTGTCGTACCGTTCGAATAAAAACGAGAACAAATGTCGGAGTGCCCACCCGACATCCGATGTGGACCAGCGAGACAGTTCACCAAATTCGTCGCTGTGGTGACGATGAGCGAAGGAGAGAGAAGAAAGAGCGAGGAATGGAGAGAGAGAAAAACAGTCACCACAAAAAAAAAATGAATACTGCCAAGGCAACGCCGACAACAAAGCAGCTGAAGTGAGAGAGAGAAGGCTGCGGCAGCGTGTGATACCGATGCGCCGCCACCCATACACGGAGCCTCCTCTGGCAGTGGAGACTCACATTGCTTGACTTCTCCATTCTCATGTGAGTTTTCATTTGTTACATCACGGCGCAGTCATCCTTCTTCTTTTTTGTGCTGTAGTTGGTTGTGGACATGAGTACGGGTGCACGCTTGATGGGTGCCCGCTCTTCCGGTGCGCTTTCAACCGTGGCCTGAACCCGGTTGGCCATATCCAAGTCTTGCTTTTTCACGTCCACCCCAACGAGCTCCGCGGCGATGGCAGTAAACATGGCGTTGACGGCATCACCGGAGCGGGCGGAGACGAGAAAAGGACGCAGCTTGTTCGCGGCCGCGAAGTCCTCATGCATCGAGAGCGTCACTTGATGATCTGGCAGATCCGTTTTGTTGCCCACCAGCGCCGCAACGGGCACACGCCAGTGGTGTTGCTCCGCGGCGGCGGCCGTCACGGTTTTGAGCGCACAGTCACCCCAGTCTTCCATATCCTTGAAGGAGTCGCGGTTGGTGACGTCGTAGACAAAGATCACCGCGTCGCTGCCGTGCACATAGTTGTCGAGCATTTTACCGCCAATCTGTTGCCCGCCAATGTCCCAAATCTGCAGTGTCACGTCATACGGGCAGTTGGGCACCTGAACCTTCTTGGAGTAGAAGTCAAGACCAATCGTCTGCTTGTAGCTCTGCGCGAAGCCGCTCTCGCAGTAGTGGCGAATCAATGACGTCTTGCCCACGGCACCGTCACCGAGCAAAACCACTTTAAACGACACGGCATTTTCGTCGTCTGAAGAGCCGCTGCTATGCATTTTTTTTTTTACAGATCGGCTGTCACACGACGTGTGCAGACTAGCAAACTAATGTGAGAAGGCTGAAGACAAGGAGAACGATGCCTCAAGTCGACGCGACAGAGCAGGAAAAACACAGTGAAGAAGAACGAGGGAGAGAGAGACGGGGGGTGGGTGGGTGCTGGCCTCCCAAGAAAAAGCCTAAAGACACAGAAAAAAAAAGGAGTCTGTGCTCGAATACTCACAGAGACGAGGGAGTGAACGACGAAAAAAAAAAGATTCGAATTTGCTCGCCGGAGTAATACACAATGGTGATGAACTGCTTGTGCGCTACACGAATCACGCACACAAACAACACGGTGAAGCCGGAGAAGGTTGAGTGAAAAAGAGGGGAAGTGATCAGGCTCATCCAGAGCGTGTGAGAGTGTCGCGTTGCCGGATAGAGGTGGCATTCATTTGGCAGTACGCACGTGGCGGTACAATCCGCTTAGAAAAACAAAACAATGGCCTAACAGGCGAGTCTGAGGGCATCAGCCTATCAGCGCGTATGCCTGTACTCGTTCTTGTCTTTGGGTGCGCAGGTGCGTAAAGAGAAGGCTCGCAACGGAGAATGACAACAAGAAAAAAAGTAGAAAGTAAACAATAAATAAAGAAAGCGTGAGAAGCCCAATCGCGTCCAGCGCAGTGCGAAGAGATGAGTGCCGTTTTCTTTTTCCAGTCCGTCCATCGTCACTTGCACTGCAGGACCAGACTCGCGCCGGCGCGATACACCCACATCGCCATGAGGGCAATGATAATGGCGGACTTGGCGGGCCCTAAAAACTGGAAGAGCGCCCAGACGGCACCGAGCAAGATGCGCAAGGGGACGCCGAGCACCACACACAAAAGGATCAACATGGCACCGAGCAAGATAAGGGTCAGCTTGAGTCCAATCACCATGGCCATGACAACGCAGCAGCAAAGCACCATGCACATCATCACGGCGAGTGCCTTCTGTAGCATGAGAACCTTCTCCTTGAGCGTCGCAATCTGCTTGTCCTTTTCAACGATGACTTGTCGCAGCTTCTCGACCTCACGCATCAAGACTTTTTCGCGCTCCGTCTCAGCGTTCAGTGATTTTTCAGCCTCCTTGTGCAGCTCTAGCTCAACCTCGAGTGCAGAGTCCACGCTGGGGACCGCACATGCTGCCTCCGTGGACGCCGAGCCGGTGGCCTTCTCACCGCCTGACTGACCGGGTGTTGGCGCCACTGTGATCGCCGGCGCACCCGATGCGGCTGCCGGGGGAGGAATATCGGGGCGCGCATCCTCTTCCCTTCCCCAAAGCGCCAGCGCCGCCGCGCCGCCCTTGACGTCTTGCCAGGCACACTGTGGAATCGCGCTGTCTACCGTGTTTGACTCGTATCCCGTGTCCGCGGCGGTTTCACGTGAGGGTGGCTGTTGGTGAGCGGGCATCACCACGAACGATAAGCCTGAAAAGCCTGGCCGGCTCGTGGCACTGCCGCCGCCCGCGCGCGCCTCCGATGTGGTCGCGGCGCGGGCAACGACGGTGAGTACAGCCGCCTCGTAGCCGCACTGTGCCATGCGGACCACCAACGGTCGCACAATCTCCTCAATGGTGCTGGCGTGGAAAGTCTTGAGCTCATCGACGAGAGCCTTGACGAAGCGCGGCGTGACGTGGATGGTCCTGCCTCTCTCCCGCTGCTGGCTCAGGAGTCTTTCCAGCTGCATCTCGACGAACTGTGTGCGCTCTTCGCGTGTATAGGGCACAAACGGAAGGAAGTAATCAACGCGGTTGATGAAGGGGTCCCCGAGAGACTGCCGAAAAGTCTGTCGGCAGTCGTTGACAAAGTCATTACGCAGTGCCTGTCGTGCCTCGGCATCGGCGGAGAGATACTGCTGAGCATGTGCGTCAATGTAGTCGGCAGAGGTGTTGCAAGTCAGCACAAACGTCGTGCGCACCGTCGACACGCACCGGTCTGCCTTTTTGAGTGAGCGGAGGGTGCCGTGCTTCTGGAAAGCCGACAACCACAAGTTTTGAATGGCGTCGGCCGTGCTCTTCTCAAATTCATCAAGCACAACCACCGCGTCGTCGGCCTTGAGCAGCGCAGAGAGCAGGATACCATCGCCCACGTGTGCGGCGGGTGGGTCCACGAGGGAGTAGATGCTGTCCTTCGTGCAGAAAGAGGGCATGTGAATGTGCACGAGCTTCCCGCTTGCCTCCACGTCGTTGACAGCGCACGCATGCAGCACGCTCGCGAGGCGCTTGCCCATCTCCGACTTGCCGTACCCAGAGGGGCCGAACAAGACAATGACGGTCGGCTTCTCCAGGTCGAAGAGATCAGCGGAGAGAAAGTGCTGGCGCAGGACATCCCAGGCGTGTCTTTGACCAACATACTGCGCCATTCCACTTCGCCACCGCTCCGTCGCAGACATGGCGGACAACGAGGTGTGGGCGAGCTTGAGTCGGGAGACGCGCATGCCGCGCATCGCCTCGTTCATGGCCGTACCCGTCTCGCTGACGGCCTGCGCCGCGTCGAGCTCGTACTGGTGCCGCGCGAGGGACTCCTCGAGTAGTCGCACCAATCCCCATTGGACTGGAGCCCATAGGACGTCCCCGCCTGTGCGCGGACCCTTGTCTGCCCGCGTGCGGTCCCGCTCCGCTCTGTGTGCTGTGAAAATGGTGCTCAGCTGTCGCAGCTGCGCGACGCCGTCCTCAGCGTAGAGGATGGCCTCCGATGTGCGGTCGGCAAAGACAGCCAGCAAAAAGCAGAGTGCGACATTGACCATCGGGCGGGGGCTGCGCGCGGCGACGTCGGCGAGCTCATCGAAGTGCGTCCGTCGCGTCTGCCGGGCGCGGCGCGCTGCCGCGGAAGGGGCGTGCTCTTCTGCGCCGACCGCGCGCTCGGCGAGCAGGTCGTAAAAGAGAGTCGCAAGCGCGATCATGGAGTCCATCTGCTGCTTTGCCATGGCGCGTTCGTCGGTGACACCGGCGCGCACGGCCTTGTCCCCGCCAAAGTGTTCTATCAGAAGATCCAGCCCACGCGTATGCGATTGCCGGCTACTGTGACGATCCAGCACATCGTCGCGCTGTGCCTCCTGCGAGTCCGTGCCCGACGGGCTAGCTGACGTCCCCACCTGCTTGACGATGAGCGCACACAGCTCGTCCATGCGGTCTGTCAGGGTGGTATCGTCAATCGCGCCGGCCCACCACGAGCAGACGTGCACCATGAGGACGATGATGGGGCTGTGCAATTGGTCCGTCGTCAGTCGAGCGCACACCTGCGAGAAGGCGGCGCTCATGCCCACTGCCGGGGCATGCGTCTCGGTGGATGACGTGGGTGGTAGTGATGGTGGTACGTATTCCAGCACAGAGAGAAATCCTTGCAGCTCGTTGAAAGACACACGAAAACCTTGTTGGGACTTTTTGCGGTCGGCGGTAGCGCCGCTCGCGTGCTGTTCTTGCTCTGCAACATCGGCTTCCATGGCGTTCTCTAGTAGTTCTTGCCATCGTAGCTCGACAAAGAGCTGCTCCTGTTGGGAGAGGGAGGTACCCATGATGGTGACCGTCCACCGTTGACGCGATTGGGGAGAGGGATACAGCAAAAAAAAAAAAGCACCGAATAGATTCAAAGTCTACAGGTGCCACAGTAATCGATAACGACGAAGGCACTCCAGCAAAGAGCGGTCAACGAGCGGAGGCGGTATGGGAAAGGTTAGCGTGCTGTGCGCAGAACCTTTGTTGTTGTTGTTGTTGACACAGACAAAGAACACCCCAAGAGCGGAAGAGAGGGAGAGCGAGAGAGAAGGATGCAAAGAAAAACACGAAGAGGCGTATGGTGGCGGCGACTAGTCTTGCCGGACGCGTTCCACGCTGTCGGTGAGCACGCCCGCATACACTGCGCCTCGTTTGTTAAGAAGAGGGGCCGACGTGTGAAGGCACGCGGACACACACACACGCACGGCGGGACAGAAAGAACAGTCCACTGGAGCACGGCTTGCCGAGCAAATCATATACCACCACAGTTTTACTCACATCTCGAGGTGCGCGTTACGGTTGGGTGTGCGTTTTTGTGTGCTTTTTGTTTAAAGATGCTATTATCGTCGGCTTCTGTCTGCTGAATATGGAGATGGTGACTGCATAATTCATACAGAAATGCTGTCGTCTTGTGCGGAGTCGTGGAAGGTGTACACGGAAGCAGACGCGGTACAGGACGCGGGTTTATCCCCCGCCCACCGGTCCGTTTCCCCTCCTTTCCGCCCTATCCTCGCCGGTCGTTAGTATACATATCAGCTAGTCAGCGCTTCCGTCTTTCTTTTTTTGAGGTAACGGAAGTAGGTGTGTTGGAGAGAGAGAGAGAGGGGCCAGTTCACCCACTCCCTCTGCATCAACCTAAACTGGTGACCCTGCGTTGAGAGTCACCCCTTTTTCCCTTTCCCCGAGCTGGCTGAGGCACCGCGTGTTTTGGCCTCTGACGCGGCCGCGGCCTCCGCTTGTTGGCGCGCCACGGCGGCGGCCGCGGCGTCAGCCACCGCGTGCTTGAGGCCCACCTGCACCGCCTCCATCGCGTAGCACGCCACTTCATTGTTGTCGCGCACAATGGTGAACCGTTGGAGCTGCTCTGTGATGGCCCGGGCGAGGGCGGTGACCTTGTCGTTCGCGCTGTAATAAAGGCGGCGGAGCTGGGTCATCTCGTCCCACAGAGCAGACGGCACCTCACGTGGACGCCGTGGCTGACCAGCGCCGCTGCTGCCATTGGCTGAGGCCCCATCAACGCCGGCAATGGCTAAAGCCTGGCTGCTGCCCATGCTGGCTGAGATCGGGCGCGTGGCGCCGCTGCTACGCGGACCTCGTACAGGACTCCCGCCGCCGTGCGTGCTGTGCGGCGACGGGGTGTCGCTATCAGCGGCGGTGCCTTCTGCCGTTGCCTCGCCTGCGGTCGAGTCAGCCGCTGGCACGTCGCCGTCATCGGCCGCCCCTGCCGCCGCACAGGGCGTCTTGAAGTACTGCTGCAACGCACTCATACACCGCTGCCTGCGCTTGGGGTCACTGGTCACAGCACTGGCCGCGCTGACGAGGCTGGCAACGACATCGTCTGCCGTGCCCTTGGCTGCCGTGGCCTTTGAGCCCGACGCCGGCCGGCGAGCGGAGTTTGACGACGGGCGCGAGGAGGCCTTGCGATTGGCCGTGGACGCCCCACGCTCTCTGCCCCGCGCCCCCGTCAGACCGTCGGCACCATTGCCTCTGTTCAGGCGATACTCGAGAAGGCCCTGAACGTTGAGCGCGGCTAGGTATACAGCTTGTACCTCTGCAGAGAGCCTCTCGCGCTCGAAGGCTTGCAGTGCGCCGGCCAGCTGTTGCAGTGACTGCTGAACGTCGTGGAGGGCGTCCGTGGAGTTGTGCACGCGGCTCGCCCATCGATCAGAGAGCTCAGCTGCTTCCAGAACGCGTTGGTCGTCCGCAAAGGGCCGCTCGACGAGCTGCAGTGTCTCCACAGTCGACTTCTTGCCGCGCTTTGACAT
Organism: Wallacemonas sp. TrypX; assembly: GCA_030849625.1. Lineage (NCBI taxonomy): Eukaryota > Euglenozoa > Kinetoplastea > Trypanosomatida > Trypanosomatidae > Wallacemonas > Wallacemonas sp. TrypX. The sequence continues at coordinate 235,575 of JASANP010001164.1, forward strand.
CTCACACTCAATGCCGATAAGCCTGTGAGGAGTATGCGGTGTGCCGGGCAGGGAAAAAGAAGAGAAAGCATCGGGTTGACAGGAGGCGAAGAGAAATGAGGAGAGAGGGCGAGTGAGGGTAAATGAAAAACCAACGCTGTGCGCCAGTCGCTGTAGCCAGCAGACGCCGGCACTCTTGTTCACTTGCAAGGAGGTACGAGAGATTCACTACTGTGGCCCACCGTGTTGACGCTACCTACACCTTCGACCGCCCGTGCGACACTGAATCACCAATCATTGTAAAGGTAGATATCTTTATCTCACGGTAGCTCTCGCTGCTGTGTCTTGCCGTGTGTGTGTGTGAGAGAGAGAGAGAGAGTGCATACGTACGTGTTTGTGCTTAACGAATAGGGGAGTGCTGTTGTGTGACTGACAGTCGTCTTTTCCCCAGAAGCTTTCATAGGCAACTCTGAGAGGAACGCAAACTGCAGTCGATGACCGACAAGTTGGAGAAATTATCAAGAAGAGTGGAAGAAACATACGCGTGACTTGCGCACAGAGAAGAAAGTTTGAAAGCTAACGGATAGCGTCAGCTGCCTTTGTCATCGTTGAAATTCTTTCAGTAGATTGCGCGGGCATCTACGCAAAGGCACATCGGTGAGACGGTGTGCCCTTATGCTAAACAGGAGAGTTAGAATGAATAAAAAAAGAAGAACTTGTTGGGGACAAATAGGGAAACACCTCCTAAAAGGGAGGGCCGAGAGCGAGAGACAAGAGTTGGCTGTGAACTGCGCAGGTAGATCGTGTGATCGACAAGGCGAACAAAAGGAAAAAAAAACACGCACACTCGGGAGCGATCGGCACCCCTTGGCAGTCTGAAAAAAGGCTGAGCGGGGAGGGGTTAAAAAGTAAAACAGAAGGGAAGAGCAGTGCGAGTCCTCCACGTGCTCACCTCCCTCCACGACAACCCACACACCTCCGCGCTCGAGCCTGCTCGTTGACTGCTTTTTGTTTCTTAGGGTGATATGCGCTCGATGGCCTCCATGATGTTTGGCGCCATTTCGAACTTGCCGCCCTGCTCCTTTGGCAGCTGCGCCTCGTCAATGTACTTGAGCAAGTCCTTCGTCTTTTGGTTCCCCTTGGTACGCTCCTTTGTCTTGCTGTCCATGCGCATCGCCACGACCGGGAAGAAGGTGGAAATGAACCACGGCGGATTGTACATGAAAAACATCTGGTTTCGCTCCGGGTAGTACTTCTGCAAGGAGTCCATCATGGCATCGCGCGTCTTGCTCCCTTCAGGGTCCTTGACGCCTTTGCCAACGAAACTGAAGTCACTGATGATCGCGAAGTACTCACGCCCACGACGACCGAGTTCCTCAAAGATGGCGAAGAGAAGGCGCAGGCGCTCCTCCATCTTTGCCTCGTTGGGCTTCGCAAGCGTCATGATGATAAGCGTGAGCCCGGTCTTGGAGACTCCGCCAAGGTTCATGAACACGGCCTTGGCAGCGTTGGGACAGTCTTCAGCAATCTTAATGGCGTAGGGTTTCTCCTTCTTACGCCAGGCAATGGCTGTTTCCAGAGCCTTGGCCGCCGCCTCCTTGTCGCCGTTGCTTGCGCGCAAAAAGCGGAGGTAACAGTCACCAGTGAAGAAGTGCGTGTCCTCCGGGTCGAGGCAGGTCTGCGGGTATGTCTCCTTCAGGTACTCCACGGCAGCGGACTCCTCTGCGCTCGGGGGAGGAACGGGAGAGCTCATGGACGTCGGTTTTGCTTTTCTCCACGAAAGGACAAAGTGGGAATGAAGTGTGCGTGTGCGTGGAGGGGGGGGGAGGGAGGGTAGTGCCAGTGAGTCCAAGTTGGTGAAGACACAGACAGGTAGCGAACGAAGCACACGCGTGAGGAGCGAAAAGAAAAAGAAGAGGAGTGAAACCACTAACAGCGATTGCTGCGCAATGTGTGTGCGTTGGACTAAATGACCACCCAAACGCAAAAGTAGTTGCAGAACACAGAGAAAACAGAGAGAAAAAGAAGAAGAAGATCTGCGTAGTTGATAAGTGTGTTTCTGCTGGAGGCAATGTGAAGAGCACCGTGACGGCAATACCAAGGTCGGCAGCCCAGACAACGACACACACGCTTGTCTGTCGTGAGTGTCACCGTCGGTCTTGACGACGTGCGCGTCTCACTGGTTTCTATTCGTGTGACTTTTACTGTGGGAAGACGGATAGCGGCTGGAGAACACCTCACTTCTTTTTTGGTTGACGGGGGGGGGGAGGGCTTGTCTTCCGCTTTCGCTCTTGAGAAGGATGATGGTGGTGATGAGAGGGTGTTCGCCACAGACGGACACACGCACACTGGTCAGACGCATCAGAGCACCCAAAATGCACAATCAAGTTAAGTGAAGGTGATGAAAGAAAAAAGCGAACAAAGTACGGAGTTATTATGACGAAAACGGAGCGTAATAGAGTTGTATTCAGTTGGACTTTTTAAAACTTCTTTTTCGTAGACGGCAAACAAGACAGCAATGAAAATAAACGAAAAACACACAAGACGAGAGACACATGGAAAGCAACAACGATGCAGGGGCGTACGCTCAACAACCAGCATCGCCAGCGGCCTCTCGCTTCAGTGAAGGGTTGTAGAAGAGAGAAATGTAAAAAGAAAAAGAAAGAGAGCAGGCGCATACTTGGTATCCTTACGAGTGTGCGAGGCTGCCAATCCCAAAAAAGGCACCGGGCGCGACTTACGCGGCTGCGACAGCGGTGGGCTGCTGCTTGTCAGCTTGTGCTGCAGACGACTCTTCCACAGCACCCTGTTGGCTGTCCGAGGAGTCTGTATGCTTCCCTTCTGCCTGCCCCTCCGTTGCTCCGGCGCTGTGGGCATCCTTGGGGCCTGCCGAGGCGGTTTCAGGAACCGTTGTCGAGGCGGCCTTCGCGGCGCGGCCAAAGGGCTTCAATGCCTGCAAGTTGGGTAAGCCACCGGCTTCCATTGTGCCACCCACGCAGGCCGGGCGTTGATCCTTTGCAACGTACACATCCAGCTCGTCGGGATCGCTGCCAACCTTGAAGATCTTTGCCGCCGTGCGCTTGTCCATGAACGTCTTGGCCACGCCGATCATCATGCGCACGTACCACGGCGGGCGGAAGAGAATCATCTTGCCAAGACGCTCAGGGTAGTAGTCCCGCATAATCTGGTTCGTGACTTTGCGTGTCTCGGCACTGCGCGAGTCCTTTTTGTGCTTTCCCATTTCACCCATGTCAATGATCCACGTGATGTTGTCGTAGCCTTTTCGCTGAGTCTCCTCGAGAATGTACACGAGCTGTTTCGTCCGCTCCTCAGTGGAGCAGTCGTTAGGCACCGCGAGCGTCATGACCAGCAAAGGGCGGTTGTCCTTGCACACACCACCGCACGTCATGGTGAGCTGGGACATGGCCTTCTCCACCTCTGCGGCGGTGATGGCGAAGGGTCGGTACGAGCGGCGCCACTCAAGAGCCGCCTTCATCATCTCTGTGGCCTTGGGCTTGTCACCCTCGCGTGCACGGGCGAAGCGCAGGTAGGTCTCTTCGCACAGATAACCAACATCTTCCGGATCTGCAGAGGTTTCTGGGGGGAACGTCTTCATGAGATGACGAACGCACGCCTTCTCCTTTGCGTCTGCGGGGGGCAGAGACATGACTGGGGACAAGGGCACGGAGAGAGAACAGGCAAAGGGGGTGGGGGAGATGAGAGCAGGCGAATGTGTCCGCTCACGAATCGCTCCCTTTTTTTTTTCTTCTTGGCAATTAGTTTGAAAGAGAATAAATAAGAGCAATAGCAAAGTGCAATAGTCAATCACTGTTTCTTCACAGCGCACGCGTCAAGCATGTGAGAAAAGAGGAGAGCGTGTGAGTGAACAGACGCGAGAGCAAACAGAATGGTCGCATGCCGCTGTTGGGGGGAGAATCCACCCCGCGTGTGAGAGGACAACACGTGTACCTGTGTCGATGTGCACGATGGAGTGCCGATGTGGAATGGTACTCACGTGCAGCTGTGGAAGCGCCACGAAGAATGTTCAGACTACCATTATCCTTTTCTTCCGCCGTGAGTGTCTGGAATTGCCCTTGTGACACCTGGCACACAGGCGCCTACTCATCGTGAAATCTCAGTCCTCTCAAACGACAGAACAGTATCAAACAGTCGCAATAAAAATCTGCCACCGACAGCGAGACACACAACAGCTATGACTTTGCGGCGGCACGCGCCTCACGAAGTTTTGTCCAGTCCTCTGGGCTCACCAGGTGGTGCTTTCCACACGTCGTGCAGGCAAAGGAGGGCTGCGCCGTGAGTGACTCCAGTGTCTCTTGTGGGATCGATAAAAAGGAGCGCAGCAGACCCTCCTTGCTACAGCGGCAGTGAAAATCCAGTGGGGTGCGCGAGGAGACGTCGGCATCCAGTGAAATACACTCTGCAGCGATGCCTAGTTCGTCGCGCACGGGCTCCACCATGCGCGCCATCACCGCCGGGTCACACGTATACTGGCGGTGGCGCTTGGCGACTGCGTACGCGCCTTCGACATCGCCAGTCACCAGACTCAGCACCGCCTGGCACGTCGTGTGCGCGTCCTGGGCAGCCTCGATGAGTGTGGAGAGGGGTGAGTGGGCGGCAGCTGCGGTCACGGAGGCAGCAACCAGCGCGCGCTGCAACGCCCACAGTTGCCACTCCACGGCTGGCCCGGCTGCAAGCGGTGTCAACTGCACACCAAATGACACTGGCACCGCGGACGCCAGCAGCCCCTTTAGAGCGGCCAGGCTTTCCACTGACGCCGAGACGTCCGCCTGCGACTGCGGCACCAACAGGTGATTCTTCTCGGTTGGCGAGCCCTCCGCATCGAGCAGACGCGCGGCAATCAAAGCGGCTGGCGAGAGACGCGACTGCATCCACACAGCTGAGGGAGTGCCGTCTGAGCGGCGTGCGTGATTGTACGCGTGCAGCGTGCTGTTCCCGCAGAAATAGCGTTGCATGCCCTCAGTGGTGATGGCACCGCTAGAGACGAGCGGCGCCAGCTCGAGTGAAAGCGGTGGCGTCGTGAGTCGACGGGCTGCCTGATCACGGATCGTCTCGTCCAACGGTAGCAACTCGTCCAACGATGCTGAGACGACGGACGAGAAGGGCTGGTGTTGGTTGTAGAGAATCCGGTCCACCCTGAGAGGAAACGGCGCACAAGTACCACCCTGCTCGAGCATCTCCGCGTTGTTGGTTGGCCTCACGTAAGCCACACCTTCGCCGAGCGCTAACGCAGAAGAGTGAATGGTGGCTTCATCGGTCGTCAGCCGTACCTCCACACGCTCCTCTCCCGAAAGAGGGGACGCGAGCAGGTGCGTGAAACTCAACTGTGTCCCAATCATTTCGAGGAACGGGAGGTAGCCGGCGGTGCGTGTGAGCAGCTCATGGCGTGCCAGTGTCTCTGCGAAGAGGTTCCGCGTAGAAACGAAAGAGACGGTCACGAGCCGGTCGCGCGTTGGGATGGTGAGTCGCACGTCTCTGGTCTTGAGCTGATGCTTGAGGTCAGACGTGTGCGACGGTGCCGCCGGCGCATTAATATCGCCCAAGTTCGCGAGGCGCGCAGCTGTGGCTGCCAACAGCGCGACAGGTGTGCGGCGCATGCGTGGCAGCGACAAGGCGCCCCCTCAAACAACGAAGACAAAAGCGCGTCCGATTTGTCGACGAACTGCCCACACTCCCAAGTCGCGCTTTTCTTCTCTTGCACTTGTGTGCTTCTCAGTAAAGCAATCTACAAGACGCAGTACACACGGGGGAAAATTCCAATGAGGGAGCAAAGAGAGAGAGAGAGAGAGAGAGGCACAAGCCACAAAAAAAAAAGGAGAGAATAAGTGCGCAAATGTGTACGTGATACGTTTTATGTTAGCAACATGGTAGAGCACGTGAGAGGCGCTCTGTCGCTGGAGACGGTAGGTGTGCCGTCAACGGCCTGCGCAAGCCACACTGTCGGTGATCTGGCGGCCATTGTGGCGAGTCTCCTTCAGCTGATGCAGTGACGGAGACCTCTCTGATCCAAGCACAAATAGTCGCGTGTGCTTGAGATGGCGGACACCTCATTCCCACTTTCATGATGAACGTGCGAATTCTCTGGCGGTGCACAGTGCAAGCGCTGGTGCAGCAACCACCAAAAAAAAAAAAGGTTTCCCTCATTCCCCTGCGGCAATACCGCAGTTGTGTGGTTTCCACCTCCTTTTTGTTTGTTTTGCTTTACAGTTCGTTCACAAGACGCCATTAAAGGCAGCGTTCACCGCACGGTGATACGCTGTCAACAACAGTTCCGCTCTCTGGCCAAACAAACAGTGCACACACTCATTCACACACAGACAACACAAACAAGTGTAGTTGGGCTACTCGTCACAACGCACGCGCATCACGAAGGCACTTCAATTCACAAAGGTGCCGTAGCTCCGCTCGAGGACACGTGGTGGTTTGTTGGAGATCCAATCCATAGCGTTGATGGGCATGAGACCCATCCAGCTCAGCTTCAAGAGCGCTACCAGCAGACCGATCAGACAGCATCCCAGATAGATGAACTTGGACTGGCTCACGCTGGACTGAATTTGCCGATCCTTCTTCGCGTCCTCGTCAAAGTCTTCAAACACCTTGCCGACGTTGAACATGCTTTGGATTGGGTTGGTGACCGCCATGCCGACGAACATGATGGAGAACAGGCTGACATCATTGCCGACCATCCACATCATGAAGGCTGTCATCGGGAGCTGCTTCACCGGCTGCATGCGGATGTCGTTGAGGCGGTAGTTGATGCGGTTGCGCAGCAACTCCTGGTCGGAGAGCTGCCGTTCAGGTGCTGCAGACATGACGCGGATGAAGAGTCTTCCTTTCTTCCTTTCTTTGTTTTTTTCTCTCTTGGTAATGGCTCTTAGTGGAAAATGTGTGTGTGGGGGAGGGCGGAGAGAGGTGGAGGTGAGAACGTGAGGAAGTAGTCGATTGTGCGCTTGAAGGGGGAGAGGGAATGCGACAGATACACAGAGGAGGTGGAAGAGGCCACCGCGACACCGCAGGAGAAGAGGTCGCCGCCAGCTGTGAGGATGGCGACTCTGCAGGTCACCTCATTTCGTCAAGCCCCGGTACAGGCGTGAAGAAGAAGTAAAAGAGGTAGGGCAACACGCACCTTCCATAATTTGTCTCGTCGGCACTTTTCTTACGACAACGGCAGCACGGCAGCTAAGCCTCGCAACCAGAATCGTTGCTGTTTTTTTTTTGTGTGTGTTGTTCGACTGGCGTTCATGCCCCCTCGAAGAAGCGCATGTCTCGCAACGAGGGGCTTTCGGAAACAAGAACAGAAAACAATCAAACAAACAAAAAAAAGTCAGACGCAAAGAAGTAGAAGAAGAAAAGTCGCCATGTCGCACAGCCCGCATGACTTTAGCGGTGGTCTTTCTGAAACTACACAGCCACTGCAAGGCGCGACTAGCCGCACCTCTGTTTCCTATGCCGAACGGTACGCAGCTTCCTAAACGCAGTGGCCGCACTACCGACTTAGAAGGGGCCAAAGCGCTTGTTGCCGGGCACATCCTCGAGGTTGCTATTGTAGCGGTACTTCTGCGGACCCACAATGAACCACCAGAAGAGAAAGCCGAAGGCGGCGCCAATGTACCGCGCACCGCGGAAGTCAGACACCATGATGACATCGTCAATCGTGTTGCGAAAGCGCCACCGCCCGTACTTGCGCACGTTGCAGAAGTTGTTCGCCCAGGAACCAAAGCACAACATGCATGCGCCGCACATGATGAACGAGCCCATGAGGCCAACAATGCTGTGAAACGAGCGCACAGAGGTGCGCTGAAGGCTACGAACCATCGGTGAGGCCGGTGCAACTGTGCGGCGGGCGGCGCCGCCGCTCGAGGCAGTCTGGAAGCGTCGGAGCATGGAAACGAAAAGCTAGGGGTTGATAATTGAAAACGGCAATACAAGGTCAATCTGACCAACCGCTATTGTTGCTACGCTAATGCCTATACGAAGAAAACGAACTAGGTAACCTCACGAACGTGAGTGGAGTTGAAAAAAAAAAGTGCAGAGCTGATTTGCACAGCACGTCGCGAAAACGTCTTTGCTGCTGAACGAAATTGCCGTCGTGGTGAGAGTGCCAGAAGAAGGGAACCGAAGGGGAGGATATGAAGGCGAAAAGTGGAAGGGAAAGTGGAAGCCCGTTGGCCGCAGTGGAAGTGAAGAACAGTGGTGTGCGTATGGGATGGTGAAAGTACGGTGAAACACCACACGCGCACACACGAGTGGGCAATGAGCGCCTCCTGGGGTTTCCCATTTTCCGTCATTTTTTTTTTGTAGACGCCAGCGCGTCACCATTTGATTTGTAAAGTGAGCCGCGTTCGTGAAGGCGGAGCAGGTATCGCGTCGTCCACGCACGGCTGCTCTTGTCCATTCCACGCGTCGCCCAGTGATGTGTGAAGAATACCCACATTGCCAAACAAGTGCCTTTCAATTACGTTGCTGGGCGAGGTTTCCGGGAAGCGTCCTTGTGTGCCGCTGTGCTTCGACGGTGGCCACCGTCCCTCGGCATCGCACGGCGCACAGACACATCAAAGTTCTCCTCGAGCGTTGACATGTCCTCGACGAGAGGCAGAAGAATGTCCTCGGCGGTGCCCTGTAAGTCCACAAGCGCCGGGGTACGTCCTGCCTCGGCAAGTGAGGTGTCGTGACGCGGGGGCACATGAGCCCCCAGAAGCCGACCGCGCTTTTCACGGATCGCTAAGTTCAGTCCGCGGCACACCAATCGCCGCTGGTCGATCGGAAGATTCGGCACAAAGATGCACGCCTTGGACACCATGAACGACCAGAACGCCTCGGCTGTCCACGCCACCACCCGCTCTTGCTCCGGGGAGGCGACGCTGACACTTGCTCGTGACTCTGCCCTCCTCGGCGGCGGCGAAGGACTCAACACAAACGAAGGCAGCTTCGCCAGTGTCGTCACGATCTTGACGAAGTGGTAGGGGTTCGTGAAACGCGCGTCCCGCTTCTTTACCGCCACAGCCAAGCCCCAGCAAATGCGCTGAAGAGCATCCTTTTCATCACCCAAGTTGTACTCGGTGCGTGCGCGCGGTGGCGGCGGCGACGGCGCGTCACCTGTGGCGGCCGGTGCCTTGGCCCGTCTCGGGGCGTACGGCGGCCAGAGCACAGGCAGAAAAATGCGCAGCAACGCAAAACCTTGAACAATGGCAGTAAAGCTGAGTTGGCGGTGCTCGTGGGTGGCGTAGCAGAACGTGCGCGACACGAGGAGAAACTGAGTCAGCTCCGTTACCGCCGCGGGCGCGGACACGGCATCGGGGAGAGCCCCAACGCCTCGGACCGACAGCGGCTCGATGCTGTCGAGGATAAACTGCCGGTGCTGTTCGTAGTGCGCCTTGTCGGCGGCGGTAACACGCACGATGATGGTCTGGGCAACGGATGGACTCACATCGCGCACGTCCAACGCCGCGAGCACCTCCAAGGCGCAGAGAGCGTCGTCGCCCGTGCCGAGGAGCGTCCCTTCACGGAACGGCACGTCACCACGGTGGGCTGCCCGCAGACACGGCAGGACCAGCTTCGCCGGCGCGTGCTCAAGAAAAAAGAAGCTTATCCGCTCAACCGCCAGGTCGGTCAGCGCGGACCGGTACCGGCGGAGTGCGTCGTGTGATGGCGCACCCGTTGCCGTGGGATTGGCTCGCTGTATCCGCTCCTGCCGTTGTAACTCACGTGCCAGGTACTGCAGTGACCGAGTCATGTCCATGCAGGAGCTGATTAGGCGCTCTTGATCCAGCATACGCAGAGATACGACCATAGCCTCAAAATCCAGTTGCAATTCACTGTCCGCGAGTCCGTGAAGTGCTAAAAAACTAAAGTCGCGGCCGCCAGACGGCTGGCAACAGCGCACGGCACTACCAATACTGTGGTGCCAAAAGTCGCGATACCGTCGGCGGCGTCGTCGGCGCTCGTCTGCCTGGCGAGCTGCGCCAATGTCAAGACGGTGCTGCTTGCAGGCGGCGAGAAAGTGCGCGAGCGACACGACCTCATGCTCACCAAGCTCGTCGGTGGCTTCCGTCACCACCGTCGTCGTGGGACGTCCAAAGCCCTTCCCTGAAGACTGCAGAGTAGCTTGGGCCCCATCGCCGCGAAGGCTCTTCCCCCCGGTCTCGTCCTCGGAGGCACGCTGAGAGGGACGAATCTCCGCCAGACGTTCAGGAATGCCACGCAGAAAAGCAGCGGTGTCCGCCGCCGCCGCCACGTCTGACGCATTCTGGCCACCCTCGGAGGCGCGCTCGCCAGTTGGCTTCTCGAGGGCCTGCTCCAGCAGTGTCAGCCGTTCGATGCTCTTTGCCGCCTGTTGAATGCCACCGTGGCCATGTCGCGCCAGCAAGCACTGTGACGCTGAGAGTAACGACCGCGCTGAGGACAGGCGCAGGCACGCGCGTGTAGAGAACGCCATCTCGCCGTGGCACCGTGAATACGACTCACACAACAGATGTGGGTGGGGAGAGAGAGAGGCAGCAAGACCACCTGCTATCACTCCTCAGGTGGTTCCTACAAGCCATGTTGTTATGCAATGCACACGCGCATATGCAAAGAAAAAAAAAACACGAGAAAGAGTGAAGGGAGGGGGAGGTCAGTAGGAGGGATACAGAGTGCGGTGATGATCTGACAAAGTGCACGCGTAAGTGAGATGCTAACGCACTCAGTGAGCCACGATGCAAGAAAGCACAGCACGTAAAAAGGAGTATACGCGCTGCCGTTCACGGCGGCTGCGGCATCAGCCACAGTCCTTTCACACTATTTAGTGCCACAGGTCGTTGGTGTGGCTGTTGGTCGTGTTGTCGCGCATACTCATGGTGTACAGTCGCCCATGTGGCTGAAATGACATGCGAAGGAAAGGAAGAAAAATACAAAGCAATCCTGCGCCTGCACGCGCATGCATCCGTTAGAGGATAGCCTTCCAGAACACAATCTGGCCCTTGGTAGACTCGATCTCTTCCGGTGTCATGCACATCTTAGAGGCATCAAAGGTGGGGAGAATGCGTGCAACGACGGAGCCACCTACAAGCGGGAGCCACGGCGGTGGTGGCTCAATAGGCGTCGACTGAAGCGCTAACCACTCACCTTCGTCCGCAGTTGGGTCAAACTCGTCTTCACTGTCAGAGGACGTGTGTGAAGAAGAGGAGGAGGCCGAGGAGCGGTCAGAGGAAGATGCTTCGTCTTCATCCTCTTCCTCCTCATCGCTTCCCGAGGTTGAGCGTTCCTCGCTCGTTGTCGCGCTTTCATCTTCGTCCTCGTCGGCAGCGCGCTGGCGTTTGCGGGAGGCCGCAACAGCAGCACTGCGGTGTTGCGCGACCGTGCCGCCCACCTTATGAAGTGGAGAGACCTTCGCCTTCGCAGCTCGGCGCGCCTCTCTCTCTCGCTCCTTCTGCTGCAAATCACGTGAGACCGCTCGCCACGTGGGTGGTCCACAGCGGAGCACGGCGCACCGCACGAGGTCACTGTAAAAGGGTACCTGCAGTGCCTCACCTGTGATGAGCACAGGGTAGAGTGTGTTGGCTGAGGGAGGCGCCTTCAACACGCGCACCAGGCGCCGCGCGAACACGCCAGGCTCGCGCCGCGCTGCCTGATCATACTTCCTCGTCCATTCACCGCGACTGCCATCGGGTGCGAGTCGCGCTGACGTGGCCGCGCGGGACGCTTGCTGTCCTTTACCTTTGCCTCCGCCGGCTGTGGCCCGCTGCCGGAGAGTGTCCCGTTGCTCGCGCACCTCATGTGCACGGAGAACCCGCATGTAGTTGCGGAACCCGAACGCACGGATCAGCTGCGCGCGGCACGTAGGGTCCCTCAGTGGGGCGGATGACGAGGTCCGAGCCCACGATAAGAGTGGGTCGGATTCGCCCACTGGCGTGGCTGCGGCGTGGGGTGCTGTCGCCACCACGCCCCGCAAACTGGCATCCCGCGACGTGCTATACCGGCGTGAGAAGCCCTCAGTCACCATGGAAAGTGTGACATCGTTCCACGACACCTGCACCACCACGCAAGGCACGCCTTCCTCGACCTGTCCGCAGGCCAAAGTGGTGGCCACCACATCCGAAACAACAAACAGGCTTCTCGGCCCACACACCACGGTCAAACACGTCAGCAGGTCAGCCCAGTATGCGGAGGCGGCGAGTGCGAGAACCAAGACGACGTCGCGGTCGCACAGCAACTGGCGCAGCGCATTCGCCAGCCCTTTCGCCGTGCTCGACGAGCCCGATGACGTGCATGACTTCACTGGCTCTGCTGTTGCGGCCGCCGTCGTGGAGAGTCCAGTTACGCGGCGGCTGTCACCGATCACGTCCGCATCATGGTGGTGCTTGTGCATTGACTGAATCGTCTCTTCACGGAGCGGTGCGAGGTCGGCGTATGTTGGTTGACTGTCGCCCTCCTCGCACGCATACGTGTGGGACTCGCTGCAGTACAGGATGATGAACGGTGCCCTGACTGCGTCAGCCGTGTCCGAAGGCTGTGCGGTTGCCATACCGACAAAGAATAAGCAGAAAGTAACGAAAGAGGGGGGCGGGAAGGAGGGGAAGGAGCACACAAAACAACAACAACAACAACCAGCTTAAAGGTATCTGCCCACACCTGTACTGAAGTGACGGAGCATGACGCGAAGAGAGAGCGAGAGAGAGTACGTTCATGCGTGAGGAAATCAGTGAGCACAGGCTTGCAGTCGCGCCTGTGGCAGTGCCACTCCTGCCGCGCCAAATGTGTGGCTGCTGTCACGCATCTCTGAGCGAGAGCGGAGAGAATAGTTGAGTGAGTGGGGTGGGGTGGGGGTGGGGTGGGGAAGTTGATACGGAGTCCCGCCACAAACCTCCAACGACTGGCATGTAGGTGACTCCTTTTGTTTGTGTATTTGTTTCTGGCATTTGCCTTGACACACAATCATTTACGACGTTATGGATGGGGGAAAAGAGGGCAACAGACCGTTCAGCACGCGCACAGTCACCCCCCCCCTCTCTCGAATCAATGTGAGACGAGCTCATTCACTTTTTGTTCTCTTTTTCACACACACACACAACTGCGCATGAAAAACACGAAAATAAGAACAGGCGTGGTAAGTAGAGCCGCTGTTCCATGCGCACGCCGCCGCTGCATCGACAACGCTACACCTAGAGCGCGCAACAACAACGGCGGTCACTAGTGCTTCTTTTTTCCTTGTTTCACAGCTTGGGGAGGTGGGGCGGTACCGAGAGCGGCCTGCTCACGCGCCTCCGCCGCAGCGTTCGATTTCTTCCACCCGTCCGTGATGCCGGAGATGATTTGAATGACAAAGGCCATGCCGCCAAGAAAGAAGACAGAGTACTTGGAGTACCACGGCCGCTCCTGCTCACGGTTCAGCACCGCCTTGCTGGGTTGGGTGTAGCCGTACATCCACACGTTCTCTGGGGGCACAGACGGCGCGGTGCCATCGGCCGACGGCACCGCCGGAATGCGGAGCTGACACCAGAACTCATGCTCGGAGAGCAGGCGGAAGACAAAATCGCCGTGCGCGGACGGATTGGCGGCCGCCTCAGAGTCCGCCTCATCCTCCACCGCCTTCGCCGTGGTGCCTGGTGCGAAGCGCGCGAACACACCTGAGGTGGTGCGAGCAAGCGGGGCCACCGCGCGCAGGGGCGGCGTCGCCATGGTGGGTCGCTCATCCTTGAAGAAGAAGGAGGCAACGGCGTCAGCACTGAGAGAGCCTTCCTGCAGAGCCTCCTGTGTGCGCTCCAGGGCGGTCTCGTCGGCGGGCAGATAGTAGACCGAGAGACTACCTTGTGGTGAGTTTGAGTGCTGCAGGAGCATGTCAAAGACAAGGAGCGTGGGACGCTCGTGCACCTTGGGCAACACGTCGGCCACCAGGGGAATCTCCGAGTAGCGGTCGTCCGCGGTCGTCCGGAGACGCTGAAAGTGCGGCAGCGGGGTCACGGCATCGGTGGCGTCTCCGTGCGGGATTAGCTCGCCGTGAAGTCGTTCGGGGAATGTCAGGGAGCTTCGCACGCGCAGCGTCGCGTTAAAGACCCCGTACGTTTCTGACATGACGCTCACATCAAAGTCTTGACCGAGCACCACCTCCAGCGCGGGCAGTGGCACAGGCTTGCCGCGGAAATACACACGTGGGGTGTTGCCGGCGATAGCGTCATTGACGGTGAACGACGTCGCGTCCTGAGCCGCGCACGCAACAGACACAGCGACGAGGAAAATAGCCACAAGGCACCCGCGAACGGCAGCGCTCGTCATTTGCAACGGGTACTTGTCACGCGCACAATAACAAAGCCGCGGCGATGGCGGCAGGTATAGAGCTACTGGGTGACACGACAGCTGTGAGAACAAGGCAAACGAACAGAGCCCCATGAAAGAGAAAACGGGAGAGAGTAGGGTGGGGTGGAGGAGAAGAGGAGGAAGTGGAAACAAACAACAAAGAAGCCCTGACACGATGTGTGGGAGCTGTCATCACGAGCGAAGGCAAACCACTACCAACAAGGTTGAGTGAGCAGCAGATTCCCTGACGCCACTCACACATTATTGACGGTCGACCTCGCCGCGTCACGCGATAAAGAGAGGCATCGAGGCATTCGTTTTGCTCCTGTTTTTCCAAAGCGTAACACGTCTCGTTGCCGTACGCGTCATCGTGAATAGACTTAGCTTAGGAGCTGAACACGAGCATGTGTGCGTGTTGCCAAAAAAAAAAAAGCACATGACAGGAACGCCGAGAAAAGAAAACGAGCAAAAAAAGAAAGAATGAAGCAATATCATGCACGTCCAAGCAACAAGTCAAAGCTCACTAGTACACCCTACAGACGGCTGCACTGAACATCACAGCAAAGACCGACGGCACCAGCGACAATGGGTGTGTCGTTACGGTGGAGGTGCGGAGCACACAGGGTAGCACAACGTGCTTTAAAAAAGGAGGATCTCACACACTGTGGCGTCTCGGCAGGGGGTATGGCACCACGGCGAACGGACCCGCCGTGCATTGGGTTTCTCCACTCTCGCCCGCCTCATTTCGTGGACGCCGTGATCGCATGTTTGTGCTTTTTTTTCAAATTTAAACCATGTTTTGTTGTTCTCGATTCATCTTCTTTTCCAATTTGGAATCGCTAGTCGGTCAGGACACGGTACGGGGGGAGAATGGCGTAGCGCACCGACTCACTCTGCTCGTCGTCAACGCGTTTGGACGCTCCGACAATGTACAAGGAATGCCGGAGGTAGTGCAAGGAGGCGCCAACGACACGTGGTGGAGCGCAGCCTGCCAGAATATCCACCTCTTCGCAGTGTGCCTGGCGCGGGGAGGAGTCAATAACGTCATCGTCTCCTGGGGCATTGGGAAGAAACGATAGGCGAAACAGCTTGGTCACCTCACCCTCGCCGTCCTTGCGTGAGCTGCAAAGCACGAAGATATCGTTGCCCCTCGCCGCCAGACTGACGTTCTGCACCGCTGTGTTCGAAAAGCCCAGCGCCACCGGATCGCCCGACCACTCCACGGCCTTCCATGGCAAGGATGAGGTGGTGTTGTGGGAGGCCGGGGTGTCCTCGGCGAGCTGCGCCCGCACAGTGGCCATCCACGCCGATTTGCTGACTGTGTAGACAGTGACCGGCAATGCGTGCTCGCTGCCGTTGGGCTCACTTTGTACACGTCCCCCTACGAGTACCACGGTTCCATCCGCGAGCACGGTCGTCTTGTGAAAGGCACGAGGCTCAGGCAGGAATCCGAGACTAACAGCGCACGGTTGTGGCGAGGCCGTCCCCTGCCCCGCCTCCGCCGAGGAGGGCCACACCAACGCCCACACTTCACTGCGGAAGCGAAAAGACACATCGAGGCCGCCGGTGAGCAACACCACCGGGCGTGTCGGCGGTGGCGGAGAGACCGGAGAGGGTTTCCGTGGGGCACGGGCTGTGGCATCCGAGTCCGTCACTCGCGCTGGTGCCGTCGCTTCATCAGTGCGGTGCGGCGACTCTGACTGCGCTTCGAGCTCTTCGCGGCAGGGCCTGGGTTCATCGGCGGCCGGTATAGTCCGTGACTCAGCCAGACTATCACGGGACGCAGCCGCTGTGAGGGCTGTGCTCGACGCGGGTGTGGCCATGGTGACGGTACTGCCGCGGCCGTTCATGTTGTACGCGCAGAGGAGGTCCAGCGTGGTGGCGGCGTGGAACAACAGCGGTGGCAGCTCGTAGTTCGCGAAGACACTACGTTCCCAGCGCGGCGGTGCGAGTGGCGCCGCGGCGGCCGCGTCGTCGCCCGTCGATGGCGGTGGTACGTCAGCGACACGAATCCGGCGCTCATCGATCTCCGGGCTGGGGCCAATGACCGCCGTCCACACCTCTGTCCGTGTCATCCCGCTCAGATCGTGCACGTTGCCGGTCGTGCCCCCGACGAGCACTAACCGGGCCGCTGCACCATGCGCGTCGCCAATGGGCGAGAGGGTCGCACCGATCACTCCGCGCGGGCGCACTTTTGCGTGCTGCCGCTCGTGAAAAGGCTGTACGTCGACCGTCTCCGCATTGTTGGCGCCCCCGAGCTCGAGCAGCCGTAATTCGCCGATCGCGTTGGCAGGCGTGGTGAACGGCACACACGACCGCGCGGCTGGTTGGAACGTGGGGCGGCACGCCTCACGACTCCCACCGAAAATATAGAGAACTTTCGGTGCCAGGTGTGCGCTACCGCGAACCGTCGGGTGAGGCCCAATGGCAGCGGCGTGGTAGTGCGTTTCCACAGCGGCGTACGCGTCGCGTGACACCGTGGAGAGCCACTGTGACCAGCCTTCCGCGTTCACCGATGATGGATACGCCAGCCAGCGCCATGCGCAGTTCAGGCGCAGCGACTCGCACACAGTGCGTAGCCAGACCGCACACTCGGTACGGCTGCGGAACTGGACCCAGAAGCGCTCACCGTTGCTGGTGGTGAAAAAGAGCTGGCGGTCCGTGTGGAGATTAAAGGAGCCGTCCACGGTAGTGATGCGGTAGCGCGTGCGCGACGCGGACTTGTCGGCAGTGGACTTGTACTCGAGCTGGTGGCCATCGTAGAGCTCAATGATGCGTGGCTTCCAGACCCCCGTCCACGCTCCTTTCTTCATCACCTTGGACACGAGCTGCGGCTCCGACCAGGCAGCCGTCCCTGGCACCACCGATGGGGAAAGGATCATGCTCGCTGTGACCGAGCTGTTCGCCGCTGTACCAGCCGGAGTCGCGGGGCTGTTGCCACCGTCGGGTCGGCTTTCCTGTCGTGTCGCATCCGGCGCCGGATCGACGTGCTGCTGGTGATGATGAGAACTGAACGGCGTCGCCGTCCCTGCGTCATCCACGGTATTCGCCGTCGCCTGCGTTCGTGGCCTTTGGGGATCGCACTTGAGTGCAGTGAGCAGCGCCTCCACCCACGTGTTGAACTGGGTGTGATTTGCCGCGCGCAACGTCCACGAACCGCCCTCCACAAGCCACACGGTGAACTGCAGATTCGGCGCTTGACAGTCAAGGCTGGCCACCGTGCCGGCGCCCTTCTCTGGCTGGCCCTCTGCCACCTTGTACGACAGGCGATCGCCGTCGAGCAGCATGTAGCGCCGGTCCCACGCAAAGCGCCACGTGGCCTTCTTCTCGAGCCACCCCTGCGCAAACGCGCGCTGGTGCGCAACTAGGGCGGGCGCTGTCACCACTGGTGCCGCCGCCACTGCGCGTGACGCTGAGTCGCGTGACGAGGTCGCACGTTTAACGGCCGAGGAGGTCATCGGCGCCAAGCTCGGCAGGTCGCTGAGGAGCATCGTGTCGTGCATGACGACGTGCACCAACAGGTACCGGAGAAGGAGGTGAAGAGAGAGGCAAGAAAGAAAAAGAAATCAATGAGTAACGTGGATGGGGAGGTTGTGCAGCACGGAAGGAATAAAAAAAAAGGAAAAAAGAAGAGAAAGGAGAGCAATAGGAAGCAGCAAATACGTCAACGAATCACTCTCTTGACAAGGCGGCCAGTGTTCGTAACAGCGGGGGGGGGGGGACACTGTCAGGTGATGAGAGGTGAGAAGAAAAGCACAAGACAGAGTCAAAAAGCAAGCGAAGACACCGAAACGTTGCTTTAGTGTCAGGTGTCTCGTTCACAGGCTCACACACTTGTTGATGCCGGGAGAGCCGTTATCATTGAACGAGAGGGAGGGGAGAGAGTGGAGCAGGTGGAAGAGGGCGTGAGGTGCATGAAAGCGAGAGGATCATTGGAACAGTGCGGCGCGACTAGAAGGTGTGCGCTGGGCGTGGGGAGAAGTACGTGCAACTGTCGTCGTCGTCACGGATCGGTTTGCCATTCTTCTACTTTCCTGCCGCTCATTGACGAGTTATTCTTCGCGCTGGGCGCCGTAGACAGGCGCGCACACCTACTGAACAAGCAAACCACTAAAAGAAAGAAACGAAAGCCCGCACACCGCTGCCGCGGCAGAACAAAGTACCTACTCGTCATCACCCACAACATCACGCAGCTTTTGGTATGTCTCGTGCGCACCGCGGCCTTGCGCCACCGCCGCAGCCTCCGTGGCGGCGACGCTGTCCCCTTCGTTGAGTGCGTAGGCGAGCAAAAGCTGATTGACGTCCTCGTCGGACCACGCCTTGTGCGTGTCGAACGCGCTCGGCTCGATTGCGTGGCCATCTTCACTGCCGCAGTGCACGCACTTGCCTGCTGCGACAGAGAGTGTCGAGCAGAATCCTTTGCACGTGCCACGGAAGGCAGGCACGCCTCGAATGAGACTCAGCGACGTGTATGGCGTGAAAAGGCGACTGGCGTCATCGGTCCGACTGGTCAGCGCGGCGTACGCCTCCAGGGAGTTGGGCAACGATGTTTCCAGCGCACGCCACCGCATCTCCTTTGCCATTGAGGTGATGATCTCTTGGTAGCCGCTGTGGCACTGATCCAACAGTGACACGCGCGTCTCCGACGACTCTGCGGGCAATTCGCGCTTTAGGTTCCAAACAACGCAGGGGGTGCCGTACTGGGCGGACTCCTCACCAAAGGTGAAGAGCGGTCGTGTGGTGGGTCCCTGATCGTGAAGCACCATTACCGTGCGGAACGGCACTGTCCCACGGGTTCGCGCGCGCACCGCCGCGTGGAAAGACGGCAGCAGCCGCAGCTCGTCCTCTGGATTCTCGGCCACCACGGTGCGAATGAACGTAATCGGCAGACGCTCCTGGGGGTTCGTGGCGTCCCGAAAAGTCGCGTGGTCTCGCGGCGTCAACAGCCGCTCCCAGGCGCGCATCCGATCGCGAATGACTCCGAGGATTTCATCGCGGTTGATGTCGAGGTGCGTGAAACAGATGTGTGGGCTGCGAAACAGAAGCCACACACCGACCGGGTCCATCGGGAAGGGTCGGGACGCCAGTGACCCCGGCAGGTACCCGCCGTCGCGCGTGAAGCCTTTCGTGGTGAACTGCACCACGCCGTCGAAGGTGGAGCGCACCGAGTCAAAGGGAAGCGGATCGTGCGTCGGCACAACGCCCAGCTTGGCAAGCATCAGCGACGGCCCACACCACCCGCCCAGCGAAACCCATCGCCGCATGACTCAGCACGAGTCTCTCTACCTATTGCGAAGCCCACACGTCCTTGACCGTGGAGTGCCGCACACACTCACACACGCACACACCTTAGTTTCGTGAAGTTGCGGTGAGGGGGAGGAAAACAAACAACAAGATGGTACATAAGGTCCGGTGGCAGCCGGTGCAAAGGAGGAATGTGAGGATGCGGATTTGGTTGTGCGTGCATGTGTCTGACAGTAAAACAAGCGTCGAACCAAGCCACATCGTAAACGACTGATATCGCGTGCGCAGGCTCACACGTTGAGATGGCAATCACGCACTCGTGCAAAGCAGCGACCTATCGAGGCAGTTGGGCTTAAAGACGAGTCCTGTTATTCGTTCAACACACTCAGACACGCTCGACGCTCTCTCTTGTTCAGGACAGTTGCTCAGTGCACAAGAAAAAGGGGGAAAGCAAACTAGTTGTCGCATGAATCATGAGCAGAATGCATTCTCAGTAGGGAAATAAGCGCACATACGCACACACACACACAGTGACCGGCATTGGACACTCTCTCACCAGACTAGTGAGAATTAGTTGCTCAAGACGGACTCACTCTGGGTCTCCTCTGCGTCGGTGAATCGTGTTCGTTGAAGGTGATCGACCAGGAAGTTCTTCAATTGACGGTGCACGGCGTGAAGCGACAGTCGACGAGACGCCACTGGGTTGGTTAAGCCCTTCACCAAAGCGAGCTCAGGATACCGCTGCCGCAGTGCGGGGTCAGGGAATATCCCATCGCGCACCTCTCTTAGGGTCACGAGGCGCTCCGCCACAGTGGTGGGCATGAGGTACATCTCAGCCATGACCACACCGAGCGAGTACGCGTCAGACGCACTTGTGCAGTGCCGTCCGGCCAGCTGTTCGGGACTCGAGTACACAGGTGAGCCGACGCCCACGGTATTGGCGTTGTTCATCGACTGGAACCCGTCACCGTGAACGTCAAACGTAGCCTGTTGACGAATGGGCTTGGCCAGGCCAAAGTCGCCAAGACGTACCTGCACAAGGCGCTCCATCAGCCAACGATAGTCCTTTCGCAGGGTGGTGTCGCTGGCAAGTAAGGTGAGAGGCGAGCCCCCTGCTCGCGGTGAGACAGTCCCAGACCGGCGCCCGCGGGAGGGACTCGCACCACCCGCCGCGTTGAGTCGCTCGCGCCGCAGCTGAAGAACATCTTCGGAGCTGAGGTGGTGACGACTGTTGAGCATCTCGCGCAGCTCCTGCTGCACAAGGTCCTCGTTGCTGCCCTTCTCCACGTCCGAGTACTCCCGACGATGTGTGACGGACGACGCCATCGACCAGAGCGACGTACTGTGCGGCAAGCACGACAAGGTTGTGCAATGAGGGTCGACACGGTTTGTTTTTTCCGCAGCTGCCGACGCCGGCGTTGCACTGCCGTCGGTATCGTCCTCGTCAGACGTATTCGGACTGATGGGTGCGGAGTTTAGCTGGCAGCGAAAGTCTACGAAGATGTTGGTGGGCTTGACATCTCGGTGCAGGACACCCTTCTGGTGTAGGTATTGAAGGCCCGCGACGAGCTGCAGCAGAATGACCAAGTTTTCGGCCCGATCAATGTGGGTCCGCTGTACGAGGTGGTGGGCGAGCGTTGTCTGGCAGTACTCCATCTGCAAAAAGACAATGCGCGAACCGATGACCGCGCCTTGACGGTATTCAGACCCATCGAGCAAGCTTTCTGTGCCGTCCTCCTCGCCATCGTCGAGCTCGGCGAGGGAGAGGTGGCTGACATGGTTCTGGTGACCAGACTTGCGCTGTCGGCGCGTGCTCTGTGTGTTCTCCCCGTCCGCTTCATCGTCACCGCTGTCGTCGTCATTGTCTTCAGAGGAGGTGCAGACATTCACCACGGCGGCATTGCTGTCGTTGTGGACTCGAGGGAGAGTCTGTCCTTTGTGGTGGGATGAACTTGCCGCGGCCCGCTTACTATGCGACTTTGTGGGTGAGTAGCTCGTCGCCACGGAGGATTGCGAGCCGCCGCTGAAGCTGTCCTCACCGATGAGCAGGCGTGCCCCGCCACCATAATTCTGATTTGCCCCAAGCTGAAGAGAACCCCAGCGCATCCGCTGCGGTAGGCGCGCCACACCGCCGTTGCGGAGTGCCGCGTTGCCACGGTGCAGGTACTCGTCACTCACGCTGCTGCCACGCAAGTAAAGACCGGCGGCACCGCCTCCTCCGCTACCCCGAGGACTGGTGCGAGGCGACAGTGAAGGTCGGGCTAGGGCGTCTCTCGGGTCACAGAGCCCCACAAACGCGAGCTGCATCGCCCGGCGCGCCGTCACCATCTCTGACCAGCACGAGTGATACCGAACAAGGTTGCGGTGCTGGAGCGTCGCGTGCAGGCTCACCTCGTGGAGAATGGCCTTCTCGCTTTCGTAGTCGCGTACAAGAAGCACCTTGACGGCATAGAACACACCAGTGGTGCGGTGCCGGGCAAGGAGAGCAGCACCGCTTGTGCCTCGACCCAACAAGAGGACAGGGTCGAAGTTGTCGTCAAAGAATGAAGTTGGCGCCGCGGCAGACGGCGGGGGTGCCGATGACGCTGCCACACCGCCACCAGAATCCGTCCTTCGCCGGGATCGAGGGTCCGAAGAGAACGGCGGCGGTGCGGCCCAGACGCTGCTCTCCGAACGGGTCGGCATTAAGAAGGAGACGCGGGTGCTGGCCGTCGTCGCGCTCTCCAACGCACTATCTTCACTGTCATCGTCACTGCTAGTGCCGCTGGTGCTGCCACTGGTAGTGCTACTGGTATCTGAGCTGTGCTCGGTCGTGGCTTTGCTGGCGGTGTCGTTGGTGAGTCTTGAGCGATACCTGGTCTTACTCAAGCCAACGCCCTCTCCACCACGTGAGGTATCGGCTTGTCTGCGCGCCACTCCCGACGAGGCGGAAAACAGATCGCCAGCCGAATAGCTCTCTGTGACCAGCGCCATGTCGTCGCCATGCACGCCCTGCAGAAGCTGCATAGGCGTGCCTTCGCTCTGGAGCAGAAGGCCACTGAGCATCTGCTCTGGTGCAGATCTCCGCGTCGTGGACAGCACAGTCACCCCAGGCGTCGAGAGGTGTGGTGAGCGGGTGTCCGAGGTGCTCGTCTCGTCGTACCTGGCAGTGCTGGCTCGAGAAGGCCCGCTCCAGCTTCCGCAACTGGCCTCTGCGTGACAGGACCGCGCCGTCGACGAGCTCGAGACCATCAGAATCTCCTCCATTTCGGCCGCATGCACTGGCAGTGGCAGCACAAGCGGCTCCGTCGAGCCATCGCTGCGGTGGGCCAAGGCAACAACAAAGGCGGCGAGAGTCGGTGCTTCGACTTCGACCCGCTCCATCAGCTCATCCATTCGTCCGCTGTAGCTTCCCATGGCGGACGCCCCGCCGCGGGGATCTGCACCTGCCGCCAGCGGTGTTGTCACGGAGGACTCAGGCGACGCAAACCACGAAGCGGACCCGTCCGGTGCGGCCACGATGTCCACCACACCATCAGCCGCACATCGCACGACTGTGCTGATCTGCCATGCCAGCCGCGCTTCCCGCTCTGTCAGGTCGAGCGGTAGTGCCAACTCCGTGTCGTGCAGTTCAGCGGCAACGCGGCTGCCACCAGCGGTGTGTCCTGCACGAACACAGGGGCGGCGGGTCACGGTGGCGCCACCGTCACCGTCATTGGAAGCCTGAAGCCGTGTCGGTGGGGCACAGAAGAGCTTGGTGCGGTGACGGCGTAGGAGGAGTGGCACAAAAGCGGGTGCCAGCTCGCCTTGTTCGGCTGACGTTGGTGCGTGGGCCCAGTTCACACTGCGCGCACCGAGCTTGGCGGGAGAGGACTGGTCACTACCCGGCCGAGTGTCGCCGTCAATGCCGCCTCCGTCGCCGCCGCTGACGTTTTGCAGAACACCGTTGACAACGTCAAGCTCAACAAAGACATCTTCGTGATGAAAGAGTGGGGTCAGCCGATGCCACGGGCAGCTGCCGCTGTTCCACGCAGCTTGCTCGAGCCGCGTCCACGCACCCATCGCGGTCGCTACCCCATCGTTCATGGGCTGTGCATGGCGGGCTGGCTCGCCACTTGTCTGACCGCTCTGCTTCTCTTCCAGGCACTCCACGGGCGGGAGTCGCTCGCTCTCCGGAGCCTCCCACCAGAACCACTGAGGCCGGCGCACCAGCGGCACACCAGTGTCCTCCTCAGGACCCTGGCAACCGGTGATCAGAGCGGCTGGTGCCTTGGAGACGGTGGTGCAGCAGGCAGCCGCCTCCGTGCAGCACAGCCCTGTCGACGAAGGTGCAAAGACTGCCAGCCAGTTTTCGGGCAGGTACGCGTCCGAGGCCATCATTTGCATGTCATTTTCTGCCGCACTGCCACTGGTTTCCGCGGTGGCTTGTGCGTCTTGCTGCTGGTGCCGCAGCTCGTGCTGAAGCAAGGCGTTCCGACAGTGCGTGCAGCGTGGGTGCGCCAAGAGATTGTGGCCTTGCCGGTCTGTAGTTGTTGTACTCGGTGGCACGAAGTGCGGTGCGGTGCATGCGGCCATTCCATCCTCGTGCATTCCTGGAAGCGATGTCTTCCAGCGTGAGACGCACAGCTGTGCGCGCGGTTTTGCCGCCTTACCCGCGTGGCCAGTGATGGGCGGGAGGTGCACCTGGTAACCTCTCAAGCAGCCATCGACTCCTACCAGCACAAGGTGCAGTGCGGCCGGCTGTGTATCTGTGTCTGAGGCAAGGCTGAGGTTTGCGAAAGACGCGCGGTGTTGCATTGCCCCAGCAGTAGCACACGTGATTCACGAACAGACACCAAAGTACAACTCACTCCCTGACCTGCGTGCTCAGCCGCACCACAATGAGTGAGTCAGCTGCAGTCACCACCGTCGCTAGTCAAACAAAAAAGCGAACAATAAATATGTGTATCGGCGTCGTGCGCTTAGGCAGCAGCTACCTACCTATCGGCACTTACTCTTGAGCAGGCACGCAGAACGAACCGAAAAGAGAAAAGAGACGGAGACGAATATGCTTCCAGTGCTCACGAAGGCACACACGTGGAAGCGGCTTGCTGAATGTGAAGGCAGTTGCGCGAAATCTGCGAAAACCAGCAGCACGAGACACAGCAGCATGGACGCAGGCGAAGATAGAAGAATTGGCGGCCAAGACGGAAAAAATCAGAGTGCGACGGACAAGATGTGAAAGCAAGAGAAGAAGTAGTGGATTAGCACGACGGCGAGGGCGACTGAGAGCACGTCCTTCATGCATGTACGCATAGTTAAAGTATACACAGGGAAGACGACGCGCAGCCACTTTCACATAAAGTTCCGAAGCGGGTACGCCGTTCGACTGACACACGATAACTGCGTCACCCCTACTCTTCATTTTTTGTTTTTTTTTGTTACCTGTGCGATGACCGCTTTGAGTCGCTTAGACGACATGTTTTTATTCACTGGGTGGCAGAGCACAGACACACACACACACACACACACACGTGTGAGCCGGTGCTTTTCAGGGCTTACTCTTGCTGGGAAGCATGCCGTTCAGCGCCTGCTTGCTTCTTGACTTCGTTGGCCTCATAACGTGCACGTTTCTTCTCGCCCAGCTCCTCCACCGTCTGCGCAAAGGTGCGCTCAGTTTCACGGTCGAGCAGCTTGACATAGTTTAATGGCATATACACCGCCTTGTCCAGACCATCCCCGGTAGCGCCTTCGTGGTCGGGAGAGGAGGTGGAGGCGAGCGCGTCCTCTACCTTCATCTGGTGAAACATGTCGCGCTTGCGGGCTCGCAGCTGCGCGTGCGTGCCGTCGAACGTCCAGTCAGACCCTGTGATGGACCACGTGTCAACAACGCCGTCATCGGGGCCCGACCGCACCACCTTGCGTGACGACACACCTGCTGCTGTACTGTCTACCGCGACGCAAGGATCGATCGCGTCTGCGTACCACGTGAAGAGCTGCCGTCGCATTTCCTGTGCCGCCGTGGCGCGGATGAGTAAGGCTGTGGCGATGTCGTTCAGCTCTCGCTCAGCGGCCTGGAAAGCGCGGTGGGACATGTGCCACCGCTCGATCCCGTTAAACGTGCAGTCCCATAGAATGAGCGGTGTGCCGTCAGCGAGGGGGTACGTCGGTTTCGCGTCGCCGCGCTCCAGAAGGTCCTTCACAACGGTCGGCGCCTCCAGACCGCGGCCGACCAAGAACAGCACCTCCATCGTGCAGCGAATCTGGTGATACAAAAAGGAGTTTGCCTTGAGCTCAAAGTAAGAGACCAGCTCCGGCAGCTGGTCACTTGGGTAGATGCCGATCCTCTCAACGTCTCGCTCGAAGTTGCTGACGTTGACGACATCCATTTTGCAGAAGTTGCGGAAGTTGTGCTTGCCGACCATGAAGTTCGCCGCCTCCCTCATCGCCGCGACGTTGAGACCGCGGTGGCAGAAGTAGTAGCGGTACGTGCGACTGGTACACGAGAAGCGCGCGTCGAAGGACTTGTCGACGAGGGCAAAGCCAACAATGCGAATGGTCGGGGGAAGGGCATTGTTCAGCATTTGACAGTAGTCCAGCGGAGGGCTCTGCGGATCCGCCTCGGCGCTGCACGACGCACGGGCGACAAAGGAGAAACAGTTGCCCAGCGCACTCACGCCCTTGTCGGTGCGGCCGCAACGCGCGAACTCCTGAGGGCCACTCTCTGGAATGAGGCGAAGACGTGTGAGGGCGGCACAGACAATGCCTTCGATGGTGTTCTCCGTCTCCTCCTGCCTTGCCAGGCCGGAGTGCACGTGGCCGTGATAGGCTAGCCGAACCGCGATTTTGCGCGACGGGTAATTCTCAAAGGCGAACGTCTTTTGTGCCTTGGCCCGCTTCTTTTTGCCCTTCGCCTCGGCGTAAGTGACCTGCGACGACGAAGAGGCAATGGGAGAGGAGGAAGAGCCAGTGCCCTCGTCTACCAACCGATCCTGGGTAAACATGATCAACTATCGTTCGCTTTAGTCTTCCGAATTTTTTTTCTGGTTCCGCTGTCCGTCTGAGAAGCCAACAAGGCACCACAGGGACTTGCCACCGGTACGACTGACAGAGGCGGGTAAGGTGAAGGAGTGATGAGGGGACGAAAGGAGAAGAATAGCGGGAGCGGCGGCGGCGTGTTAGTCGAGGAGAGGTGGGGTGAGGCCACAAGAGCAGGCCCAGCGAGGGACCCTTGGTTTCGGCAACGTTGCCCCGCCCCCACGCGGGTGTTCGCGGAAATTCGATGGGAGAAACCACCAACCAAACAGGATGATGTACGATCCGTAACGGTCAGCTGAACGCTTGCACGACAAGAATGACTACTGTCCGAGAATCGTTGTGTACGAGATCACTTTTCCCTTCTCTTGGGCTCACCACTTTTGATGTGCCTCGACACAGCTCTTTGGTCACACACGAGGCGAAGTGACGTTCCTGGCAACGCGCGAGGCGTGACAGTGAAAAAAGAAAAGAGGGGCGAACTTGTGCGCACCACCACGTCGCTTAGACACCGGACACGGCTTGAAGAACCACCTGGGTGAGACCAGCGCTGCGCGAGTGCACAAGGACGCTTGTGTCTAAGCCGTTCTCGCCAATCTGGAAGTGGCACAGGGCGTACGTTGCGGACCCGCTGGCGGTCCGCTCACTTGTCACCAGCTCGGCGGCGGCAATGACTTCGAGACCGATGACCTCCACCACGCGGAGGCAGGCCCGCGGGGCCACCTCCTCCGCAATCCTCGACGCTGTGTAAGGCGTGGAGGTGCGGGCAAGCTGGCCATGGGCCTCGCGTGTCGCGTTGACCCACTCCTCACCAAATTGTGTGGTCTGGAATGACGCCGCCGCCGGGCGAAGAACGTGTGCAATGGCGAACGGAAGCGCGACACCGTCCACGCTGTTGTCGGCCGCGGAGGGACACGCCACTGTCGTGTTCAGCGAAGTACGTTGCGCGCAGGCGGTGTCCAGTACGCGGAGGAACACACTTGGGTGGGCGACGCCAAGGCGGAACTCGACCTCCAGAGTGGTGTCGCGGGGCACATCGGTGAGAGTCAAGACAGTCGCCTGCGCCTCGCTGTTTCCCTGGCTGATCGCGGGCGCGCGGACCTCCACGCGGGCCCGTGGATGACTTCGGCACCGCGCGTCCACGATGACGCACCCAGAAGGCGGCGTGAGCTCCACCGAGATGGGCGACACATCTGTTCGACCTTCTGCTGCGGCGCGAAGCGTCACGACGTAGACCGACTTGGCGGTGTCACGTCGGGCACTGAGCGTCACCGAGGAGTGGCGGAGCGCCGGTGGCGAGGAGACGGGTGACGAGGCGAAGAGGGCGTCGACGGTCGATGCCTGTACGGTGCGTACCGGAGAGGAAGCTGTGTCATCGCCAAAGAGGTCATCCAGCGCGGCTGCACGGCGGCGGTCGATGTCGTCACGCACCCACACGTCGTACGTGACAGGCTGCCGAGACGAGGCGGCCGCTGAAGGGGCAGGTGTGGACGCTGGAGGCGAGGACTGCCGCGTCGCCGTGGCCGCTGCCGCCCCAGCTGTGGCACGAGAGCCCTGACGGCGTTTGCCGCGTCCACCCCCGAAGATGGCGCTGACGAATTTCTCGGTTTTGGCTGAGTGGTTGTGTGACTGGGGCTGTCGTGGCGGCGCGGCCGCACCCGCCCCGCTTTCCTCGGATGTTCCCTGGAGTTCCCAGGCATGCGCACCTGCGGAGGGCTGCGGCTCCGGTGGCTGACCGAATGCCGGCGCCACGGGGCCACCTTGCGCTGACCAGCGGTTCATCGTGGCCGGGAGTGACAGCTCCGCTGCTGATGTCGTCGTGCCTGTAGTGGACCCGTCGCGGTGCGAATCGGTGGGTACGGTGTCGTTGAGTTCCAGATTCTGCACACCCCAGCGCCGCGTGGTGCCACCTGACTGCAGACGTAGCTGGCTTTCCCAGGCCGTCGCGTCGTCGGCAGAGGCGGCGGCAGCCAGCGTGGCCAGAGAGGGACCGCCAGGTGCGAGCGCGGCTGAGGGATCGGATGCCAGCGAGGCCCACTTGCTGGCAGGCGCATACGCCTCCGTGCGCAGTGCGGCGCCTGTGCGTGCTGTGGACGTGGCGTGGAAGACCTGATAGCGCCGCGCTGCGTTCCCATCGTAGGCCCTCGCCCCCTTGGTGAGCGCCTGCTCCACCAAGCTGTCCAGCGACGTCATCTTCTCGTCCACCTGAATGTCCTCGCAGCAGCCGTCTAACGGCAACACCTTGCGCATGATCGCCGGCAGCTTGAGCAAAGCCAGAAACTCATTGCAGCGCTGCTGCAAGTTCGTGCTGCGGCTGTCTTGGTAGTGCGCGACGACCTCCTGCACATTCTCTGGGCACGCCTCGGGGTTGTGCGCGACGAGCTTCATCATGGCCGTCACCAACCAGCACCGCGTTTCGTTGGCCTCGGTGCGATCCATCATGTCGCACAGACGGTCTAGCAGCATGGCGCGGCTGATGCGCTTAGAGAGGAACCCGTATTCACCCATAACCCAGGCAGCGATGCGCATTAGTGGCTCCGAGTGCGCCGCGGAGGCAGCCTCCTGTGCGCGAAAGCCACGTGGCAGCGCGTTCACCGAGGCCACACCGCGTGCGCCCGCGGCAGTGCCCGAGGCGCGGCTCGCACCCATCAAGTTGAAATAATCCTCCACGCAACCAGCTCGGAACTCGGTGTCGCTGACGTCGTCGCCTTGTCCCTCCGCGATGAGCTTGAGCATGCGCTGGGAGGCAGAGGGTGGCACGCACTCACCTGCAACGGCGATCAGCCTGTTCATGGTGAGGATAAACCACTGAGGGCTGTGAGCGTAGCGCTCTGCCACTTGGCAGACGGCCATGGTTGTTTGTTGCCGCAGAAACGGATCGGTGGTTCTCTGGACAAAATGGATAAAGCGCGTGACGATCGGCTGCACATTGTCGCTCGTGCAAATTGCCAGCAGAAGCACCAGGGTGCGGCGGCGAATGGTGTCATCTGGATCCTCGAGACAGTTCATCACCTGCGTCTGGTGTACCGTGGACAAGCTGGGATCCACCAGTGCGAGCTGCGTGAGGGCGTTGATACCGGCCAGCCGCAGGTTGGCGCTGCTCGACGAGACAAAGCGTGTCACAGCTTCGCTGCAGAGTTTTGTGAGGCTGGGCACAGGTGGGATCGTCGAGGCTGTGCGCACCACCTCGCAAATGATGGCAAAGCCGATGAGCGTGCCGTTGTCGGCGCGTAGCATCGCCTCTCGCAGCACTGGTGCGCACTTCTCTGCCCGCGACCGATCGTGGCCAACGAGAACGGTGAGGAGCTGGAGTAGGGTGATCTGCAGCCACGGAGCCGGTGTGCGGTGATAGTCGAACGAGCGCGGCAGGCGGCGCTCCGTCACCTGCGTGAGAATGGACAAGAACGAATCGAGGAGGTCCAGCTGTGAGCGAGGATGACGGCGGATGACGTCGAACAAGAGGCGCACCGCGGCCCCCATCACCGAAGGGTCACGATCGCAGAGAGCCTGTCGGAAGGCTGAGACGTCCGCCACCTCGCCCTCCGTGCGCACATAGAAGGCGTGAAGCGCCTCTACTGCCTTGCGCCGAACCGTCACCTTGTTGTGCGTGAGGAGCGCGGTCACATCAGACACAACTACTGAGATGAGCTCTGGCCGCAGAAATCGCATCGCGCCGTCGAGGGCGGCGGAAACTTCTAGAAAGCTGGGCGAACGCAGGTCCTTCTGGATGTTAGCCACGGTGAGATACATGAGCTCATTCTCGGGAGGAATGCAAAGCCACGTTGCCAGGTAACCTGTGCGCTTGAACGATAAGGTGCTACTCGAGGAAAGGTTCACGCAGTGAATGTGGCCGAACTCAGCCGGGTGTCCGAGCATCTCAGCGTAGATGACGCGAATGACGTTTTCCTTTGCCCTCGTGGGGTCCTCGTTGTTGCCCGAGTAAACCAGCTTCAGTTTCTGAAGGTCTCGTATGACAATCTCATCCTCTTCCTGTCTACTACTCACCTCACCAATCTTCTTAATGTATTGATAGAAGCCGCTGGACAGACCCTGCGAGCCACTGATTGCCAGAACCGTTGACATCTTGTTCGGAGGCCGCGCCTCAACCTTCTTTTTTTTCGTGCGTGTGTGTGTACCTCTTCCAATGGACACGCACTCGAACTGACTTCGCTATCAGCTGCGGAAGAATGATAATAACAAAAAAGCTTACGTGGACTTTCTAGTTCTTGTCGTTAAGTGGTTTCCGCTGTTCACGCATGTGAGTAAGAATGAGAAAGAAGAGAGAGGGAGAGGAAGAGAGAGGGAGTGACTGAACATGGAGCAGCTTTGGCGCTTGAGAAGCCGAGTGCAGCAGTCATCTGTTTTCCCACACTAAGCCGCAAGGGCATGAACGACAAGCATGCACCACCGCGTGCGGGTGCAGTGCTGATGGGTCCTGACGGTCGTGGCACATTGCATGCGCGTGACTGACGAAAAAAAAAGAAGAAGTTGCTCAACATCTGCATGTTCGGGGGTGGTGAGCATGTGGCTGCTGCAGATGGTATGAAGCTGTCATCAGATGACTTGCAAGAACGAGAAAAAGGAGAGCGAGAGACGCCGCTCATCCTTCCCAGACAAAACGTATGACAAAGCGCCAACACACCAAAAGCCAATGTCAGGCCGACGCACACACACACACACACACAAGCACGTCTACGCCGACGCCGTCGCCTCTTCCATTTTCGCCTTTTTCTGCCGTAGCAATTCCATGGTGCACTTCACGTGCTGAGCAATCTCCTCCACGGATGCCATGCCACCGAGTCCCACATCACCACACGCCAGGCGCTTCGACACAGGCCCGACAAGCTGAAACATCGCCTCGTCCAGCGTTGACGGAAGCGTTTTACCATTAGCCGTCTCCGTCGGCTCCTGCTCGCCTTCAGCACCGGGTGCCGTCCCTTCCATCGCCTTCGTGTCCTTGCCGTACCAGCCGCGCAACGTGGCTATTTGCTGGTCGGTGATGGGGTGTCCCCACATGGCGGTGTTCATGGCAGGACAGATGATGACAGGCTTCTCGCCCACTTGCCAGGCGCGCATGACGCAAGTGACGAGGTTGTCGCAGAGACCAGTAGCAATCTTGGCGAGTGAGTTTGCGTCCAGTGGCGCCACGACGACGAGGTCCGCCCAGCGCCGCAGCTCAATGTGCACGACGGAGTCATTCATCGCCTGCCACTCCGACCACTCTTGATCGTCGGAGAGAATGCTCTTGAAGGGAATACCTGTTTTGGATGGCTGCGCGCGGTGCAGGAAGTGGAACGCCGTGCGGGTCGACGCCAGGCGAATGTGGCATCGCTCATTGGCAAGCTGATCGAGCAACAGCCCCGTCTTGATCGCCGCAATGCTGCCGGTGATGAGAATGAGGAGGTTGATAGAGGTCTTCTCCGCCACCGGTGTTGGGGAGGCAGAGACCTGCGGTTGGGGCGCCAGCGCCTCTGGGTAATCCTCTTGCGACGGATCGACGTCGGACATGATGCACGCACACACACACACACACTCGGCTGAAATAGAAATTGATTGAACTCAACGCAGGGCAGAACGCCTATCGCAGCGAACCAAGCACACACCAAGCAATTCGACCCAATGTGTCGCACCATAGGTGAGTACACGAGAAGGCGTAAGCAAGAGAGAGAGAGGGAGAGTCAGACGATAGAGAGATATGTCAAGGCGCGAATAGTTGAATAATGCCAACACACCGCTGCAATGATGAGATCGACTGCTCTGGTGCACCTCGGCCGTCGTGAGGCATGTACGTGTGTGCGAGTCGACGGCAGCCGCCACACTTAGTGGATACTCACAAGGCCGGATAAACAGAAGCCAGAAAAACGCTGTTGTCAACTCACAAGCAGCGGCATATCGACATGGTGTCCAGTGCGTGCCTAGGTGCACACTCGGAGTCCCAGGCAGGTTGATGCGTTTTCACGCCTGTTTCGTTTTCGGGCGTCTTATCTGGATGGTGCTTGTTTTCTGTTCGGTGCGTGTCGCTCACGGTCTCCTTTGTTAGCAAAGGCTTGGGATAACAACGACAATAAAGAAAAAAAAACAGAAAAATGGAGGGGGTGCGGAAACTAACAAACCGCAAGCACACCAACCGCAGCTGCGTGTGTCAGTCGCTGAAATCTTCAATTGATTCACCATCAGGGATCAGCGGCAGTTCATCCGTCGCGATGACATCGGCACGGATGGAGGCTTGACCAAAGACGCGCACCCCACCTGAGAAGGTGTCACGGACCGCGAACACGGGTTCACGAAGGACAACCGACTCCGACAAGCCACGCCGCAGGATCGCCAACCGCAAGTCGGTGCAAACACGTGGACACTTGGAGGCAGGTGCCGACGTCACAGGGGCCGCGGTGAAACTGAACGTTGTGCGGCGAGGCCCCCCGCTCGATGTCGCCGTCGCCGCTGGACGTTCAGAGGGTGTGCGCGTGCTGGCAAAAGCGAACGTGGTGCGTCGTGACTCACCGGTGCGTTTCGACGTGTCAGTGCTTGCGGGCGGTGATGGGACTCGCACGGGTGTGTCACGTGACGCTGCCAGAGGGCGGCACAGCACAATGTACTGCGCGTACGGCACGTAATCCAGCACCAGTGGCTCACAAGGACCACAGGCATCCACCGTCTCCGGCATGTACTCGCGCAGCACGTCTAGCTCCTGTACGAGAATAGGAGGCGACATATTCGTCGCGGCAGTGTGACCGTAGCGGTCGGCGGATGGCGCTGCGCCGCGCCGTAGCCGCGCGCTCAACGTGTCCTGGCTGCGAGTCGTTGCCGAATCGGCTTGCCCCCAAGATGCGTGGAAGTGCATGTCGGCGGGTGGGTTCGCCAGGCGTTCACGCGCCGCCTGCCGCCAGTGCTGCTCGGTCCAGTCATCGACGAGGACGTCTGTGACGCTCAGTGGAAGCGTCTCGTGCGACCACAACGATGTTCGGCGACGGCGCCTTGGCTGAGTCGCCTCGTCGCCTCGGGGAGTGCCGTCGCGGAAGTTGGTTTCGCGAACGCGCGGGTAGGCCTCGCGCAAAAAGGGCGGTGGTCGCATCGCCGCAAAGTGCCGAGGCACGTGCACATCCGCGTGGTGAACGCGACACGCACGGTCGTACAGCGAGAGCGCCATCGTGTCGATCACCGAGGACGCCATGCCGTCCGCGTCGTCGTCGGCGGTGCGACGACTGGCCAGCTGGTTGCGCCGGTAGTTGCTCCCTGCGGCGAGGGCGTCTGCGGGGCGCAGAGCATCGGACTGGCTGCCCGCCTCGGCACAGATCGCGCACGCTTCCATCTGTGCCGGTGTGAAGTAGTACGGCAGGTTGTTGTTCGTCATGTACTCCAGTAGTTTGCGAGGAGGAACGTTTAGCACGCTTGTCACGTCCTCAAGCGTGTACTTCTGTGTGAGTAAACGAGCGGTGGCGTGCGAGAGATCGAGGTACTCATCACGCGCAGTGGGGGTTGTGTGTCGACGATCTGGTCCACCTGACGGCACACCATCTGCGGCCGTTGATGACGCCGAGACGGCAGTGCCAACCGCCGTGGTCGTCGCCGTCGTGCTTGGCGAAGGCAGAGGCTCGTCCAGCAACTCCAGCAAGCTCCTCGGGGCGCTCGCAAGCGGTGAGGCCAGTGACGACGACACGGGCAGGGCAGCCCCGCCGTGCAAGGCCGCGTCACCACGGACGGGCTTGCCGTGGCCGTTGTCGTCGTCGCTGTCTGATATGAGAACAACGTCGGATGACGTCTGTGAGCGCCGTGTCGTTTCCTCATCCTTGGCCGCCGTCCTCCCCAGCACGTACTGCACGGCTGCGTGTCGATCGAGGGTGTCTGGTGCTTCTGCGCGATAATCCAGCACGTCGGCTCTGCAGCAGAGCGCCTCCCACTGTGCCTGAAGGAGAGTCTGTCGCACGTCGCCCTGACCGGCCGCGATGATGGCTTCCAACTGCGCTGGAGAAATCAAGTGTGTGGCGGTGTTGCCGGCGGAAAGCGTGCGCCGGCGTCCTCTCTTCACGGCCGCTGGCGTCGGCGCACGTGCCTGGCGCGCTGGCGTGGCGAGGAGTTCAGTGTCGGGTCCATCTTCATCCTCATCAACGATGACAACGGCTGTCGTGTCCCTCGAGGGCTGGTGGGGCGAAAGAGAGGCAGATGACGAGCTGACCTCGGCCTTTCTCTTTTTGTTAGCGGGGGATAATGAACGAGCAGCAGCGTCATCGCGCGAGCACGCTAGCTGACGCGCTGCCTCCTTCTCAAGGATCGCCGAGACTCGGCGCCGCATGTTGATCGCGGTGATGGGTGTGCAATGAAAAAGCTCGCAGGCGCGGCTCTGAAGGAGGGCACTGGGAAGGGCACGTGCGAGGTCGACCTTGTCATTGTGCATGTCGTGCGTGGTGTGGATGAACACAACGAGGTGGCGCTTCAGTTTGGCTTTCAGGAGTAACGAGGCGGCGTCACCGACTTGCCGCCGTTCGTCCCAGGCCGCGTCGACCAGCTGCTCATACTGACGTATGAAGGCGGCTGTGTACTTGTGCAGCTCATCGGTGGCACGCTCGCCGTACAACTTTACGATGTGAGCCGTGATGTTGGCACACCCGTCATCCGGCTCGCGGGGATTGTCGTATGCCGAAGTGGTGGGCAAGCTCGCCGAAGATACGCTAGTGTCGGCGCGCTTGGTGCCCGTGTCGAGCGTACACTCCACCAGCTCGTGCAGGATCGAGCGCAACACTTGGGAATACCTCTGCAACGGGCAGTCGCACGTGTGGCAGACACGCCACCTCACAGGTCCACGGACCGCCGTGAACTCTGAGGTAGCGTTGAGCACGTCACCAATCACGGTCGAGAGCTCGGAGATGGAAGCCGGCGAGCCGGAACGTCTCGGGTTACTTCGCTTACGCACTGGTGGGCGAGGGCCTGGCGCGCTTGCTTGGTGTCGTGCGGAGGGCTTGCCGCGGCTGAGTCGCCGTTGTGTCAGGCTGTTGGTATCCACGGCGAGCGCGTTCCCAGCACCAGGGTGATCAAGTTCACTTGCCACAAGGTGAAGCAGCACGCACAGCGAGGAGAGCTTCGCACACCCTGGAGGCCCGTAGAGCAGCAACGCCCGCGGCCTCTGTGTGCCGGTGCAGACGCCGCGCAGTATTGCCAGAAGCGCGTCCTGCTTCTGACGGCTCCAGACTAATTCTGTCTGGGACGTTGGTGCGTACGCATCGTTCCACATCAGTACCCCTCGACTGCTGCCGAAAAAGATTGCAAGCGCTCAGCAGACGTCTCTTCTCAAATAAAAAAAAGAAAGCAGCCCCCTACTTAGAAGGCAGAGACGGTGCGCGGGGACTGGCGCTTCCGATGGGTGATCAACTCGTTCTCTCTCGTCAATCGGACTTGGTGAGAAAAAATGAGCTGTTTGTCTATCGCTGGCACGTTGTGCCGTACAGTCATTCCTCGTGTGCGTTGGAGCGTGTGCGTCTGTGTGCTCTTGTCTCGGAAGAAGAAGACAAAAAAAAAATGTGTCAGGTACAGAAAATGGACCGAGAAGTACACAAGCCAAAGTCGGTCCTGTCATGACGAAAGGGAGAGAGAAGCACACGGAGAGTGTAAACCAACAAAGAGGGAAGGGGAGAGAAAGCGTTCAACGTGACGATAGACGAAAGAAGGTGGAGTGGCGTTTGGTTATCTGCGCGAGAATCTGCGGTCGCGCGATAGATAGTCAGTGAAAAGTTCAGGTGGGCGTCGAAGGCATGTTGTACCGCGACCGTGCATTCTGGTTGTTAGTGCTTTTTTTGTGTGGCTTCGCGTCAAAAACAAAAGAAGGTCCCGGAAGCTGTGCGGCCACAGGCCCTGCATCGGTCAGTGAGAGGCACGACGTCACTCCCTGCGCGCCGCGTCAGAAACCATCTGAGCGTGCGAAGAAACGGTAAAGGGGCATGGCGCATCAAACACGCTCACCTCTGTTGCTGCCTCAATGGGGATTGTCGGCTCAAGCCCAAGTGTTTCGCGGCGTCGCTTCTTCTTTAGCGCCACACGCTCCGATTCAGACC
This sequence comes from Wallacemonas sp. TrypX, assembly GCA_030849625.1. Taxonomy (NCBI): domain Eukaryota; phylum Euglenozoa; class Kinetoplastea; order Trypanosomatida; family Trypanosomatidae; genus Wallacemonas; species Wallacemonas sp. TrypX. The sequence goes on from JASANP010001164.1 coordinate 272,144, forward strand.
GTGCGGGCTTCAGACTGCATGGGAGGCGCAATCGTTGCGCGTGCAAGTACATCCGCGGCCATCCTTGCGTGGGAAAGTCGCTCGGTACGCTCGGGGCGGTCGACGCACCTGCTGGTGGTGACGGTGGTGCGGTCTGGAAAACTGGCCGGGAGGCGTACAGGCTGTCACCGACGATCGGGTGACCGAGAGCGTGGCAGTGCACACGCAACTGATGGCGCCGTCCCGTGCGTGGCGTCAAGCGCAGCATCGTCACAGGCCACCACCGTTCGGTCGGCGGGTGCCAGAGGAAGCCGTGCTCGACGACCTCGATCAGCGTCTCAGCGGAGCGGAATCGGTCACGACGTCGCCACTCCACCCCATCTCCCTCGGCGCCAGGCGCGAACGACGACGTCTCCACACGCTGCGGACCCACCGCCATGCGCATGTGCGCAGCGTCGCTGGGATCGTAGCCAACCGGCAGACAGAGGCGAATGGCGAGAGGAGGTTCCCCTGTCGAAGGATCTGCCTCCGGTGCCACGACGACAGATGCGGAGGTGACGAGCTCCTGCGATGACTTGGCACTCATCGGCACGCGCACCGCGGAGGGAGTCGAAGCGACGTTTGCCGCCTCGTCACGACACGCGTCATCGGCAATGTAGTGGAGCACGGGAAGTGATTGAACAAAGGCATCCAGTTGCCCGCGGGTGTGCGTGTGTGGAGTGCTGGGGACGTGGCCCGCCACGACGGCGACGTACGTCTTCTCTGCCGTGCCGGCCTCAAAGCAGTGGGCAAGACGGGAAGCCATGCTCTTGGTAAACGCCAAGCAGAGCACCCCGCTGGTGGCAGCGTCCAGTTGGTGAACAAACTTGAGCTGCTTCCGGCGTTTTTGCTCACGTTCCAGCGCCGCGTGCTCAAGGTCAAGAATGCCTCGAGCGCTCATGTATACCGTTGCCCACTTTTCCACGCTGCGGATACGCTCGGGCACCGGTGTGTCGGGCAGCACGGAAGGCGTTGTGGTGTCAGCCATGTCCATCGGCAGCTGTGGAGGCTTGTTGATGACGACTACCTCCTCGTTTTCGTACAAGACCTCAACTGCCGGCGTTGTGTGGACCTTGGTCCTGGTCGGTGCGTGTGTTGTGGCACACGCATCCATGCTCTTGGCACCTGCCGCAGCGTCACACGCACAGGATACAGGAAGAGAAGATAGATAGATAGAAGGAGAGAGAGAGAGAGAGTGAGTGACAATCGTTTTTACGAGCATGCGCGCGAACCTCTTAGTGTGAATGAGCAAGAGTATATATATTTAACCTCCCAACGCTCCGGCAGAGTTGTACCACAAGATGGGGGAGCGGGGAGCGGGGAGCGGGGAGCGGGGAGGGGGGGGGGGACTCCGCCCCCAATGAAAAAGCGAATCAGCGTGACGTGCCTTTGCGGGCCACACACAACTGACTGGTGTACCCGCTCACAACATTCGTGACACAACTTCTTCCTCGATTGTTTGAGTGATTCTTTGGTTGTTCTGTGCTGGTCTGGTGCGAAAGAAAGAAAAAAAGAAAGGAGAGAGAATCACTTCCGTCTCACCCCGCCACACTACGGTGAGAGGCCCTCTCACGGATCTGAAACTCACGTCCCAGGATGGTACCGCGCCAACTATCCAAAAAAGCACCGCAGAGAGTGCCGACGCGGGGAAAAAAAAACTCGCAAAGAAACAATAATGTTACGCAATACCCTGTTTTTTTTTTTTAACAAAGGCTGGCAGGCTGCAAGCGATGCCAGTGAGGAGCAAAACTCAGCTGAGCACAGCCGGTCACAAAAAGACGAGTCGAGGCGGTGGAGGCGGTTGCCAACGCACTTGCTTTGTATCATGCGCCAGCGCTTGCCTCTTCATAAATGGAGCAAGAGGGAGAAAGAAGGGGAGGGCCGCGCCTGCTACTGCTGCAAGCCCCTCGGTGGTGGCGGCACCGCAGCGGCCCGCACCGAGTGCAGCATCGGCGGGACTCCACGCGCGTACAGGCGTGAAGCCATGACACCGCCGCACGAGGCAGTCTGAACGCTTGCGCCAGAGCCACCACCACCACCTGGGCGATCTTGCCGGCTCTGTGGTGCAACTGCCGTTCGTGGCCGTGTCACCAGCACAGCGCTGGGCACCGTGCTGGGCGGGGACTGCCGATCTGAGAGTTTCCCTGTGGAGTTTTGCGAGTTGTGGTGCGTGGTGGGCTGCGAAGAGAGGAGGTACTGGGGGCTGGGGATGAGGTCGTTCAACGTCCGCGAGGACTTCGCACGGGCCGTCATACGCGGCACGGCGCGCTCATCCCCGGTGCGGTGACTTCCTCTCTCCTGAGACAGAACCGCGTGGTTTTCCCCGTCGCGCGCACCACTCTGGTCCACTTCTCGCTGCTCACGTCGGTTGCTGTCCTGAGACCGTACAAGGTCCTCACCGCGCGCGCCGCTGAGCGCAACGGGTGGCCTGTGCACCAGGCTGGAAAGAGACGCAGTCGGCGCGGCTGTGCGTGACGGGCCACGATAGTCACCAGCATCGGCAACGTTGGCGCCGCCCACCTCGAGCCGCCGCGGCCTGTGCGGCGATTCGGAAGGTTGGCCAGAGCGCACGTCACGTGGACGTTTCAGTGGGCTCCCACGCGCATTGCTGTTCGGCACTGCCACGGACAGCAGCGCCTGCCTCTTACTCTTCCACGCCCTACACGCTTGTGCAACCTCGTCCGCGTACTCGGAGTCACGGACAAGAACCATCATTGACCGCTCTTGGTAGGCACTTGGTGAAAACAACGGGCTGAGGCGGTTTCCGGGTAGCTTGAAGGCCTGGCCATTGGGGTTTTTGGGGTTGTAGAAGGTGACGTTGTTGATGGGGTCGTCAGGGACACCTTCACTGTCGCTGCTGCCGTACGTGATGGAGGTGAAGGAGACGATAATGTCGTCGTGCAGACGCGCCGCGCACGCCTCCTCACCGAGGTCTGTGCACTTGCCGTTCCGTCGCAAAACGCTCAACGTCAGCGTGACGAGCTCGTCGAGGATGTAATCCTCGGTCATGGCGAGCCTCACGACGTTGAAGGTGGCCTGGCCGACAATCTGATAAAGGTCACGTCGCGTCAGCCGGCTGATGATGTGTCGTGCCGGCGCCAGTTCGGGCTCGGAGGAAGCCGCGATCGCGTTCAGCACCCAGTCACCCAGATGACAAAAGGCTGTTTCGTCGTCGACACACTCGGAAATGCGCAGCCGCTGCCCGTTCGAGCCGGTGATGAGAAAGTACGGGTCAGCCGCCGTGAGGGCATCGGACACCATGTAGTCGGTGACCTTCACGATGCGGTGCTGGTAGGCGTGCTTGTGCAGCTTGGCGCGGACAGCAAAGATGTCGCCCAGGTTCAGCGCGAGTTTTTCTTCGTAGCAGATTTGGTACTGGCCCTCGAATGGCAGCACGCGACAGGCGCTCAGCAGCCGGGGGAAGTGCACATCTGCTGCGGCCTTGCCGTACACGCCGAGGGAGTCTCGCAGGAAGTAGTCCAGCTTGTCCACATCGATCCCGTGCCGCTTGTTGGCGACAATGTCGACCAAAAAACGCTTGTGAGGCGGGCGTCCGAGGTTGTCCGGCCACGGCTTCGATGGCGGCAGGCCGAGGATGCACAGCTCGATAAAGCGCGCATCGGCCTCATTGAGGCCGTACGCGGCCAAGTCCATGCGGCCGAGAATTGTACGCAGCAGCTGAATTGACATGCTTTCGTGGTGCCAGGTATGACTCGACCCGCCCGACGCACCGAGGGGCGTGCATACCTGGCTGTTCAGAGCACCGCCTCCACCACCGCTGCGACCCTCACGGCGAAGGGTGCGGTCGTACCGCGGCACCGACCGACTCGCACGGTGCCGACGGTGGGGCGTGCGAAGATCGGCATCCCCAGGTGCGCCGGCCGCTGGGAAGGCGTTCTTGTCACCGTGCGCGGGTGCCGTGGCGTCACACGGTGACGTTGCGTGCTCTCGCCGCACACGGTTGATGACCTGCTCGAACAGGTGGCTGAATGGTCCATGGCCGACGTCGTGGTACAGGCCAGCGATGGTGACGCAGAGAATGTCGGCGTCACTGATGTGCAGCTCCGGCTGCTTTGAGGCGATGGTGCGTACCATCTGGGAGGCGAGGTGGGCGACGCCGATGCAATGCTCGAAGCGCGTGTGCGTCGCACCAGGATAAAGGTACACGGTGGTACCCAGCTGCTTCAAGTTGCGCAGACGCTGAAACTCAGGTGTGTCGATGATGTCAATAGCCAGCATGGGCAGCAAGATGTGCTCGTGCACGCGATCCTGAATGAGCTTGCCCGGGCGCTGAAACGGTGGACTGACACCCACTTGTGGGGCTGTGCACATATCGAGTGCCTGTTGCAGCTCGCGATACCGGTTCTCCGTCAGGCGCATGTCACGTTCGATCTCGTGAGCCTGCCGATCCCGAGCTGCACTGCTGTCACCGTCGTCATTGTGAACACGGTCACATCCACTGGCGCGGCTGTCGTCAGAGCGTGCCCGAATGTTGTTTGCCGCTGATGCGTTTGTGGAGTCCATGTGGAGGTCTGTCATCAGGTGGCCGACGGAAGGGCCATCCTCCATGATTTCGCTCACGCTTGAGGGGACGCTCCCATAACTGGCGAGCCTGTTCGCCGCCTCCTCGTCTACCTGCTGTACGTCCTGAAAGAAGTGCGAAGGAAAAGCGCGCTCCTCGCTGGCGCCGCGTGCATTCGGGGACTCTACCGCCGTCGAGGGCACGAGAGGCAAGCGGTGCTGCGACTCAAATGAGTGGTGCCGCGCCTCACCGCGTCGTTCGTGCGCGTGTTCGTCTCCAGACGGAGGAGTGAAGGCCACCGTGTCGCCGCCCCACGATGCCAGTTGAACGCTCCCATTCAAAGCGCACGCAACGGTGCGTCTCGGTGACACCGACGGCCACGTGGCACGTACGTCTCGGGTTGAGGCAGGCGGAGAGAGGGCGGAGCCACTCACGGCAAACTGCACAGGTGCCATGGTGTAGTGCGCGCCCGGAGACAACGACAAGGAGCCGTTGTCACTGGGAAACACGTAGTCGTCCTCGTCTGGTGCCGCAGCGTCCAAAACCAGCTTGCGCAGGCCCATCACACCGCGTGGAAACAATGCTGTTACTTGGGCAGGAGTGAGGTCAGCCGGCACAGGCTGCCCGTCTACGATGGCGCGACGTCGCGTACCACTGGCCATTGGCGAGTCGTCGACTGGGTAGAGGAAGATACTGTCTATTCTATTACGCCAGCGGGGAAAGGTGGTGAGCGATGGCGCGATGACGGGGACGAGAGAGGAGCAAAAAAGGGGGAGGGGGAGAGAGAGAAGGCAGCGTACGACAGACGCCTGAGAAGCGCGAAAACAAAACAAAAACAAGAATCAAAGCCGTGTCTTCACCGTGTCAGTGCGGCGCAGGACGGACGAAGAAAGTAAACCAGAGGGGTAGGACAGTGGGGTTGGGGAGATGGAGAGAGAGAGACAGGTGCCCGTGTAACGCACTTTACAGCAAGAACGCACCGCACTAGATTGTGCGTTTCTTTGTCGGGCAGGCAACAAGAAGGCTGTGTGCCGCACTGAGCCACCCTGGAGTTGTTGGCGCATGCCACTTCTCTTCGACACTGATTCTGCTGTTGCGGCAATCAAGCCGTGAAAGAAAGAAAAGTGAAAAAAAAAAGCACGAGTGTGCAACCGGTTTGAGCAACTGGAAACAAAGTGACACGAAACGAAAAGAGAAAAAGAGAAAACGCAAAGCGGGAATGGTGAATAGGCTGACGGTGCGACGTGTTCAAGCCTTATCCTTCACCCCCACTGTTCATCACTCACCACGCTTACCAGTCCTCCTTCATACTCCTCTCAGTTTCTCTCCTGTTTCGCGTTCGCGTGACGTGGTTGTCACCTGCGCCGCGCGTGAAGGGCGTCCCACAGACGGGAAAGGAACCCAACGGCACCAGCTTGCCACGCGCGTAGTGCGCTTTGCGCAGAGACGACGACGCCGGCTCGGTGCATTGGTTCCCTGGCTGGGGCGTCCCAGCCTCTCAGTTCGCTGAGAAGTGGGTTTAGAATGCTGGCAAGGCGTAGACCCGCCAGTGTTACCCGCCCTTCGGCGACACGCTTGCAGTCAAAGAGGTATTCCTCCGAGAGCACAGTGCCACTGACGACACCGACGTAGCTCGTGTTGACAGCGAACGCGTGGCTTTCTTCAGCCATTGTTTGTAGGTTTGCCATTGCACGCATGCGGGTCGGAAACACGTAGCTGGTTTCGAGGTAGTCGGCCATGTCACTGATGTGTGTCTTATAAATGCGCGGGGGATAGGGGCGGTGCAAATGCGGTGGATGGGGCTGGCACAGCTGGTCCCAGAGAGCGTGCAGCTTCAGTGTTTTGTTCCGTGCCGACACGATCTGCGCGTTGCCACCGCGGTCGCCACTCGGGTACTGTGTCGAGTACAGAGCTGCCGCGTGCAGTGGTTGGTGCACATCACCGATGAAATGTAGCAGGTTCACCAACGCGAACAGCTGCACATACGCAGGGGAGTTGGAAGAAGCCGCGTGCTTGAGTGAGGTGATCATCGAACGCGCAGCAGAGACGACGTTCATCTCGTCCGCGTGTGCCTGTGCGGCAGGTGGGAGTGGGATGCCCTCGGGGTTGTGTGGGATGTCAATGAAGTGCCACGATGCCATTGCGTACTGCCGCCATGTCTTGAGGTCATCCGGCCAGCATGCGAGATGCACCAAGTCCGGGGTCCACTCAAACGGTCCCGATGCAGTGAAGGCGGCGGCCATGGCGTCTGCCTTTGCACGATTGGCGGCTGTCAGATGCCGGCGCGCAATTTCCGCGATGAGCATGTGACCTGTGCAGCTCCACGCATGCGCAACCTCGCTGAGCGCTCCGCACAGCACCAAAACAAGTGTGGCCACCACCCGCAACAGGGACTGGCGAGTCGGACGCATTCGCACACACAAAACCAAACAAAAAAAATCTGGCACTCTAATAAGAGAGGGAAAGTATGTGGAAGAAGAATCAGACGGCGGCGCGCGCGACAGAGCGTACTTTGCGGGCAATGGCAACGAAAAGAGGAGAGAGGGGGAGGGAGAGTGAGTGGTGCGAGCGTCATAGAACAAGTGAGCAGGACCGCAATAGAAAGGAGAGGAGCAACGACAGCACATAGGTACACTATATACGTTGCTGCTTCAGAGCGTCGAAGACCTCGCGGTGGAGATGCGAGCCTATCTGGCGCGCAGTTGCGCACGAGTAGGGCCATACTTGGCCAAGCAGTAGCGTCAGCGTCAGTGGCGCGTTCACTGCGTAGTGAAAACCACCAAGACGACAGGCTTTCTTCGGCACGTCGTACCGTATCCCGATTCAACGTGCGTGCACCACGGTAGAGCGGTTGCGCTTTGAGTCATGAAAACTGTGTTGTGGAACTTTAGATCAACGAACGACGAGCACCTTCATTGTCCATAATGTGTGTGTGTGTGTGTGTGGTGAGTAAACCACACACAAGAGAGGGGGGGGGGAGTAGCTGCGGCGCCTGACTACAAAAAGAAAGAAAAACGACACAGCAAGAGAGGGAAACAAAAAGGTAAGAAAGCAAGCAAACAACAGCGAGCCGACGCAGCGCGTTCTAATTCATAGTCACACACACTCATTTACACACATGTACACGCGTACATGCACACGCGCACAGGAGCAGGGCATTTGGGTAAAAGGCGTTATTCACGCTGACGGGTCCAACAGAGAAGATGCGCGCCTGATGTGTATGTGTGTGTCTGTGTGTGTACCGTCTTCTATTAGACATCTTGATATTTTTTCTTTGATGACTGCTTGAGTTGCACTTTATGCACAACGCAACGCAAAGCACCCGCGAGTCAACTGAAACCCACACACAAAAAAAGATCGTGTAGGGACGCGCTAAACAAACATACGCACAATCCAAACAACAAAAATCAACGTCAAATCCGTCAACTGAGCCCCGAGGAAGCGCCAAACGCACTCTTGCCTCGCGTTCCGGTTGTTGAGCTTACTGGCATCCCCCCACTCTTCTCCTCCCCATCCACACCGGCCGCGCCTACTCCCGCTGGGTCACACCAAACGCCGTGGCCGGCACGAACTTGGGATCGTACACGAGGTGGCTCTGCTCAAAGAGCAGCCACACGCGCGAAATACGCATAATGTCCAACTGAAACTCCGGGATCAAGAAGCGCAGCTCGCCCTTGGTGAGGTACAGAGCACCGTGCTCGTTAATGCCGGGTGGGTGGATGCCACCGAGAATGGACGCGGCCTTCTTGACGTCGTTGCCGACTTCCGTCAGTACCTCTAGTGTACGCCGAGCGCGTCGCTGCACCTCCTTCTTGAGTGTCAGGTACTGGCTTGGGAAGACAAAGTATGTCTCGCATAAGCTGGACTCGAAGAAGTTGAGTTGATCAAAGCCTTCTTCCTTCGTGACATCCAGCTTGCCACCCCACGCTGGGTCCACGCCCACCAGGTGCGACAAGCCAATCACCCACGCCTCAAAGTCCGCCACAGTGTCAGTAACAATGTCAACGGTGCGGCCGCCATTCTTCAGGCCAATCGTGAAACAGCGGTAGAAGGCCTGGTTCATGGGTGCGATGGGGTTCCGCTTGAACACCTTGCTGAAGCAGCCCATCTGGATGTAGCTGACGGAGTCTAGCTGGATCGACGAGCGATCCTTCTTCTTGGCGGTCGGCTCCATCCAGAGCAACTCACGGCGACCGCGCTCCGTGGAGACCCAGAAAAAGCGGCGGTGCGGCTTGCCGGCGCGGCCGTGCTTGAGCAGGTTCGTGCCACCACGAAGGAATCGGATGAGGTCGTCCACAAGGTTGGGTGAGTCGTAGACGCCGCGAAGGTGCATCATGCGCTCCTCCTCCGACCGCACCCGGTTCGCCTGCACGGGCTTCTTGCCATCCGCCTTGTTGCGGCGCCGCGGGTGCGCTTCGCTGCCAGAGTCGCTCTCGCTTTCATCGTCCTCTTCATCGTCGTCGTCCTCGCTATCCGAGTCGTCGTGGTTGTCTCCGCGTGAGTTTGCTCCAGCCTGGCGACGGTGCGGGGCCGCACTGCCCGGTCGGCGCTTTTTTGGCGCGCCGCCCTCGGCAACCAGTCCCTCTTCGCCAGCCGCCGGCGCGTCGCGCTTCGATTCGGGGGTACCGTGGGCTTGTGGTCGCAGTCCACCCTCCTCTGCAGCATCCGCCTCGTCCGAGTCCCGGCGGCGGTGCTTGTGCTTGCGCTTCTTCTCCTTCATGTCTAGCGGGCCATCGACAGGCGAGGCAGGACCGCCCTCCGCTTCCATCTCTCCGCTCATCCAGTTGGCCTCCCGACGAACGGGTGGCGGAAGGGAGTGGTCGCCATCACTCTCCTGGCGGTCTGCATTGTCGCTCGCACGACTGCTCTCGCTGCCACTCTCGTCGTCGTCGTCATCCCCGGCGCCAACATGCTCGCCGATGGAGAGGGAGCCGCGACCCATGGGACGCTGACGGCGCGACTCAGCCGCGTGGTGGGAGTTCTCGTCGTCGCTGTCGTCGGAACTGACAAAGGTGCGGCGGTGAAACTCCTCTTTGCACGGTCGAGCGGCTTTCGGCATCGGGTCGAGTGCGGTGCTGGGCAGCAGCGGCGGATAGAGCTGCTCGGCCGTGAGAAGCGCGCGGCTAAGGCCATCAACGTCGTACCAGCTGAATTTAACATTCGCAGGTACTTCACCCTCGGCGATTTCCACCGCGCGATCGACGACGAAGGCGAGAATGTCGTACAGCAGTGTGCCCTCGCACATGATAGAAGAGCTCATCAGCTTCATGCGACGCACCTGAGCGCGCTGCCGTCCGGTCGCAGTGAGGCGCGAGACGTACATGCTGTACAGCCGATTCATCTCCGTCGCGTGGCCATAAAAGCTCTCAACGAGCGCGTGGGCGGCTTCCTCCGCGGGACCTGTGAGTGCCCCCGGTGCCCCACTCTCACCGTCACCGTCGGCGCTGTCGGCGGCGTCCGAGTGCGCCACCTGCAGGATCGCCGCGGCGAGTTCCTCTTCGGTCGTCTCGACGGCGGCGAGCTCCTCGCGCAAGGTCTCGAGACGCTCAGCGGCCTTTGAGCGGTGCTTTTTTGCCTTTTTGGCGTCGTGTGCCGCTTCCTCCAACGCCGCCTCGCGCTCCTCAGTGAGCTTCTTCGCTGCCTTCTTTTCTTTCTTCACCATCTGCGCAACGGATTCGTACTCGTCGATCAAGTTGTTCATGTGCAGCACGAACCGCTCCACCTCCTGGTCTCTCTCACGCGCCGCGTCGGCAATCATCTTCTCCTCTGCCTCGCGCTCCTTGCGTTCGATAAGCCCGGGGGCCTCGGCCTGCAGGCGTGCCACAGTGTTCTGTAGCTCCACCGCGGGATCGACGCCCTTGATCTTCGCCACAGCACGCACGTTGCACGGTGTGTAATAGAACTGTGCCGCGAGGATGCGCATCTCCGCGGTCAGCTCCTCGTCGGCCCGCAGAGACTGAAGGTAGCGTTCCTCCTCCTCAGGGTTCGAGAAGCCCGCCACCTGCCCCGCCTTGAGGCCCTTGACACGGTCGCAGAAGCGCAGTGTGCCGAGCGACTCTGGTGCACTGCTCGTTGGTGGGGCGACCTGGCCAATGAGCAGCAGCCGCGAGGTAGTTTCCGTAAAGGAGGTTTTGAGCAACTTTGTGAGCTTGGAGTCGCGGAATGGGATGTGCGAGCTCTGCATGTACATGGCGTTGATGACAGTGCCAAGGATGGAAAGTGACTTGTTAATGGCGGTGGCCTCCACCATGCCTTGGCCTGTGACACCCGATTTCTTCACGCGCTCGCTACCAGCAAGATCAATGAGCGCGATACGCGACTTGACAAGTCCCGGCACCGCCTGCGGAATGACCATCCCGTTCGCGTCCAGCAAGTCAGCCAGCGCGGGTGGTTGCGGGCACGTGGCCACTGGGACTTGGAACAGATCAATGAAGAACAGAGCATGGCTGCGCGAGCTGGTGTCGTTCATCTTCGTCGCTGTGACGGAGCGGAAAGAGTTGGCGATATTGAAGTTGTTGACAACGTCGGCCATGCTCCTCACCTCGACCGTGTTGATGCCGACAGTGGCGGTTTCCTCGGCGGTTTCGCGCAGCTTCAGCTTCTTTTTGTTCGCGAGCAGATCCATGACGTCCTCAACGTACAGTTCGAGCGCGGAGAGTGTGATGATGATGTGCACACGGTCCTTCACCGCCTCGCGGTAGGTAAAGAGATCGTCAAAGACGCGCAGGAACATGCCGGACTGTGCGTCGACAGCACCGTTCTCGGCCATCTTACCCAGAATGGTGAACGTCTTGCCGGAACCTGTTTGGCCGTAGGCGAACACGGTCGAGTTGAAGCCCGAGAGTGCGTGATCCACCAGCTCCTGGACGCTCTCTTCGTACACGGCCCGCTGGTCATCGTTTTCATCGAAGACCATGTCGAACTCAAAGGTGGACGTTTGACCAGCATTTGAGGCTGTTTCCTCCGGTTTGATGATAATCGTGCGGTCGTCAGCGGCCTTGCGGGCACACAACGGCTCGTACCGCTCACGCTCGATGGTGGGTCGGATACGCACCGCCACGCTAATCCGCTGGTCAGACATTGGTCACACGTGCCCTACCAAATACGATTGCGACACCAAGTGCGGAGACGACCAATATGGACCAGTGGCTGACGTGAAAGAAAAGAATCGACAAAAACGCCAAGAAAAGTGTGAAAAGAGAGAACTAAAAGCGGTATCAGCAACGAAGACTCTAAACGTGCTGAGAATGAGGTAAAAAAGAAAAACCTGTGTCAAGCGGAGGCAAAAACGAGAAGGGGAGAGAGAAGAGGGGAGGAGGGAAGAGGTCTCAAAGAGTACGCTGCCCAGCGACAAGAAGGAAAGCACGCGCAGTCGGACCGCACGTCCATGGGTATGTGCGTGCGGTGCAGGTATTTCGATAACCATTGACCAAGAACAGTACGGATAAGCCAGTGAGTACTTTTTTTTTCCTGTCTCCCAACGTTTCATCGGAATGCGGTGATGAGAGAAAAGGAAGATGTGGTGAGAGGCGCCTTGGAAAAGAAGCGGATCCATAGAGACGGAGAAGAAGAAAAGAGGGAGCAGCGTGAAGCAGAGTAGAAGGGGAAAAAGGAAAAATACGGAAAAATAAGGAAAAGAAGGTAAGCAACGCAGTAGGTCACCAAAGAGAAGAAGGAGGGCACATCTCAGAGCGTTGCCAGTGGTGCGTCCCTCGTGCGAGAGGCAGCGTTAGAAAGCGACCGAAACCCACTTGAACTGCTCAGTGCGCACACGCGTATCATCGGGTGGTGTGGGCCATGTCGTGTCTAGCCAGTGTGTGACCCGCAGCACCTGGTGCACGACGCGGCCGCCTTGCCCGAAGGAACGGAGAACGAGTGGAGCTGTGTCGGCGCCTTGAACGCGCACGAGAGACTCGCGCTCAGCAAAGGTATGCGCTACCCATACCTGCCGGCTGCCGTTGAGGTCGTGGCGCGCTTTACGCAAGGCAACGAGAGCAAGGGCCATGCGGCTGTGTGGCATCAGCGTGGCCTGTTTCCAGCGCCGGAACCGAACCGCGGCGTCCTTCTTGGTTGCCACGGCGACGACCCACTGCTGCTCGACAAGGAGCTCAGCGTGAGCCCGTCGCGCCGTCTCGTGGGCGGTGGAAACGCACGCATCGCCCGGTGTGGTGCTTGGCGCTGGGACGCGTTGTCGCGTCCTCCGCTTGCTTTCGCGGACCGGGGAGACTGGCGTCGGCGGTGCCACAGAACATGGTGTCGTCACGCTCGCGAGCGCCTGAAGGCGTGCTACGGCCCGCTGCCAGCTCGCATACCCAGCGTCAGTGAAAGTGAGATCGTCCACTTTATCCACCAGTACAGTCGGCTTGTAGGTCATGAGGAATGTCAGCTCATCCCGAGCCACGACGTCATCCGCGTGCATGAAGCGAAGGGTGCGCAATTCAGCTGCGTCCTTCTGGGTTTCAGCGGAAGAGGCGAGTAGCTTAACGAGTTCTTCACGTGCAGACTGTGTGATGTCAAGGCCTCCGAAATCAACCTCCACCACTGTTGCATTCCGCGGAATTTCCCACTGCGCAGCGCGGACGATATCCAGTGCCACCCACAAGCGTGTGTCGAGTGCCGACGCAGCCGCGAACTGTCCACGCTCACGACGCACATCCTGCAGAAGCGCCTCCAACGTCTGACAGCTACGCCAGGTGCAGTTGTACAGTCCGTTGGCAGTGAGTACCTGATGTCCCAAGCAAGGGGCACACGTGACGGCAGTGAATCTAGAGGCGTCACTGGTTTGCTCCGCGTTGACAAGGCGTCGCCCGTGGACAAGGACGGCCTCGCCGCTCACATGCTCAACGCCCCAGCGTTCTTTCAGGGTGTCGGCGTCGAGCCAGTAGGGAGAGGTGTACCGCAGGCGACAGCGGGTAAGGCGCTGCTGCATTGCCACCCGCCGTTCACGGAAGGATTGAAAGTTCAACGTGGCCACCGCGGTGCCCCGACGTGTGCGGTACCCCTGCAGCTCATGGATGCGCTGAAGCCACATGCTCTCTCCAGCCTGACCGTGTGGGGAGGCAGTCGATACGGTAGGCGCGTGAGCCTCGTCACCTGGGCAGATGTCCTGAGTGGTGCGGCTCTGCGCAGCCGGCTGGGTCTGACAGGATTGGCGCTTGGCGTCGTTGAAGGATGCATCTACCTTGGTGGCAGGCGAGAAAGACGGTGTAGACAACGCCTCGCCCGTGACGAAGGTGTCGTCGCCGAGTTGAAGCTTCACACGTGTGCGGAGGATGGCTGCAAACAGCGGTGCCCCATCGTCGCCCAGGGGCACGCCGTGGAGAGCGCTGACAGTCGAGTCGATAACGCCGTGCGTGCTGAGGTCCGACGCGTTGACGTACGCCTCCCCTAGTAGAGAAAGCGAGCGGGTGCGTGCGTGGTGCGTGTGTTGTAGTCTGTAGAAGGGGGCATAGTAGTGAGCCTTGCGCCGAGGCGACTTCTCGCCCTTCTCGTCGAGTACGCTGTCCTCACCACCGGACATCTCACCCAGCTCGCAGGCAATCGCGAACAGCATGTCCTCGAGCACCTGCTCCGTCGTGGCATACAGGGCGTCTGTCGAGACCGCTGGTTCGTCTGCGCGTCGTGCTTGTGCCGCCTTGACCGACCGAGACGCCATGGCGAGTGCATCGGCGAGGTCGAGTGAGTTGTCGAGCCCTCCTTGCACCAGTAGCAGGTCACCCAGCGAAGGAAAACGCGCAAAACTCTTTTCGTTGCGATGCCACCACACAGATTGTCTGGACGCGCCCTGCGAGTAACCCTCGCGGTGCTGTTGGAACAGCGTCGCCAAGTACGGGTAAAGGGCACTTGGGAAAAACATGGTGTACGGCAGCTTATCCGGTTTACAGCCTTGGCGTGCCCAGAACGTATCTAACAGCGCTGGGAAAACTGAGGGACCTGTTGTGCTCTCCACGTCGTCATCGCTGGCCTGGTGATTGTGGTCGAGGACCACACTGGACCTGTCCGCTGTGCCCCTTGTCGTCTGTGCCGTGCCGCCCAGCAGCAGCTCCATGAAGACATCGTCGGCGTTGTTGTCGTCGTTGTCTGCGTGCGGCGATCCCTCTGGTGGCGTGGGTGATGGGCAGGCTGGTTCACCCTCTTGTTGCGTCGGGCGGTTGACTGCACGCACGACGTGCGCACGCAGCGTATTGCCAATGCTCTCGCCCAGTACCTTCGGTAGCGGTGCCAACAGATCGTCCACACGTGCCTCTACCGCGCTGTCGCCCGAGCTGCTTTGGCGCAGTTCGGCAACCTTCTGCAGTGTCGAGAGCACGCGCTGTCGAGTACGCTTCAGGTGTGACGTGGAGAGCATTGGCGCGATGAAGAGGTTCAGCCGAACGCGCTGAGAGCGGTTCATACGGTGAAGCTGGCGCGACGATGCGTACGGCGGTGGCACGGCAAAGTGAGGTAGAAAACGCAGGAGGCGCGCAGGCAACCAGAACGGTGATGGTGGTGGCTGCTGTCCAGGCCAACGGCCATCGAACAAGACGTTCTCGCTGTTGCTGTCGCCCACAGCGGCCATGGGCACGGCAAATCCCATAAAGGTCCCTGTTGAGGAGAACTCACGCCAGTAAAACATGACAGGCGTAGCTGGGCATGAGGGCACCACGGATGGATTCTGGGTGGCGGTGCGCGGCGCCGTCGGTGCACCGCGCGGAGGTCGTCGGCCGGGCAGAGATGTCGACCGGGCCAACAGCCGCGCGTTGTCTGCCGCCGCTGACTGTCCCTCCTGATAGCCACGCCACCGCCGGTTAGCTTCGTCGGCAGACGGGGCTGAAAGTATGTGTCGGGCGGTGGCCACGGACACCTCCAGGTGGGTAGACGGGTCCGGTTGTGTAGTGGTGACGACGTACGGCTGCCGTTGCATGACTTCTCTGCGACGGGCCCAAGAGAGAATGACGTCTTCGTCGTGCCTCGTTCGCAGCCACGCACCCACACCATCCACGTCTGATTCCGGCAACAAGGCAGCCGAGGACCCCGCTACGCTCAGCGCGTTGCGGTGGGCACGCAGCGCCCAGCGAAGGCTGGTCGGGAGTGGACTACCGCCAACGTCCACGTCACATTCCTCCCCTGTCGATGACACCTGAGCGGGGGTATTCACGGGTGTGAGGGGGACCGCGGGCAATACTGGCAGCGCCAGAAGAGCAAGCGCACTGGACAGTGTACGGAGGCCACCAGCGGAGAGCTCGGCAGAGGGGGTGGGGCCGCCACTGGTGAGGCCAGCGCTGCCCTGGGCGGTCGTGTGACAGCAGCGGTGTCCCGACTGTGAGAGCGGAGAGAAGTGGTGACAGCAGCGGCGGAGTACGGGTCCATACGCTCCACTAAGCATACGCACGGCAGCGCTGGGGAGGGGGAGTCTGTGCCAAACGAGGTTTAGGGTGTCTGGAGAGGCAGATGTCGTGGGTGGGGTGGGGTGAAAGCCGAACACGCGAGAGGGCCGGGAGAGACAGGAGGTGGGTGGTGAGAAGCTGCAGTTGGACCGCAACACGCGTGTTGGTCTCGCGCGTGTCCAAAGTGGTCACGTCGGGCGACACAACAGCGTTGAGCATGCCGCAGTGGACGAGCAAGTGCCTGTATGTGTGACGGGGAGTTGAAGGTAGCGTACACAAGGAACAGAGATGTGATCGCCGCACGACAGATCCAAGGAGAGACGGGGGAGGGACACTAAGCTGAGTCCCAATGTGAAGAAGATGTGGTGCTGCTTTCATCTCCTGTGAAAGTCTATCGCAGCGGTCGCTAAGCCATGCTTCGGCAAGCGATGGTCATCTTTTTTTCTTCTGTTTCCACCTTCGGCTGTGGGCGTCACAAAGGCGCCGCTTAAAAGCTGCGAAAGGAGGGAGGAGCAGAGCGCAAGATTCAGCACTGGATGAAGTGCGAATACATTGTGTGTGCAGTAAGCATGGCGGAGATCAGATACGGTATAAGCAAGAATGAAGAAAGAGAAAAAGAAGCCAACACAGATGAAGATCTCACGTATTCGTGTCCTGCTTCTGTCTGTGTGGACGGTCGATTTGCTTTCTTTCATATTTTGGTGGAATTGGCAAACTCTTGCGCGCGGTCTAGGCACGGGCACCTTCGATGATAAAAAACGTGAAAGAGGGGGCAGACAACCCAAAGGCGCCCTCAATAAGAACACTTGTGTGCTCGTTGCAGTTTGTCAGTCGCGTAGTGGTTAGTGACTCGTACTGTACTTCCAGCGATCGAAAAGTGGACTGTGTGCTTCACGTGAGCGTCCACAAGAAAGGAAGAAAAAAGCGCAGAAAGAGTGATGCACTCGCACGCAACTGTTCCTGGGTGACACCTACCTATGCGGTTTCACACCATCTCCACAATCGGAGGCGCAGTTGCCACCGCCTGGTAGCACGTGGCGCCAGGGAAGTCGTCGAGCACCGTCATCTCGAGTAGCATCTGCTGAATGACGCAGACGCTACAGCAATACGCTAGGCCAAAGTCAGCGAGGGACGTTCCGCTCACCGCGTAGCGCCGCCGTACCATTTGCCGCAGCTGACCAATCAGCAGGCACTGGATGATGCTGGCGGTGTAGGACGACGTGCCACAACAGAAGGCAAGTAGGCAGATAGGCCAATGAATACCGCGCTGATTGTTCATCACGAGGTTGCACTGACGGCTTGTTTGACATGAGATGCAGAAAAACGACTCCAGACACGAATCCATCTCACCGCAGCAGGTGAAGAGGCCGTAGTGCCATGGATGGAGTTGCGACACCCCGCGCGTGCTGAGGCGAATTGGCACCGCATTGACATCGCCGGTTTCAGCCGAAATGGGGCTGGTGATGCGATCGAGATCGATCGTGTAGCTGCCCGGCTGGTCGGTCGGCGCGTAGGTGGAGTTCATCGCCACGACGGTGGAGCCGGGCACCGACGGAGGCGGCAACGAGGACGCTGGGTGCGAGGAGGGCGGTGCGGAGTGCGGACTTGCGGCCTCATCCCCTGACACTAGCACCACGTCGGTTGCGCGGGTGGGGTGGCTGGGAGGATTTAGCGACATGGCTGAGGGCGTGAGCGAAGGTGCGGGTGTCGAGCCCTCTTCCGGTGGGTAGTTGCTTTGACGCCGGCCGAACAGGGGCGACGCACCACCAGCCGCCGCCGTCGCGTCGCCAGACCGCACCTGCCGAGAAGGCGGCTTAATCGGCACCTCAATATCATCACCGTTGTGGCTCATCGCTGGAGAAGGAAGCGAGAAAGAGTGGGTGGTGGTGGTAGCAAATCGTGTGACTTTAAGTGGAGAAGGTAACCCACGCACAACAGCAAACGAAACAAGAAAAAGAAAAAGGCAGCGACCGAGAAGAGAAAAAAAAAGGAAAGGGTGATCAGGGGCTTCTCACAGCCGCGATTAACAGGATTGATTAGAGACCAGCGCGACCGGAACGCCCGATAAGTGGAAAAATCCAACAAAAACAGCAATCCCAGCAACGGAGAAGGAAACAAAAAAAAGTCGGGGCAAAAGGCAAAGAGGAACAACCCCGTGGTGATTTGTGTTCAGCGGCAGCCGACGTGGCCTGAGCTCTGACAGTGGGACGTGACGATGACTCTATTTTTTGGGAGTTCGTGTCAAGCGTGCTCACTGTGCTCCAGGTAGTAGCGCTGTCACCTCACAGATAGACGGTGATGTTAGCCGTGCGACGCGAGCGTTTATGACCCTCCAAGATGTGAAGTGAAGAAAGCGTGAAGGGAGGGGTGGATTGACAGAGAGTGCGCGGCGTCCGTTCGACTGAGTGAGACGTCCTCTTTGAGGGCTTCTTCTGTGCCAGAGAGCTTAGGGGAGGGAAGCAAGGGGCAGTGTGGCGTACAGCTTCAGTGTCGAAGTGATGTGGCCACAGGGCCCCGCGAGTGCGTAATATCCACTCGTTCGGTTCTTGCGTGTATGCGCGTAGAGAAAGGAAAACAAAACCTGGGTGACGCACGGTTCTTGGTCAAACGTTGCTGCACACGTTCACCCGCTAGTGCCAAGACATTTTTTTTTCAGCGCAACGACACTTGGCACGGACGATTGTGCGCGTGGCAGCACAGCTGCTGGACAGCTCCGTCTCTTCTTTCAGCAGGTTGGCACCGGCGGCCGTTCTGTGCGAGTTCACAAGAACGCAGCGATAAGCATACACACACAGAAAAGAAAAAAAAAAGGAAGACGCAAAAGAAGAGGAAGAAGAAAACGCAACGGTGACAACGGCAGGCGTGACAAAGCATCAGAAAAACAAGGCACGCGACACGCTTGCCGGTGGCTCACCTACCAGCGTCGCTGGTGGTCCTGTGGATGGCGCGGCAAGGTCAACACTAGATCATTTGTGCCTCGAACACGCTGCTGTCGTAGCAGAAAGCACCTGGGAACGCGCCGAGGGATGTCATCTCCAACAGTTGCTGCTGTAGAGCACATGGTGTACAGAGGAATGTCGTGCAGGCATCCGAGCACGCACTGCCTTCGATACGGTAGCGGCGCCGAATGTTGCGGCGTAAGGCACAGGCAAACGCACAAGAGACGAGAGAGCCCAGCAGCCGGTCTCCAAAAAACAGGCACAAGCAGAGTGTGACGTTGACACGCGGCTTCAAGTAGTAAAGCATGTTGAACTGACGGCTCAGCTGGCAGTATGTGCACAGCCATGACTCCAGACACGAGTCGCAGTCCTCGCACGTCGTGCAGAGTCCGTAGTGCCACGGGCGTGACACAAGCGTCTGGTCTCCATCAATGATGATGAGCTCGTCAGTGTCATGGTTGGGGATGTAATAGTTCCGGTAATCGGGTACACCGTCCATCGCGCGTGGTGCGGCCGTCGTGAGGACGAGGGAGCTGAAAGGGGGAGAGAGAGAGAGAGAGGTCCGTGCTACGGAACTGTTGTGATGTGTGCCCGTGCGTGTTTGTCTGCCCCGTCACAGGTAAAGCTATTCTACCTTGAGGGGCACCCAATAAGGAACGCGCACGCACACGCACACGTTAAATAAAACTCTCACACGGAGTTGATAAAGAGTCACAGTTGGAAAGAGCGGGTAGAGGAGGGGAGGAGAGAAAGGGGCATCAAAGCAAATCACGGAATAGGAAGAGTCGACTGAAGGTCCCTTGGAGTGCTGATCGACTACTCCCCGCTTCTGCCCCCTTCGTTGCGTGACGCTGCTTTGTGTCAAAGCGGAAGTTGAGGTGGAAAGTAAACAGGTATGCACTCATTGCGTTGGGAGGCACACACACCCCGCACAGACAATAAGGAAAAAGAAAAAGCGAGGGCATGGACAGCGTGAAGAAAAGATGAAAAAAGAGAAGCAGTCTCAGTCAGAAAAGCTAGCTGCAGCCTGAAGGCAAATACGTGCACGAGGGAGAGACTACACGACGATGACAGCGACAATAGATGTCACCACAGCTGGAACGATTTCCATCCAAGCATCCATAACGCAAGCAAGCCACAGTAGCAGCAAACAGTGAAGCGTTTCGGCTCCGAGAGGAATCTTGCCGAAGAGGCGGAGCTGTGAGAATCCCCAGGTCGCCTCCCCCACGTCCCATGAGCCGACAGTCACGTCGTGGAAGCCGTACGAATTTTGTTTCGCCATCTCTGCAGCGGCAGCGGCGATTGCCGCTTCCTGGTCGACAGCAGGAGCCGCCTCTGCAGGAGCCACGTTCTCGCCTGCACCTGGTGCCGCCGGTGGAGCGCCAGTCGCCTCAGCAGCAGCAGGCGGAAGAGATGCGTGGCCTGGTGGCGGAAGTGTGCTGTCACCGGGGTGTTCGGCACTCGCAGTGCAAGCGTCCGCAGTTTCACCCGACGTGCCGTTTGCAGTGGCGGTGTCCTCGACAGCAGACGGATGCTTCACATAAAAAGGGAGCGTGTGGGGCAGCGTGCGGGACCGCCAGCGAAAAATCGATTCGTACAAGACAATGGCAGGGAAGCAAAGCCACGCCATCCCTGGACGCATGTAATACGCGCCCGGCGACCTGAACACGACTAGGAGTAGTGTCACCGTCCACACGAATCGAATGAGGAGCGCCAAACCGACAAGACGAGCCAGCCGCGCACTCGTGAGCCAGTGCTCCAGCACCGTACAGACCTGAACGAGCGTCACGACGGTCAGCGCAAAGTCGCCGACTGTGACATGCAACAAGCAGCACATGACGAAGCGATACGGCCACGCGAGGATCGCGACGGCGCGCTCCCAAGTACTAAGCGACGCACCGCCCTGGCCGGCCCACGCCGCACCAGTCAGTGGGAAGCGAATAGGCGTCTGGCTGCCACTTACGGACAGCACGCTAGTCCTCTGGGTGGAAAGCAGGCCGAACGCACCTGTGAGACAAAATGAGATCAGCAGAAGGTACCCGCTCACGGGACGGCAGCGGAGAAGTGCTTTGAGGAAAGGTTCCACATCCCCGTCTCGTGGAAGTGCACGCGCCGTATCAGCAGCGGCAGCCGTGTCGGCAGTCATGGTAGCAACGGTAAAAAAAAAAAGAAGCAAAACGATAAAGGTGGTGTGGAGGGCAGATGAGGCAGTTACTGGCCTCGTCAGGTCACGAAGACCACAGGTGGTGTTGAAGGGTGGCGCCAACGCACGGCGGTGTGAAAGCAGAGGGCCCACCGGAAAAGGACTGTCGGGCGAATAAAGAAAGAGTAAGGGGTGAGAACACTGAGATAGCAGTGACGACCGGGTAGTAAGAGAGAGCAAAAAAAAATTGTGAAGTGAGCCGCACCACGGCTTATAACTATACCGGTCACGTCGGGGGCAAAGTCAAGCGCTCCTGCCAGTGAGTTGACAGCGGCAGTGATGATCAGGCAGCCGATTGCGTGGTGTGCACCCGTAAGTGGTTGTCAATGCTTTTTTGCTTTATTGTTCCCCTTGATGTTGGCAGCGCAGACGCACAAATACACACGCACAGAAAACAACAAAAAAAGGGGGAGACAACAGAATGGATAGTGGACGTACACGGCAAGCGGTCGGACGCTGGTGAAGCAGATGGAATCCATAAACTCAGGCCGCGACGGGGGAGCAAAAAAAAAAAGAAGAAAACAGTGCGCTTAGGCGTAGTCGTAGACGACCGCTTTGCCGTCATCTCCCGCAGCCACCAAATAGTGGTCGGTGGGATGCATCTCCCGCACAGCGGCTTTGTTCGCACCAAGACCGTACAGGCACTCACCCGAGTCCGTGTCGTGTACAAGCAGCCAGCCGTTGCCCGCGCCAGACAACACCAGCGGGCCGAACGTCTTTAAGCTGTAGATGAAGTCTCGATGCTCGGTCCAGACGTGAAGCGGCGTGAAGCCGGCGCGAGGGTCGAGCACGCAGATGCGTTTGTCGGCTCCGCACGTCACGATGTACCGCGCGGTGTCCTGAATGCCGCTGATCACGCCACCTGGGTGCAACTCTGACTGATGCACAGGCTTCTTGCCCTGTCGTGCATCGAGCACCGTGAGGACGCCACCCTGGTCGCCTAGCAAAGAGAGCGTGTGGCCGCCCCCAGCGGCATAGCTCCCCAGGGCACCGATCTGCCCGCGCTTGGTGCTGCACGTCAGAAGGTTCGTTGCTGTCGAGACGTCCCAGATCTTAGCAGTGCCTTGACGGTCCCCAGACAGGATGGTGGCGCCTCGCCAATCAAAGTGTGTCACAGGGGCCTTGTGCCCGGACAGGCAGCCCATGTCTCGACCGACACCCCCGCCGAGATGCCAAATGCGCAACGTTCTGTCGTAGCTCGCGCTGACGGCAGTGCTGTGCGTACAATCGACGTCGATCTGGCTAATGCTGCCGGTGTGGGCGAGCAAGTCTTGACAGCGTGCCGGCCCACCACGTAGCACGGAGTCCCAAAGGCACAGCTTACTGTCCATACCGCCTGACAGAACGCGGCCGTCGGAGAGGAATCGACACGCGGTCACCCACTCCGTATGGCCGCACGTCTTGGTGTACAGGTGCTTTCGCTGCTGGCAGGAATCGAGGTCGAACACGCGAAGGCCATGGTCGGCCGAGCCCACCACCGCGACGTTGGTCCCGCCCGAACGGCCAGCCGGCGACGAGGACAGCAACACATCCATGCAGAGCAAGTTGAGATCACTCGAGTCGAACAGGCGCCCTTCGGTGTCCGTCGGTCCCCGCATCCAGCTGCGGCGAACTGTTTTCTCAACTGGCACTGTCTCCGTTTCATCGCCTTCTTCGTCTTCACCATTGTGGTGTGTTTGCCGTGCGTCGTCACGCGGTTCCCGACCAGGGAAGCTTGCCCCGCCTGTCACCGGTGGCTGGCTGTACACGCCGTCGCTGTAATAGTCATCCGCAAGGTCTGCCAGGTCCTGTTGAATAAGCCGTCCTTTCGCCGTGTCTCTGGTGCAGGGATTGGTTTGCAGGCAACGCACAGTCGTATCCGGACGAGTTTCCGAGCGCCGCACACCCATGGCTCCGGCAGCGGGACCCGACAACGGTGTCTTCCCGGCTTTCACCGCACCCACAGCATCACGGGTGCTGTGCTCGCTGAGTCGTTGCTGCTGTTGTTTGGGAGCCGTCAAAGACGTGGTACGGCTGCCAAGGAGGTTGGCGCGTGAAGACGACGACACAAGGTTCTGCCCGTCTTCAGGACGTTGCGAAGAAGATTCGTTAACTTGTGCGCTGAGGTGCCACGGTGCAGGCTCTGCTGCTCTCCGTGAGAGTCCGCCCGACGTGGTGTCGATCGAGTGCTGCTGCCCTCGCGCAGCCGCAGCACGTGCGACTGAAGCCCGCGTTTGTCGGACAACAAGAGGTCTTCGGGTCTGGCCCTCGGTGGCGGACACTCGGCCTCGGCTTCCACTCGTCGATGAGTTCTGCATGGTAGACGAACGCTGCTCGAGCGTCTGCCCGACACACCCGTATTCAGCGTGGTCAGTACACGAGGGAAGCAGTGACTGGTGCGAAGCCAGCCGGGTCAATCAGGGGTACTAGTGCGGACCAGCTGTGGGCGTTTTGTCGTTATTATTTTTGTGTATGTATGTGTGCGTGTCTGTTCTGTTCTTGTGTGGAATGAGTGTGTTCGCGAGTAGAGGCCGACGAGGGAGGGGATAGAGTAAAGTTTGACGGTTTTGGTCTTCATGGGCTTCGCAGTTCGCAGCAGTGCACCCATCCCAACAGGTCCACAATCGAGTTGTTGAAATCAAGTCGACCCGCCTTGGAGCCACACAAAACGGTGAAGGTGGGAGCTCTACACGTCCACACCTTTTCTGAGCTCGCTTGCCTGTGCCAACCATGGGGCTGTGGACGTGGTAAAAACAAGCGAGGCTCGTACGCCCGGCGGGAGGGGGGTAGGTGCGCACAGCGTTCGGCCAACGTGGAGTGGTGTCGGCGGCGCGGTGGGGATTGAGAACGGCGTGTGCGGTACATTTCCTTCGCGGATAGTACATGCGTGCCGCTGGTATGTGTTTTTGTGTGTACGCTTGTGTGTTTGTCTATCACAAAAAGAAGGACGGTGGACAAGCCGCCACAGTTACGATAGTCTTGTGCTTGACAACCAGCACACACTGAATGTACACGGTGGCATCTTAGAATTCTTTGCTCACAATGAGCTGGAACGTGCATATGTGTCTGTGTGTACGTGTGTGTCGGTTCCGTATCACCGTCGTCGTTATCATCATCGGCGTTGTTCATTTCCGGCGTGAGGTAGGAGAATGAGGCCTTTGCCTGTGATTCACGACGCGTCGCTTCTTTTCTTTTTTTTTCTCTTCCGCATTCTCGGCATCTTTGGTATTGAACAGCGGCCATGTCAGGATGCTCACCTGAGTACGCAAAAGGTATGTAGTGGTGGTTGGGCCGGAGCGCTTCGCTAATCGACGCGGCCTTTGGTTTGCCCGCACCTTCCATTATCTATCAAATACAAAAAAAAAAAACGGTGTTGTTTACCTGCTCGTTGCTCTCGCCATGTCAGCAGTCTCACGCTCAGACGCCGACGTCGGTGCGCACTCTCTGGGTTGGTGTTTGGCATTGAAGGAAGTTTTTTTGTTTAACAGCTGTGTCTTGCTCTTCAGGCTTTTTTTAAACGTCCCACAGAAAGGTGAAACAAACCAAAAATATATATAGAAGAAGTAAGAGATTTGTCGTACTCGTTCAGCTTGCTTTCCAAGAGTCAAAGCTCTTGGCTTTCAACTGTGGGTAGCTGTTTCTCTTCACCTAGGACTTTTTGTTTGCTTGTTTTCTCTGTCACGATGCGTGATCAGCAGCAGTGGGCCGCGGAACCAGCGAGTGGCGCGACAACTCCAACGAAAGCGCACTGGCTCCACGGCATGGAAAAGAGCAAAACAGAGAGTAGTAAAAAAATGCGCGATGAAAAACAAATGTGGATCTAAGGTAGCTGGATAGCAAGAAAAGAAAAGAAAAAAGAATGGGGATACAGAGCACATCGGCGATGTGTGGTGCACACAACAACGAGCATCCAGCATCGCGGCGAAAACACACCGTCTTCGCCAATTAGCCTAACGCAGTGTCAGGAAAATCTAGCTGCCGAAATAGCAGCAAAGCAGAGTGTGTGAGCAGTCATGGTGCACGGCACCGCTAGGCACTTTTCCGACGGGTTCACAACCACTTGTCGCCGACAGCGAAGTCATAGGAGCACCGTGGTTCCTCACCGGGCAGCGGCCCGACGGGAAGGACCCGGTGCACACTCGCGAGACGACGCGACAGCCTTTGCGTACGGCGGAGGCGCGTTCACATACGGCGGCGGCCCGCTCACGGCCGGCGCCGACTCGGGCATCGTCGTGGGCACGCGACGCTTGGACGGGCCTTGTGCCTCGCGCTCCTCGGGGCCCAGCCGCACCAGGTACAATTTATCAACGGGCACGCGTCGGCCACCGACGGCGACGGCAGAGCTCGAGGCGCCCGTCACGATCGGAGCCCGGGACCTGCCGCATCGTGGCGCGGAAACGTGATGCGTCGCCGCAGTCGCCGGCCCACACGAGACGTCACCGAACTGCCGTTTCTTCCTCATCGCACCCGCCGCGGCGGGTGTTGTGGAGAGAAGGTTGGTGCGGTCGGACAGCGGGCGTCGCGTCAACGACCACCCATCACTGTTGGTAGGACAGGTCGAGTGGCTGATGGGGTCCTCGACGTTGTGTAAACGAGTCACCTCCTGCTCGCGCAGAAGGCTGGAGAAGTCACTGCCCTCAGTGAAAATCGAGTCGTCGTGCGACACACGCGGTGGCAGACGCGCAAAGCACACGGCGGGGTCGGCGGCCGCAGCAGCAGCAGCAGCACCAGTTGAGGTGACACCAGTCGCGCCATCGTCCACAGCCTCGCTCTCGCCATCGCTCTCCACGATCACGTTCACGTTCAGCTGACGAGCGGTGTCCCAGCCGCAGCCAAGAGTGGCGTCAGTGGTGAACGGCGCGCGTCGGAGTACCTTCTCGTCGTGGGGCAGCGGCTCACTCGATGAGAACGTGAGGCCAGCGCCACAGGACGGTTCATTCACTGGCTTGCCCAGCGTGCGGAGTGCCGTCGGCATGTGCGACTCGCATGACCTGTCAGCGTCGCTGTCACGGTTCGTGCGACCCTCTTGGCCGGAGTGAGGCCACTGCATACTCTCGTCAAGCTGCTCCTTTGCCACGGGTACCGCCGCCGGTGACTCGAGAAGCCTGCAGTCGCGCAGCAAATCATCCAGCACAACGTCAAGCGGACCTGGTGCGCGCTTCGAGGGAGTCTCTTCTCCGATCGAGGCGCCTTTCGCAGTGAAGTCATACGTCACACTGGTGTTAAACTGTATGCTTTCCTCGTAGCTGACTTGTGCCGGGGAATCCTCGTGGCGCAGCCACGCGGTCGGGGTGGCGCAGCTCAGCTCTCGGCCGGGTGACACGCCAGACCAGAGCGCCGAAGGCACACAACGCGGCGGCACCGAGACGTCCATGGAGCCTTCTGGCCCAGCACGGGCAGCGGCGCCAGGGTGCGGCGTGCCTTTGGAAGGCGAGTCGGCCCACAGATTGGCCCGTAGAAGGCGTGAGTTGGGTGGGGGTGCGTGGGCGTGCTTCGGGCCCGGTGTGAGTGAGACGATGCCGCTGTTCTGACGCGCGCAGGTGGCGGTATCCGGCTCTTTCTCTTGCTTTGGTGTGTCGCCGGATGCGCTCCATGAGTTTTGCGGAAGCGAGTATCCGTTTGCGTCACGTCCCTGTGTGTCTTTGACGTCGTGGAGGAGAGTTGTGACTGGCACTCTCGCGCCCGCCTTGGATGACAGCATTTCTGGTACGTAAATAAGCGCTGGATGAGAACACGCGCAGCCTGCTTGCACACAGGTACTCGTTCAACGCAGAACGTCTTTATGCAGCCCAGACTCTCGCTCTCTGTGTGAGGCTTGTTCTCTCACGCTCTCTCTTTTATAGCGCGTTTCGCCGTATAAATATATGTGTGTGCGTGTGCGTGCACCGGGGCGTGTATGGGGGTGTATCAATCTAAAGACGGGAAACGGCACACTGGAGGGAGTCGACCGACTGTCGTTACCGTTGCAAGGCGACGATGGTGATACGTTCACGAAACAAAAGTTGGCAGAGTGTGGATGTATATATGTGTGTTGGCGTGTTGATGTGTTGGTGCGAGTTGTTCGGAATGGATCGATGTCATTACGGCGTGAATGAGCCAGCTGTGTCGACGTATCCGTGTCGGTAACGGTGTACGAAGGAACAGACGACCATCTTCCTTGCCCCATCGCTCGCCGTAGTGCTCAAAAGAACAACACCACGTACGGTGGCATAGGTGTGAAGACACGCACACAAACAAAACGTCTGCATCGAGGATGGAAGAGAGACGCACAAACAAGTCGTCAATCGGCCTCCCCATCAGCGCCACTGCGCACCGCTGAGAAGGCATCCCGTGAGAGCCTCGCCTGTGCATCAGTGTCAAGCCAAGCTACGCTTCCTTGAGTTCGTGTTTAACTGACGTGCACTGTGTCGGTGTGTGTGTGCGTCAAAAAAAAAAGAAGAAGGAATGCAACACGTTATTCGTTTAGTCATTAAAGTGGTTGGCCTTTTCACACCCTGAGAATAGCACGTGCCATGGCAACCTTACTGTGGAGAAGAACAGCTGCCTGTGCGCTGAACGCGACAACAACGAATATTGCTCAGCGTGAGGACACACGTATCCGCTCGTGGGTACGGCCTGGTGAGCAGGGTAACCGAGAGCAGAAGAAGCAATGTGTGTGTGTGTGTGTGTGTGTGTGTTCGGTCCGATGTCAATCCCAAAAGTCCTTGGCACTGGCGGACTTCATTTGCGTGCGGATCTTGCGCTTCTGGCGGCCCTTCTGGACGTTGCGATGCAGTCCGCGGTTGAAGTCGTGGTTGTCGCGGCTCCGAATACCCCTGCGTACCTGCTGACGAAGGTGGTCTTCATTGATGCCGCCCTCGTTCGTGAAGTTCGCGTTCTGCGAGCGCTGGCCCTGCCGCACCGCACGACGAGCCTCACGTGCGTCGGCCATGCCCTCCTCGAGGGAGCTGGCTTCGCTGCCCTGGTCGCTGCCATCTTCGTTTTCTTCGTCGTCGCCTTGCTGGCTGCCAGCATCGCGCGCCTGTTCGCGTGCCGCCTCGTCTGAGCCCTCATCGTGGGGAACAGAGTAGACGACACCCTCGTCGGCACGGTCGAGCTCGTCTTCAGCAGCATCCTCATCCTCGCTGGATTCGTCCTCATCATTGTCCTTGCCGTCGTCGTCGTTGTGCTTTCCAGCGTGACTAAAGCCGGCCTCCATGAGCTGCTGCAAGTCTTCTTCCTGTCTGCGGGTGAAGTGGCCGCTGGCGTACACCTGCTTGTCGAGGTCACCGCTGCGCACCACATCGTTTTCAAGGGTCGGGAACATCAGTGTCTCGACCTTGAAGCGGCGGTGAAAGAAGGCAGCCAGGTTCTCCACATCACGGCTGAACAGCTCAGAGGCGTTGGGGTGGTTCACAGAGACCATCTGCGGAAAGTCAATCATGATGACGCGCATGTCATCGGTGATCATCAAGTTGAACTCATTGAAATCACCGTGAATGAGGCCAGCTTCCGCAAGGCGGACCATAAGATCGAGGCAGCGGCGGTACACTTTGTCCGCATCCCCAAGCACCTGAATGTTGTTCAGCAGGGTGCCGTCCACCAGCTCCATGACGAGCGCGTGTCTATTCTGGTCGATCGGCTTCGGCACAGGGAAGCCTTCATCATAGAGCATCTTCATGAAGCCATACTCCTTCTGCGATGCCAACCTCGAGAGGTAGAACCAGCTTTCACCGTGGCGTGACCGCCCATTCTTGTAATCGCGGTTACGCGTCACCGTGCGGAAGGAGCAACGTCCCAGTCGTTGAAGTTTGAGCACACACTCGTGGCCTGCTTCGTCCTGAACGAGCACGATGTCAGACTCTTTGCCGCAGCCAATGCGGTGGCCCACACCAGTCACCGAGCCGCGCTTGCTCAGCGTCCGCAGGGCCAGGTAGTCGTACGCGCCGTACTTCATCGCATAGCCGTCGTACATGGTGTTCTCGTGGTGAATCATCTTGTGCCGCAGCAGGTTATTGAGGCGCTTGCGGCACCCACCATGGGGAAGCTGGGCGATGCGCTCCACCAAGGCAGTAGGTGCGACATCGTGGTTGCGCATAGCCATCTCCAGCGCCGTCAGCACGCGGAAGTCCTCGGCCTCCATGAAGCGGAGAAGCGAAACATCCAACTTGACCATGGCAACGACCGCGCGCTTTTCGTCTGTCCTTGGTGTGCTTGTCTGTGTGCTCGTGTATTGAGTGTGCTTGTGCTTTTTTTTGTGTGTGTGTCTGTACGACTGCGTTTACAGTTCGCGAAGTGAGGTTGAGAACACAAGGGAAGCAAGATGTTTATTGCGCAAGTGCTGGTTCAGAAGAGGGGGAGCCGGTGAACGTCCTACAAAACCAAAGTAGAACTGTTCCGGTACTGCACGCCGGTGTTCATGGGAGGCACGGGGGAACACACCAACAGGCACTGCACGCGGAGGCCGGACTCTTCGGTGTTGAGAGCTGGTCCACCGAGTCGCATACCCCACCGCAGCATGCAACCCTTTTTTTGTTTGTTTGTTTGCTTGTTTGTTTCTTCGACCGTGACGGCTCCTCAAGGAGGGCAAAAAAAAAAAAGGGTGTGAGCCCAGAGTGAACCACAAACACAGCACGGAGTCCCCAAGCAAAAGAACCCGACAGAGAGAGAGAGAGAGCAAGCGCACGCCTGTGCGCCGTGTGCTCGGCACCACACTGGACCGCGAGGGAGGGGAGCGCGCGCACCCACGCACGCACAAGCACGCGAGACACCCCGCCGCACTGGGCACTAGGGTGCGCCGGCCCTGTGGCTTGTTTGGAGGTGCTGAAGTCCCGCGTCATACAAGTTCTCCAACACAAACGCTTCAGACAAGACGTCGTCCATCTCCCGTGGCGTCATGGAGGCGGTCGGCGGCGACTGTAAAAAGCTGGCTGCCTCAATGAACTGATCCATCTGTAGCAGCTGCTTCGACCAACGCAACAACAACGCGGCACAGACGTACACGTGCGTGACGTTCCACCGACGTTCCTGGTCTGACAGGTAGGCGTCCATCAAGCGCAACTGCTGGACAGCTGTCAGTTCGCGCATCAACATACAATTCATCCACCGGAACGTGAACTGGACGAAATTGAGCTGCAGCGTGTCGACTAGGTGCGCATACAGGCGCGAGTCAGCCGCGCTGATGACTTGCCGCAATCGCTCGCACATGTGATAAATGCCAGTTTGGTTTTGAGTGTAGTTGTCCTGCATGCCGTTCAAAAAATAAGCGGCGCACCAGTAGATGTCCGCCTCGAGCTCACCCACCCACACATGCGCCGGCACCGCGGCTTCGGACCACAGCCCCTCCACGGTGTCCGCGCTGAACGCACGCAGCTCTGTGATGGAGCGTGTGGGGCAAAAGCGCCTGGCCAGGTTGACGCTCACGAACGGCAAGAGGAGGTCATTCATGCCCTGTACGTAGCCGCACGCCGGGTGGCGCAGAGACCACGTGAAGAGAATGCGCTCGACCATGCCTTGCACACGTGGATGCTGCAAGTACGCCATCCCGCCCGACATCCGCGGCACATCCTTACGGATTTGCTTGAGGATCTGAATTTCCTTGGAGGTCACCATGGTGCTGACACTCACACGAGGTGTAGCCGTCTGCCGACGACGCGGGAGCGGTGAACCAGCCGCAGCTGAGGGCAGTGAGGCCGTTTGCGCGCGCGGCGGGCGGGACGGGGAAGCGTCTGCCGCCTGCAGACCCACCTGGTGCCCGTCAGTTGTGGCGGTGCCCGGCTCTGACAAGAAGGGTGGTGTCACAGGACGCACATCGGCCTCGGTGCGAAGACTCGGCACGCTGTCCAGGTCTGCGTCGTACGGCCTCGCCACATCCTCAACGCTCAACGCGGCTGGTGCAGAAGTGACGGAGGCGTCCTTCACGAGTGTGTACTCCTCCATCTCGCCCATATCGCGGTCTGCATCCTGTGAGAACGGTGCGCTGGACACCGGTCCCAGAGTGCCGTCGAGGGGCTGCCCTGCGCTCACAGATGGAGCGCGTGTGATGTGCGTGGACGGGGGGTCGCTAGGCTCATGGCGAGTGGGCGTATCCTCAAGTGCCATCAAGTCCAGCGTGGAGTGAGAGGGGCGAGGCCGCAGCAGACGCGTCGTGGCAGGTGCACTTTCGCTCTCCGCGCCATCGTCAGAGCGGTCAGCGCAATCAGATGAGGGGTTCTGCCTTTGTGGTGTTCTTGCGTGCGAAGGGTGGCGCGAGGGTAGCGCGTTGGCGCCGTGGCGGTGTGAGAGCAGTGTGGAGCGGCGCACCGAGGCGCCGTCCTTGCCGCGGTCCGCCAACGCGCAGACCGCGTCCCAGTCCACCAGATTGTAGTTGCCCTGTACATACGATGTGTACTCTTGACGTTTGCGAGCCACCACGCTAGGTCGGAGACTTGCGACAGGGTGCCAGTGTCCTGTCAGCAGCATCCACACGTCGCCACGGAGAGCGACGGGACAGCCGTGCCAACTCAGCGTGCGCAGCGCGGACAGGTCCACGCTGTCGCCCTCCATGGCCGCAAGAAACGGAGGCTCGCTACGGTAGTACGCATCGGTCTTCACCGGCCGCAGACTCGGGATCGCCGAGGCCGACGACATCGAGGCCCCTGCCACCGAATCGATCGTCGTCGCGGACGGCCGGCTGCTCATGCCACGCCCGACGACAGTGCCAGGCGAGTGGGTGTCACCCGCGTCCCGTCCGCTGGTGAGAGAAGTCACGGAGATGACATCGCTTGTCATGTCAACGTCAGGCGGTTGACGGTCAGGGTTTTGGCTGTTGTGATACGGTTTCAGTCCACGCTGTGCGCGGAGGTGCTTGTGGTGCTTGTGGCTGTGTGGTCTCGTCGAGGTGCCGGTTGCAGAGTCAACGGAGACCTCTGTGTGCGCATCCTTCTTTGCCTGGTGTGAGCTGCCCTGGTGTCCACCATGGCCGGACGAGCCGAACATCCCACCGAAGAACTTTTGGAACATTGCTATGCGCTTGTCGTGAGGGTGATTATGATAATGTGTGCACACACAAAGGCACACATACGTACGTACACGCGTGCGGACACGCGGTCAGAGGCCAACTATGTGCCTTCTGTACGCACGAAAAAACAATAATAATAATCTCGCTCGCACACGTACGAGCCGCCAAGCGGTGAAGGGAAAAAAAACTAGCAGCTTGTTAGGAGACGGTGGAAGCGGGTGGGGAAATGAAGACAAATATTCGGCAACAACGCTGATGAAACACGACAGAAGGCCCATCACGTCAAGAGAGAACCGGATAACAGTTCGGTGCTGTGTCTGCCAGACACTAGCACTTCAGCATCTCTTGTTGTCACTTTGGTGTTTCTTCTTTTGTGTTCTTTGGATTTGTGGCTTATTCGGTGTTATCGTCATGTGTTCTCAATTACTCGTGGCTTCTTCCGTGCAGCTCACGTAGCGACGGCTGAGACTTGCCAGAGTGTATGCGTGCGCGAAGAGGCGCCACGCGATGGCCATCACCACCCTTCACTCGGACTATCGCCTCTTGCGTCCCCCCATCAACGCAGAGTCACGCATGGCCTGCAGTTGCTGGAGACGGTTCCTAGGAGCCGCTGGTGGCATACGCGCCGCCATGGAGCCCGTTCGGCTCGTGCCATCGTGGTGGGGCTCCTCTCGTGCGCGCTTGTAGCCTGGTCGCACGGGCACCTCCAGCGCGCCGCCGTCACCGTCCTCATCCGCGTCGTTCTCCACGCGCTCAACCACGGCGGCGCGCTTGGTGGGCTGTGCCTTCGTGGACGGCCCCTTCGGATGCGCCTGGGGGCGCAGAAAGGACTCGTCATCCTCGTCGTCAGGCAGCGAGTGGCGCGTGTCGCTCACGTCGCCGTTGGGGTACTCACGGTGTTCCTGTTGCCGCCGCCGCTGCTTGCGGACGTGCGAGGGCACCATCTTCTGCATTGCCTCGCTGTCGCGCATATCGACCGCGAACTGGCGTTTGAGGCCGCTACTGGTCGTGGCAGAGGCAGAAGAGGAGGTTGGGCCGTGCTCAGCCTCCTCCACATGGCCGAAAGCCTCGTCTTCTGGGATCGCAGTGGTGCTGTGCTTCCCCTTGTCTCCCTTTTTCTTTTTCGCCTTGGCCTTTTCCGCCCCTGCGGTTGCCTCGTCCACGACATGAGCGTCACCGGACTTGGAGTAAAGCTGCTCGTCGTCGCCATAAATCTTCTCGGCCTGTGTCCGCTGCATGTTCTTGTCCTTCACAGAAAGCTGGCTTGCACCGACGCCGGCGCGACTCCACGGTCGCATGACGCTGCTCGCCTTGTCCAGGCCATCGCGATCCTCTGTGCCGCGGCTGGCAGAGGCAAGGAGGTGCCGCCGTGTGCCACCCTGCTCCACTTGACGGGCGGCCAGCTGGGCGAATCGCTGGCTAATATCAAACGGTGACCGCAGGTAGCTGCCATTGCTGGCTTTGACAGGGTTCTGTCGTTGCTGCTGCGCCTCGTTGCGGCGCATGATGAACAGACTGCTCGAGTACAAATGCTTTTTTTTTTTTATGTGTCGGGTAGTCGATTGTGGAATTAAAAACACAGGCAGAGACGAGAGAAAGGAAGAGAAAGATGATCGTGCGGGAGTCAACTGACAACGTGTGCCGCCCGGTGATGGGGGTGCTGCATGGAGAGTTTCCCTTTTCACTGGTCCTGGTGCGTGGTGTGCCCACTTAGGAAGGTGGGATTGTCAGTGGCGGGTTGCCTTCAATGGCGACAGAAGGGGGGAGGGAAGGGGGGGGTTGAGAGAAGAACGTCCGATGTGATAACGGAAAAGAAGAAGAAGGAAAAGAAGGATTTGCTGTCAACTAGCAAACAAGAATGTTCGCGCTTTTCTAGGGCGGAACTGGATAAGTCGGGTAAGGTAATAAATGAAAGAGAAAAAACGGGTACCTCTGGAAATGGGTAACAAAGTATCAGGAAAGGGAGGAACGTCAGCTT
The DNA here is from genome assembly GCA_030849625.1 of Wallacemonas sp. TrypX. NCBI lineage: Eukaryota > Euglenozoa > Kinetoplastea > Trypanosomatida > Trypanosomatidae > Wallacemonas > Wallacemonas sp. TrypX. The sequence goes on from JASANP010001164.1 coordinate 306,127, forward strand.
CCGAATTCGAGTCGTGGATGACGGTGCGATAACTGAACGTGTTTACGATTTTTGGAGGCGAATGATTTGTGTTTGAGGATTAGCTGAGGTTAAGCTCACAACGTAGCAGAACTCAAACCCTGCCCACAGCGCAAAGGTGGGTACGGCTGTGGTGGGTGGGGTCCTGAAAAAGTGAAAAATAGAAGTGAAGCACAGCCTTTTGACCTGGATGGGAGGATAGGAGTGGAGACGATAATGTTTACGGTTAGTGACTGGATTATCGTTTCACGTGGTGGTTGTACAGCTCCTGATCTTGTTTCTGTTTTAGTCTTCTATTTCCTACCTACCGTCAGCCAACCCTTCTCCAACTCACCGCACATGATAACAAAACAAGCAAAAAAATCATTAGAGGTGAGGCTTATTGTTTCTCTCGTTTCGACACACCAAGGCGTTCCCTTCACGAGGTCAGTTGGCACCTGTCGCAACGGCCGTTACCGGCACGCGCGCGCATTGCCTCTCTCTCGCTCTCCCCTCGCTTTTTTCTTCCTTCTCCCTCCTTACCAATGATCGTGTCTGCGTGGTCTACTTAAAGACGGAAACCCTGTTTGTGCGAAGTAAATTCTCCCCGTTCTCGAAAAAGATGTGTGTGTGCGAAAGGTTGTCCGGATGCTGTCTCCAGTGCACTGACGCGGTTGGTGACCGGCACATCGTTAAAACTCCTCGCGGGCCTTGAGGACACACAGCTCTTGTGTCAACGCGTCGAGGTCGATCGCCGTCCCATCGTCTGGCCGCTGGACTGCGTGAACGCCGCGGCACGTGCGATCGAGAAGAACAAGGGTGGTGGCCCAGCCTTCGAGTCCACCGAAAATGTGCGTTGAGTACACGACTGTCACGCCGCGGCGCACGCTCTCCTCGAACAGGAAGCTGAGCAGCTGGTGGCGCTGGTCGACATCCAAGTCTGCCGTGGCCTCGTCAAGCAGCACCAGCGGCCGGTCTTCGAGAAGAAACAGCAAGAGCTGCACGCGTTTCTGCTCACCAGCGGAGATGTGGCGCACGTCCCACTGCAGATCCACAGCGAGGAGCTCCGCCAGCTTCTGCCCACGTGAGGTATCCAGTGTGAGCATCTCCCCGACGTGCATCTCGCCGTCCGGCACCTTCACCCACCAGTCCCCACCGAAGGCAACGAGACCATTCAGCTTCATGTCCTCGTAGCACGCCTTGCCGAAAATCTTGAGTGCGCCAAGACGGTTGGCAAAGAATTGCTTCCCGCCCATCATGTTGAGCAGCGTGCTCTTGCCGGAGCCATTGCAGCCTGCCAGCAGCACACGCTCTCCGCGGTAGACGGTGAAACTCATGTCCCGAAACACATCCTTGTACGTCAGGTTGACACACGTGATGACGGCATCCGTTCGATCTGGCGCACACGCCGCAGCGGCAGCGGCGGACTGGTAGTACACCACTGCTGCGTTTTCCCCTTCGCGCCGTGCGTCGCCGGTGTGAGTGGTCGGCGCACTGCCCGCGTCGCCCGCAGGGACGGTCTGCTGGGCGGCGACGAACGTGCGGTCTCCGCTTTCGGCAATCTCAAAGCGTCCCTTGGTGTGTGCCATGAATTGGAACGCGTAGGTCTCCAGCGGAACGGTGATGTCCTTCACGGCGATGAAGCGCGTCATCCGGCCGCCCTCCATCAGAAGAAGGTGCGTCGCCCAGTCGTTCACGCGGTCGAGGATGTGCGTCGCGTACAGACAGCAGCCGTGTCGTGCTTCGCATTCGGATTTCACCAGATCCAGCACAGTGCGGCGCTCGGCGACGTCAATGTCGGTACTGCACTCGTCCAGTAGCGCAATCGTCGGAGGGTACAGCAGGCCGTGCAGTATCTGTACGCGTCGCTTCTCACCTGAGCTCATCTTGTCCACGAACCGCGTCAGCCGCAGATGAAGGGCCTTGGCGATAGCCTCCTTCCGCTCCGGTATCGGTGCCGGCGACGCCACCCGGTCGACCGTGTTGGCAAAGAAGGCCTCCGAGGGCCACGGTGCGCCGATGAGTGCGATGTGCTGCGCCATGCTTGTTTCATCGAAAGGATCGTGCTCGCCCTTAAGCACACGGATCGAACCGCTCTTTGGCTTACGACGGCCGGCCAAGAGAGCGAGAAGAGTGGACTTGCCGCAGCCATTATGGCCAATGACGAGGACGCGGTCGCCGGCGTGCACACGCAGGTTCACGCCCTGGACAGAAGGAGCGGGTGCGTCGGGGTACTGGAAGGAAAGATCCTTGACATCGATGAGCACTTGATGTGCTGGTGTGCCATGCGCAGCCATGGTGAACGGCCTGTGTGCGAGAGAGAAAGGGGAGCTAAAGAAGAGAAACGGCAACGACGTTGCTTGCCTTGACCGACGCTGAGGACCGTGAGTCAAAAAAGGGGGAGTAAGACAAACAAGCGGAAGGAGGTGAAGTTCACAAGAGAACACGGGTGTTGATGAGGGTAGAGACAACTTCCGTGCGCGCGGCGCCTATTGAGGACCACCTGCACGTGGTGAGAACTCAAAACTGAGTGACAGTAGCACGTCCCGTCGTTGCGTGCACCACTACGCGTGACTGTCCCGATCGGCCACACACACGCATGACAGAGAGCTCAGAGATCGGTTCGCGCCTGAAAGAAGGCAAGCAGCGCCGAGCACTGTCAAGGCACACACACATTATTGCCGCTAATTTGCGTAACGGCGCCAGCGCTTCTCCAGTTGTGGCTGTTGGAAGCTGTTTGGTTTTCTTCGCTTTTTTTGTTTGTGTGTTTATTTCTTATCTCTGTCAAAAATGCCGAAAAAGAGTGAATAATCGAATGTGTTTTCTACAAAAGTGGGAATCGGGGGCAGACTTGCATGGCAGGATGCCAGCGGGGGTCGGAATGACAGAGATGAAACAAACGAACAAACGAAAAGAAGCGACAGGCTGGACATACACGCGTGCACACGGAGGTGAGAGGGAGAAAGGGAGGAGGTGAGAAGCAAAGAGGCAGGGACACTGCAGGCGAAGTGCTGCGCCGCTTGATGCGCAGAGACAGTGGCTTCGCGCGGAGGTCCCTGTCCCCTCGCATTCACACACAACAAAAAGCACACACGCTCCCTCTCATTCACCTCAGGTGGCGCCGCCCTCTTCGGGCGCTACTCACCCACCGCCCCTTTGGTTCCCATCGGCAACAACAGGAGGGCGAGTGGGGGGAGACGGGGGTGGGGGGTACCAATGCGCGAGAGGGAGGAAAAACAAAACAACGAGGGAAGAAAGGAAAAACGAAAGAATGGAATGGATGAGAGTGAAATGAATGTACTCTCTGGCTCTCATTAAAGGGAAGCGCTCACCTTACCACGACGACACGCAGGTAGCGGTGTCGCGCCTGTGTATGTGTGTCCCATTGCCTCCCATACAGAGCACTGAGATGCGTGCGCAGGGGGAGGGGGGCTAGAAAAGGTGGGTGCGCGTTCCCTCTACTTTGGGGCTGGACAAGATTTTTTTATAGATCACCCTTAGCGACCTTGAAGCGGTGCGAGTCATTGGTCGAGTGGCTCGCGCGCAGGGCCGGCTTCACGGTGGAGCCGAACACCAGCTGGCCCGTGCAGCGCCACGTGTGGGGCACGTTGGCAGCCTTTGCGGCCACGTCGGGAGAGTAGTGGTGCACGCACGCGCCGACGCCCACCAACGACAGGGCGTCCCAGATGCAGCTGATGGTCATGGCCGACGAGTGCTCGGCAAACGTGGGGAACGCGTCCGCATACGAGGGGAGCTGCTTCTGAAGGCCCTCAACCGTCTCACCGTCCTCGAAGAACACGAACGTGCCCGCCGCATCTTGGAGGTTCTGCTCAATCGCTTCGCGCTCCTCAGTGTACATGTTGTTGTTCGCAATGGCCTCCCAGAACTTCTTGTGATCACTACCGACAAGCATGACAATGCGCGTCGACTGGCTGTTAAAGGGGGTTGGGTTGTTGTACAGGACGTTAGCAGCAATGCTCTGGACGTAGGGCAGAGGCACCGGCACATGTGGGCCGAGCTGGACCGCCGTCTGGCGTTGGTTCATGCAGTCCACGAACGCTTCGGCCTGAGCTTGAGACATTCTGATGCGGTGTGCGTGCGAGTGTGTGGGTGTGTATGTGCTGGTAAACTGTGCGGGAGTGCGCAAAATAGTCGCGGCGGGTGGCGGAGGCAGAGAAAAAGAGGCAGACAAACGTGTAGGAGTAGAAAAGAGATGATGTGTGTGGAGGAACGAAAAGTAGAGCACTCAGAACAAAAGGGGGCGAGAGAACACGCCGCGGGTTAGCACAGCTGGTATTTTTCAGTCTGTGCTGTGTGCCGCGTTGCTCTTAGTCCATCTCTCCAGCGCCCTCTGTGTGCCTGTGCGTGAGAGAAAGCAGTGGTCATGGACAAGCTTCGTGAGGCGTACAGCACCGAAACCCAGTTGCGTTGTGTATGCATGTGTGTGTGTGTGTGTGTGTGTCGTGTGTTGCTGTGCCAGATCACGAACGAGAGAGCGGATGGGCGGGGCCGTTAGCGCTGTCGAGGCGCACTGTAGGGCGCGGTGGTGAGATGGCGGTGGTGCCTGTCAGCGGTGCGTGTGAGCCGGCAGCTTGGTGGCGAAGGTGGCCACGCGAACTATTCTCGGCGCTGAGCGCGCGGTCGACCTCGGCATCACTGGTCACATGTTCTTCAACCTCTTCGTCCAGAACGTAGACGTGCCGCAAAGAGGCTGCATCCACAACGTACACAGGTACCTCAAACAGGAGCGCCGAGGTCGGCACAGTCACGTAGCGGCGTGTGAGCGCCAGCGTGGTTTGCTGCTCGAGATCACCTGTGATGGGGTTCTGTCGCATGACGACACGACGGACTGTGTAAAGCTGCAGGTGTGCCATGCACGTGGTGAGGTCGGCGGAGCGGCTGCTGTTGTCAGTGCGAACGACACGATGCTCAACACTGGCAACACGCCCGAGACCGAGGTCATGCGCGACGAGTGCGTCCGTCACACCAAGGCGACTCTGTGCAGACGGTGGCACGGCGACTCGGTAGTAGTAGTCCTCACCCTCATTGACAGGTGGGTGGGCAACGCACTCGGCGGTGATGAGAGGCGACGAGCCGCCTCGGTAGGGCAGGTCGCCGTCATCCTGCGCTCTTGTGCCCTCCTTCATCGCGTACGACAGCACCCTCCTCGCGGAGCTGTTTGGTCCAGGGTGGTCCGTCAGCGTGTCCTCCTCCACCTCTGCCACCGTCGCCGTTGAGCGGTACGTGGTGGCCTTGGGCGTCGTCTCATCCACTCGCTTGCCACGCGACTTGATCGCGGCTATTGTCGTGGGAGATATGCCCCCTGGGGCGGAGCGGCCGTGAGCGCCGCGTGCGACGGCTCGACCAGGAGTCGTCGACTCGTTCACAGCAAGGGGCGGCGGCCGAGGCAGCGAGAGGCCTTCTGTTTTCGCTGGTGCCACCTTGCCGGTTGTCGAACCCTCTCCTGCTTCTCGCATCTCCGTCGCTGCCACCGCCGCTGAGACGTGGTCACGTCGTTCTGCGTCATCCTTCGATGCCAACGCGATGAGGGTGGCAAGGGGTGGTTTGCGTGGGAGAGACCAAGGCACCGCCCAGCCGGAGGTCCTGGACGAGGTCGTCTCCTGCGCCGTATACTGAGGCAGTTGTCGAAGCCACCAGTGCTGGACGGTCTGCAGATGCTTAGCGAACAGGGCCTCGATGTTCTTCACCAGCCACGGCAGCTCGAGCAGAGGGACGCCCTTGAGAGACGGCTCCGCAGACAGCAGGGTGTCGTGCGCCAGTCCGGTGTCTGCCCCAGGAGTCAAGTAGATGTAGTCAGGAGACGCCCTTGCCAGTGGTGCCGCAGCGTCGTCATCCCCACAGGAGTTCGCCGTCCACGAGGCAAGAGAAATCGGCACACCGCCTGCCGCGCGGATGAGGCGCACCATGCGGTCACTGTCATCCAGTCGGGCGGTGTGTGGCATGAGCACACGCACCCCGTACAAGAAGCGTGCCGACACGTGCCACGGTACGAGCCCGCCTGGTAAACGATCGACGGACCGTGCGCCTTCTGTTGGCACGTCCGCGGTGGACGGGCGCAGAGAGGAAGGAGGCCGCAGCAGGTGCAGAAGCTCGCTGTCGTCGGGAATCGTGCACGTGGTGTCCCTGGTGAGATCAACACCAGTGTGCAATAACCACGATGCGCGCACCGCAGAGAGTCCGAGAGCGTGGGCAATCAATACTTCCCAAGACGCAGCCGGTGATGTCTTGTCTACTGTCACTTCTGCGTTTGCCACCGATGTCGCCTGTGGGCTTTCCGGCACGTCCACCAGGTACAGGCACAAAGGCGGCGGCGTGGGCAGCAGCCGCACACCATGGGCGCCCGGCGTCGTGTGAGACGTCCGTTCGTCGCCAGTGTCTCCGACGCGGTACTGATCGGCAACGTACGCGACAACGTGCAGAAAGGCGTCAAAGTTCCCCACGTGGGTGCCCCCCGGCACTTGCGGCCGAGACTCAGCGTGTGGCGCAGTTGACGTGGCGGCCAGTGCCCTGTGGGCATCGAAAAGCAGCAAGTGCGATGTGTCGACGCGCGTCTGCGCATCGTGTTTGACGTCCTGTCGCGTGTGGAGCCCACGCTCATTGCCTTCGCCGCGACTCATCTTGGCACCGTCGCTATCATCTGTGGCACCGCGTGGCCGCTTGCGGTTGCTGACGGCTGAGTCGGTGCCGCGATCATCTATCGAAAGCACCTCGAGCGCGATCAACTCGGCCACCTGCGACGCCGACAGACCCTCGGCAGGCACACCTGCAGTACCAGCGCCGGAGGATGACGTGACTGTGGTGTCTGTGGCGGGCTCATCGCGGCGACGTTTTTCATGGTTCGCTGAGGCACTCGCGGCCGCCGTGGCAGAGCTCTTGGCCGCACGCGGCAGTCGCACCTCACGCACTCTGAGGTGCAGCACGGCGTCCTCGTCCCCGTCGGTCCAGCGGATCTGTACGTACCCGCTCCGCTCCTTCTCGGAAACCACGGCGGGGTACCAGTTCCGCCCCCAGCGAGCCTCCACCACTGTGCCGACCGTGAGAGGTGCGCGCGGCGACGTTGTCGACGACGACTTCTCCGGCGCAGCGGACGCCTTGTGACGTCTGGGAGAGAGCGTGCCTTTCCGCTCAATAGGAGTGGGCGACTGGGCAAGAAACGGATCGGCTGTGGCGCCTTGGGCACCTGCTGCCGTCCTGGAGGCCTGACGCGCGGCAGCCGCGGCGACGAGTGCAGCGTGATTCGCCTCTGTGTCGCGCCGCGGGAAGCCACCGCCTTCACCAGCGCCAAGGACGGCGTGTGTGCCCTTGTCGACGCTCCCGCTGCTGGTGGTTGCCTCGGGTCCTTCCTCCTCGTGCGCGAGGTCCGGCTTGAAGCATCCGTCATCGACGGTCTCCGGCAGTGCTTCCGCGGCGCGAGGGGTGGTCTCTGGTCCCTGCAAACCTTCCGCAGCGCTGCCATCGGATAATTCCGTCGCGACCTGCTCCTCCTCAGGCGCCAGCGACTCAAGCCGCTCAGCCGGGGCTGCGCTGCGCAGGGAAAGATCTTGCACTGCCAGAGTCTGGGCATAGTCGTCCGTGTTGGTGCCGAGAGTGTACGTCGACGTCACCAGCGGTGGCACGCTCAGCGGGGAAAGCTTGCCCACAGACCCACCACCAAGAAGGTGGCTACCGGGTGGCTGAGGAGTGACCATGAGTCGTGGGGTTGAGTTGGCGCTACTCCGTGCCGCGTTTTCTGCGGCGCCACACGCATGTGCGTCAGCGCCTGCGTCATGCGCAGATCGAGGCCGCCCCGATTCGTCTTGCGGGGTGAGTCCCGGGTGGCCAGGCCGGCCAAGGCTGTCCAGCAAGACGCCGCCCGCTGCGAGGCCCGGGTCTGCCTCGCCAGGGTCGTTCGCACCCTGCTGTGCCTCATCTTCCACATCGCTCCCCCTGTCTTCGTCTGCGAGGGGCGACTCCTCGTCGCCAAGGAGCGTCACCGCCCGGCTGTTGAGGTGGTGGTAGTGCTGGGTGCCTGCTGCTGTAGGCACGTTGCCTGTGCCCGCGGACCGGCCTCGTTGGTGCGCAGATTGCGCCGCTGGTGAGCACTGCAAAGAGGCGGCAAGCACTTCCTCTTCCTCGCCGCGAGGGGTGGAAGCAGGCTTGTCGTTCCGCGGAAGCACCTCGTGAGTGGAGTGATGACGATGGTCGCCACTCTCCTCCACTCCGACGATGTCTTCGCTGTCAGAGAGCAGTTCGCGCTCCGTGCCGTCAGTGAAAGCAGGGGCGGGGTGGCTCGAATGGGGGGTGACAGAGGGTGACGACTGAAGCGGTGCCACTGGTTTCCTTGCGTGTGGGGGTGCCTTCGCACGGGCGGCCGCCTGCGCAGGTGGTGCCTCATGCGGATCTGCCACTTGCGTGTCGATGAACGGCACAATGGTCGTGTCGGCACCGGCGGGCGCCGCGGCCACGGCTGCTGGGGCAGCTGGTGTCGTCGCTTCGACATGGTTGGCGCGTGCTGAGGCGTTGCGGACTGTTGATGAGGGCGGCTTGAAGGGCCGCCCGATGAAGGGAGAGGTCGCGGCAAGGTGATGCGGTGTTGCCACGAACTGCTTCATTGTTTTTGATAGTGAGATCGTATGTCGGCCAGAGGTGAGGTGTGTCGCTGGCGAGTCGCCACCAAGGCCGTCGTCGGGGCCTGATGTGCGTCTTTCAGGGGAACCGTCACGTGCGCGACGGTCCTTGGTGTGCACGTCGCCGTCGTCACTGACGCTGTCCTTTTCGCTCTCCTCACTGAACGAGAGCGCACCCAGGACGTCCGACTGAACCAGCGTGGGTGGGTTCTGTGCGAGGAGCGCCGCCGCCAGTCGTCGCGTCGACCGAGACAAGCCAGCGACGTTGGCCGCCGCCGAAGACGAAGATGAGAGGCGCTTGGACGATGACTCGGCTTCTTCCCAGCGTTTAGCATCACGTGCACGCGACGTGGGTGTTCTATCACCACGGCGCACAGGGGTGTCGGGGTCAGCCTCGACAATGGGCTGCGTTTCCTCGGTGGTGAGGCGCTTCGCCGGCCGCGGTCGCTTGCGTGGTGGCATCTCTCCCTCTCTCCGTGCAACCGCTGGGCCTGACGTTCTCTCGCCGAAGCCGTTCACAGCAAGAGCTCGGCGTCGCTTGAGCGCGCGCGCATGCAGACGCGAGGACAAAAAAAAGAAAAGGGGTGGGGATCGACAAGTGTGTGTGTGTGTGTGTGAAGGAAAAGCAGTGCAACATGGAGGCACGCGCCGTCAGAGAGAGGAGTGTGGAAAGCGATGTGGAAGCTTACACGTCGCCTGCGTGCTGGACGCGAAAGGGCTAACCACGCGCGGTTCACGCAAGTTCATATGTGTGTATGCAAACGTGTGCGCATATTTGTGTGTGTGGGTGGTCGATTTCTGAGTTGATTGAGCGGGGGGGAAGAAAAAAAAATAAGGAGAGAGCAGAAACAAGTAAAAGCCAGGCGAAAAAGACAACAAAAAGGAACATGCACAATCACTCTGGTCCGGTGAGGGCAGCAGCGGGGGAGGGGGAGGTGTCTTGGGCAGCGGGCGACTCGACACAGGCCGGCTCGGCATTCAGACTGCAACGCGTTTTAGTTGGGGTGAGTGGATTGCTGACGGTGGCGCTCGTCGCAGCGGCAGGTGCTTCGGTTCTGTGTCGCTTAGTAGGTCTGGTTGCGCGGTCACTCGCCACCTTGGACTGACGGAGCGCTTCGCGTGCCTCAGCGTGTACACGTCGCGTGGCGGCCTTCACTGCGCGGGCGGCTGCACGTTCAGCCCTCTCTTCTCGTCGAGCGGCGCGTACTCGCTCGGCGGTCTCCTTCCGTTCACGCTTCTTCTGCTGCGCACGCACGTAGAGGCGGCAGATGCGCACGTCATCCTCCACGCCGTCCTGCCAGCACTGCTCCTTGAAAGACATCGGAGGGTGCACGTTGCGCAGCAGTGCCAATCGTGCGTCACGACGACGGTGCCGCTGCTGCTTGCACCAGCGCATGTACTCCACGTCCTGCCGCGTCTCGCTGTTGGCCCTCGCCCCCTGCAGAGCGTGCTGAATGAGCAGAGGACCTTCAATAGCGTCAAGCCACGTCAGCAGCACGCGGCCCCATTCGTGCGCGTTCTGCCAGCGCGGGGTCGCCTCACTCACCTCCCCTGCGGTCGGCGACACGGCGCTCGCCACGTGTGCACCTGCCACCTCACGACGCCACTGCTCGTTGAAGTCCGACGAGCACGTTGGGGGTCTGTGCCGCCAGAGACTGCGTCTCACTGCGCCAGTGGCCACGTCCTCCTCTGTACACACAATGTCATCGAGCTCGCACACGAGCGCGTGAAGCGCTGACCATGCCGCGGACGTCACAAACCGGTCTACGTGCGTGCGACGGGCCTCGTCCTTGTCACCGTCACTGGTAGGTCGTGGTGAACCTTCAGGCACGGTGTAGCCATCCAGGATGCACTCAAACGCTTCACACAGAAGCGCCGACCCGTTTTGCGTGGCTTGCTCAGTGCCTTGGGGATCTGCCTGCCTGTTTTGCAGCGATAAAGGTGACGGAAGTGTGGCAAGTGCACTGTGCGGATCTGGTCGCATCAACGCCCGCCAGACCGTCAAAGCCAGCGTTGACGCAGCGGTGGCTCCATCATTCGGCACATTCGGTAAAGACGAGTCCTCATCGGCGTTGTGCGAGGCAGAGGCACGTGGAAGGGGCGAGTCGCCAACACTCGGGCTGCTGCACAGAGATTCACCGCTGTGCTCAGTCTCCGCCCTGCTGTCGCCGTCGCCGTGTACTACACGATACGTGCCGTCTTCAATGATGGCTTGACGCGGCTTGTTCTTGACCTCTGCCCGCGCGGCGATACGTGCCTCTGCGGGATCGGTTGTCGTCAGATACACCGCACGCACTGTGTGGCGCTGACCGATGCGATACACTCTCGCCAGCGCTTGGTCCTCGTTCGTCGTCGTGTAGTCGCGGTCAAGCATGATGACCACATGTGCCACTTGAAGGTTCACGCCACACCCGCCCGCCTTGATGGAGAGGAGAAAGAACAGGCAGCTGGGGTCTGTGCGGAAGCGATGCACCCTAGCCCGACGTTCCTCCTCGCTGGTGCTGCCTGACAGCACCTCAAACACATTCTCTCCCCATCCACGGCTTACAAGGAAGTCCGTGAGCAAGTCCAGGCAGTCAAGCCAGTGTGTGAAGAGAACGGCCTTCCGCTTGGCTATCGCAAGACGCGTCAGCAGAAGGTCCAGCACGAGAAACTTCCCACTGCACGCCAGGGCGAGCTCTGCCGCACCACGTACCGGGGCGATGGGCGGCGGCGCGGGCGAGCGCGGTGTTCGCCTGACCTCTTCGCCTGACTCCGCCACTGCCTCCACGTCGTCGCCCGCGGCGAGCTCAGGTTGTTTCCGGAAAGAGGCCGGTGGCGATGCGAACGCAGGTATGCGGGCCGGTTCCTGCTCCACCATGCCATTGGCGTGCATGACCTGCGAAACAAACGGTAGTGACAGTCCGTGGTTGCACAACGCCTGGGCGGTCGACTCCGAGACGTTGTTGTTGGTCAGCCAGTATCGTGTCGCGGCTTGAGCAGCTCTGGTGACTTGAGCCTCTCGCACCGCGCGAAGGGCGTGGTCTTGTCCCGCCAACGGCGCGGTGCCCTGCTTCTCCTGGCACCGCACGGCCACGTCACTGTCGTCGCCGTCATCTTCGCTCGGTGAGTCCTCCGACTCCTCCGCGCAGGTACTACCTGTGTGGAGGGCAGTAAGGCTGCATGCGGGTGTACGCCTCTCTTCTCGAAGCAGTCGCAGTAATTCGGTTTGCACAGCGGTCAACGGACAGAGGAAGGTGCTGAACACCATATGCAGGGTGCGGTCGACGTCCTTCTTGGTGCGGCGAAGCATAAAAGGCCGAAGGATTTGATGCAACCGCAGCACCAGCAGTCCACGCTCCTCAGACGTCAAGTCCATCTCGCGCGCATCGTACACCGCAAACGGCCGACGAAACACTTCGTCGAAGCTATCTGCCGTGCTGAACACGTCAGGGTTGAGAAAATGAAGGAGTGACCACAGCTCCTGCAAGTCGCTGTTCAGCGGGGTGCCGGTGAGCACGAGACGTCGCCAGAACCGCAACCGCAGGATGCACACGGCGGTGGCGGTGTGCAGGTTGGCGACCGCCTTGTGGGCCTCGTCCACAACGACGTAGCCGAACTGAATGCGCATGGCCTCTGGTGAGAGGCGACGCACGGCGTGGATGGGCAGAAGCACAAGGTCATAGAGCGGCGCCTCAGCGACGGGGTCACTCAGCTCATTCCACACCGCCACACGCATGCTGTCAGGCACGAACTGCTCGCAGGCCTCCTTCCACTCCCGCACGACCGAGAGGGGGGCGAGCACGAGGTGGGGCGGGAGCCGCCACGTGGACGTCGGTCGTCGGCCGCGGTTGTACTTCGACACCACATCCCCAGCACGTGCCGTGTCCTCGTCGCCCAGCGTGGATATCTGTGACGACAGCGCCTCCTTCAGGTGCAGCAGGAAAGCAAGCGTTTGGATGGTTTTGCCTACGCCCATCTCATCGGCCAAGATGCCGTTGATATGGTTGGTGTGCAGTGAGGCGAGGAAGCGTAATCCATCCATCTGGTGCGGGAGAAGAGTGGCCCTCAGACCCGCAGGCGCGTTTGCAACGAAGGAGTCGATGGGGTGCACGAGCTTGAAGTCGCCGCTGGCGGAGGCCACATACGCCTTGAAGCGTTGGTACTCGGTGCAAGAAGTGGCGCTGACTGGGGTGGCTGCCGTGTCCGTACAGTCATGATCGACGGATGGCAACACAGCCACCTCTGCGCTGCTTGGCACGGTGATACCGCCGGCCTCCTCGAGACGCTTGCGGATACTCATGCCGATACGCATCATGAAGTCGTGCGTTTTTTCCATGACCTGGAGAAGAGCGGAGATCTTGAGCAAGCTCACATGTTCCGCGTAGGCGGAGGCGTCCTTGTTCTTGAGCGCGTGAAGACGGGCGCGGGCCTCGGCCTCGTTGTGCAGGCGCCAGTACACCGCCATCTGCTGCGACACATCCTCGCTCAGGAAGAGTGGCAGAGCCGCTGTCGTCGCGCGGCACCGCATGACTGTGCGCGTGACCGCGGCGGTGGTGACAGAGGGCGCCACCACGTCCACCTTCAGGTTCAGGGTCAGAGGATTGAAGTGCGGGTGGCCCGCCCAGCGCCTGGGGCTGTCGGCAACTTGTGAGTCCGTCAGGAGGCGCGTCCGGTGAAACGGTACGAGGGCTGATGTCGCTTCCTCGATGCATTGTCTTAGCTCCGCCTGCTGCGCCGTCAGCGGGGACGAGACAGTGTCTCCCTTCTCCCACTCTTGCGCCTTCTGAAGTGCGTGAAATGTTTCCTGTGCCATGGCACGCTCGGCCACCTCCTCGCTCAGCATACGCTCTGCCAGCGTCGCCGCCGCATGGCGCATTCGTGCCTGTAGCACCGCCCGTGACGACAAGATCGGCGAGCTCGTCACGTCAGCCGGCGTGTGAGGTGCGACCGGCGAGGCAGGATCGTCAGCGTGCTCGATCAGTGTCTGCTGAACGGCGAGAAGGGTGAATGCGAACGCCACCTCCTTCACCACTTGATAGAAGTACCCAGCAAATTCATGTCGGGGAGCACCGGGTGCGTCGACCGTGTGAGTGGTCACTGCACATGTGGCGGTGTCACTTGTTAGTGGAGACAAGAAGAACGCCCGGTGATGGCGTGACTGTTGTCCACTGCCGTCATGCAGTTGTGGAGGTGTCTGCGGCCGTGCATCCGTGTCGCTCACCGTGCTGGGGGCTGCTGGAAGGCGGCAAGTCGTCTGTGGCGTTGGTGTTGGTGACCAGTGATCGCGCCATTCAGCTAATGTCCTCGATTCGAGGAGGTTTGCAAAGCGTGCGTGGAAGCTGGTCATACCGACAATAACAACAAAAAAACAGAACCCGACTCCGTGCCTTTCAGCAGGTCAAAGCTGTCTGGCAGAAAAAAAAAAGGAATAAGATGATCTGTCAACTCTCTGCGTCGTGAGCCCGGCTGTGTCTGGAACGCTAAAAAAATCGAAGCAGGGTAGACAATAACAAACAAACAAAAAGCGAGCGAGAAAGGTGCTTGCGTCGGCACAGAACCGTGTTTTGCCCTCTCACAACAGCCGCCACCAATGTGTAAAAGAGTCTTGCAGCGTGCGAATAGCAGTGACAGAGACGAGCGGGCCGCCAGGTACAGGGAAGGGCAGAGGGGAGTGTTGTGTATGCGTGTGTATGCGTGTGTGTGTTCGTGTTGTGAGATGCTGTGGTGAGCATCCAGTGACACCTGCGTCCACTGGCGCATGGGGATGCCTCCGGTTGACAGGTCGAGTGCATCAGCAGTGCCCACCGACGCGAATCACTAAGAACACGATGCCGAGAAACCGTCAGTGCCACAAGTATTGTACGGCAGTACGGCTGTGAGGGGTGGAAAACCCATTCACAGGCCACTCATTCTCTCCGCCCGCCAATCCAGTGCGATTGGCAGTTTGGGGAGGTGGTGATCTATCGACTATCGTGGCTCTTCTTCTCTTCGTTTGGTCTCCTTTCTTTTTTTTTCTTTGCGGTTCTTCTTTGTATCTCTGGTTGTGGTTTTTTTTGTTTTTAATCGCTCGTGTACTCGTCGTCACGGGTGAGTTAGGTGAGAGGTGCAACGCACAGCTCTGTTAATCGCAGTGAAAGGAGTGAAACGACAACAATAAGAAAAAAGCACAGACTGAGTCGCACACAAACACACACAAGCGCCCATGAGAAGCCACCGTGCAACAGAAAAAGGAATGGAGAGCAAGAATGCGTCCACAGAGCGCACGCTCGTGGGTGGAACGAAGCACGCGACACCGCGCGCGTGACTCGCTCTTTACACTTCACTTCTGCTTTCTTTTCGTTGATCTGTTCGCTACCAGCGGTGGCTACGCGGATTCGTGTTTTACAGAAGACGGCGTTTCTTGGCTGTGTTCATGTATGGTTGCAGCACCCACTCCGTTTCCGCGTCGTCCATTTCCAGCGTGCCAAGGGTGATGCGGTATGGCGTCAGCTCAAAACGAGGCCCCACCTCGGTCAGCTCCACGCGCTTTTTGATCTTGTCGTGCTTGAATGTGTGGTGACGAAAGCTGATGTAGTCATTGTTGTTGTCAAAGGTCAGCACACGCGTCGCCTCCTCCTTGGGAATAGGGAAGAGGTACCGCAAGACGTCCTTGATGCGCAGACCCAACTTGGTGGAAAAGTTCTCAAAGATGAGGTGTGGGTACTGCTCCGACATGGTGCCAACGCCGTCAATGTCGTGGCGCGTCACCAAGTTGTGGATGGTGAACACCACCGTCGGACCTAGTGGAAGATGGGAGATGGTGAGGCTGTCAGGGACACCCTGTGACTCTTGCAGAACGACGACATCAGAGAAGTTCTCCTTGCGCGCCGCCTCCATCAGTTGGTGCACACTGAGGTTACCACGGTTCATGCGCACCGCGTTGGGCACCACGAGGCGTACCTCCTTGGAAAACTCCAGCAACTTCTGTGAAGGATGGCGTGATGTCGTGACTAGAACGCGCGGGTCCTCTGTGCCCGCCTTGGCGTATTCGTCGTCGACGGTCGTCGTCAGATGCTTTGTTTGGTCATCATCGAGCTCGGTGAACTTCTTCAGCGCAAGGGCGTCCTTGCGAAGATGTCCAGGGAGCGGCGTTGAGCTGCTCATGGCCTCGCGGAACTGCTCCTTGCGCGTTGCGATGGCATCGTGGACACGCTCGTTCTGCTTCCGCTCAAGGAACTCCTTGCGGGTGCGAATGACGGTACGACGCATGGCGACAGGTTGTGGTCGACCGGTGTGATGTGGTAGCCAAATCAAAAGAACAGCCTAGTCAAGGCCCGCACTACTGGCAAATGTGAGCTGAAGCTCGTGGGAGAGAATGTCGGCAAGAAGGTCGGTGGCACGCAGCCAGCGACACGAACCACCGCAGAAAAAAAAAGGTGAGAAGGAAGAGAAGATTGGCGGAACCACAGAGAAGGAATAGATGTGATCGTAAGCACACGCGGTGTTTGGCGGTTGTCGCCGCCGTGGTCGAGAAGGATACGCATTCGTGCCTTCTGGTGAAAGGCGACGGTGAGCTAATGATCGGAGAGGGTCATTGTCGTGGCAGTATTGTTTTTGTTGTTCCTCTTCTTCTCTTTTTGCCGTGTTGAGTATCGGTCAGTGAGAAGAAAAAGAAAGTGGATACCATCACTGCGATGGTGCCGCCGAGGTTTGCATGCACAGGCGACAGTACGGCAGTTGGTGGTGAAGACGCGGCGCCGCGTACGCCTCCGGCCGTGCGAGGAAATCGCGCACGTCAATGGAGGTGCCTGCACTGTATTCCTCGCGCAGGCTACCGTCTGCGATGAGACTCTGCAGAAGGCACGCGGGGTGGTACACGTGGCGGCACGGGAACACAACGGCGCCACCACTCGCGAGTGCCTCCGTGTGGCGAGGAAACACACTGCTGACCGTCTCCAGCGGCACTTCGTTCGGCCAGTGAGAGGCACCAGTCATGCTCGGCACCTCGCGATGACGTCTCAGCACACCACGGCACGCGGCCAGACGACGTTCGCCGTCATCGCGCTGCAAGAAGCTCGTCGGTTCACGCTGGCCGCAGTAGCTGCAGAAGAGATCGGTGGCGCACATCCGCACAGCCGCCGTGCGCCGCTTCAGCAAAAGCCCGTAGTACTCCGAGAGATCCATCTCCGTCACCGACAGCACGTTAGATTGAAAATCAATCGCCGCCGCGCGGGCGTGCAACAGCGCCGCCACGCACGGCGCCGCACCTGGCAATGGCTCACCCTCAGGGAGGCACTGGAGTACGTAGCGCACATCAATCGCTGGGTGGTCCCAGTAGGCAGGATCAGAGATGACGAGGAGCAAAGACGCAAGCAGATTCACTGGCACAATGCACGGTGATGGAGCGGCGTCGTGTGTGGGCTTGCTACCGGCTGCCGCGGCGACTGTGCCCCGTGCGCCACGCTCCTCTGCCTCCTCTGCCACGTCCGGCATGTGGTTGGCCCCTCGGAGAACGTCAATGGGGACGGCAAAGCGAGCAGAGACCATCGCCAGCGTCTCGCCTCGTAGCGGTGTGTAGACAAAATACCTGTTGAACCGCAGTGCTTCCGCGGACACGTGCTTCGGTGCAAATGGCGGTGCGGTGGGCATGCGAGGAGACGATGCCGCGATGAGGGCACCGGCCTCCATTCGCTCCGTGGACGTCGTGGTCTCCCCGTGCTTGTCGGCGCCAGCGCCATGGCATGGCGAGCTGTGGTACAGCGGGAGCCCCTCTTGTGTGATGACGGCAAACTCAACGAGTCGCCGGAACAGCGCCCGCTGCTCGTTCTTGGAGGGAATGCTCAGCACAAAGTCCACTGCTTTGCGCATGTTCTTCTGCTGGCCGACAATGACACGCACGCCCTCTTCCTCTTTCCCCAGGCGCGCCATGATGAAGAGCATCTCCTCAATGAGCTGGTTCTTCTTGCACAGCGCATAGATCTCCTGCATCTTGTCCAGGTACATGGACATCTGCTTCAGGAAGGCGAGGAGATCCTGCGGACTGTAGTCCATGTAGAGCGTCGCCACCAGCTGGGCGTGGCGGCGGGCGACGCCGGAGAAGACGTCCGGGTACGCCTGTCGCAGCGCGACAAGGTACTGCCACAGATACTGTCGGTCACTGCCTTGGAGCCGCTTGACGATCTGCTCGGGTTGAAGTTCTTCGGAAACGGTCACGGACGTCGGCCTCGTCGGTGCGCGCTTCGTGTCGAGAGAGGCGGTACGTGGTGCGCCTATCGCGCCGCGATCGCCTCCCTGCGTGCGCGGCTCAGCGGTCCGCGGTGCATCCCGTGGGCACGCGTGCTCCAGCAGCAGCTTCAGTGTCCGGTCCGCACTGCGTGCAAAGAGATCAGGCAAAATGTCGAGCGTCTTCGCGAAAAGTCCCTTGGCGCGAATGAAGGTAAACAACTCACGACTCCGTTCGACGCGGAGAAGCACCCCCAACGCCTCCTCGTCACGTCCAAGCTGGCGTAGCAGCCGCCCATAAGCCTCGCCGAGTGCGTACAGCTGTGCCTCCTCGAAGGTCAGCGTGGCGGGCGCGGTGGAGAGAGACGGCGATGAGGTGTCCCTTCCCTCCGTGTGCAGAGGCGCCATGGCGGCGTCCGCGGCCGTTGTGTCCTCATCAATGAACGCAGTGGTGCCAGGCTGCACGGAAGCGCGCGGCGCCGTCGACCGTGACTTGGCCACGGCGGCCCTGTATCGGCTCTCGAGAGGTTTGAGAAGCACCTCGGGGTGGTAAAGATTCTCGCAGCGGCGGAGCGTGTCGTTGAACAAGACGGCGTCGCGCTCGAGGCATCGCAGAAGCACCAGGTCGTAGTACTGTGCGCCAATGCCGGACTTGGTCGCAGGAAGCAGCGCCGTCGGCGTCTTGTCGGGGCGATTGCCGTCCATGAGCTCCCCAGCACCAGGGAGAACAGGCGCCAGGCGCCAGCTGTCGCCGCGCTGGTCGAGCAGGAAAATCCAGCGCTCCCATCGGGTGTAGTCACTGCCGAGGACCTCTGGGAGCCGGCGCACAATGTCGTCTGTTGTTGTCGCGGGCACAGTCACCGCCCGAGCCGCTGAGCGAGAGGCATCGTCGTCGGACACGTCCGTGGACGGCAACTCCGCGCGTCTCACACTGTCATCGACCTCTTCGAGCATCTGGGCCAGCATGTGCTCGCCAATGACGTCGAGGTTGTGTCCCTGAAGAAGGTGTGCGCGGGGTTTGACGTACTCGTACGCCTCACGCAGCGCGCCTTGCTCGATCAGAAAACTGACGTGGTCGTCGAGGCCAGACGGTGTGACCAGCACAACCTTGTTGAGTGAAGTAATGTAAAAGACGGCCTCATCGGGCGGGAACGCGTCAGCACGCGTCGGGTCCGTGTACAGCCGCGCCAGTGCCTGCAGGCGCTCGACCTCCGAGCAGCCCGTGTGGTGCCATGCGGTTGGCGCAGCCTGCCCGGTCGGTGGTGACCGGGATAGAGGCGGTGAAGACGGTAGAGGTGTCGATCGCGCTCGACTGTCGTTGCTGAGACCACTTCCGTGTCGTGGCATAGCTTCTGCCGATGCCATGTGAGGTGTGACGTAACTGTCGCGCACGCCGACTGAGGGGGACGACGACAGCGAGGACGCACGCGCTGACGTGTCGTGTAATGACGTCCCCACGCCCTCTGACTGCCCGGTGGCGGTAGTGGCGGGAGTGGTGTTGGGCAGAGGCATCCTGAGGCCGCCACGCGCATGACTGTAGACACCGTTTAGGCTGAGTTGCAGAGGGTGGGCGAGCGGAACGAGTAAGCGGCCCCGGTAGAGTGGATTCAGGTCGCGTCGTTCAACCACACGAACCTCCAGGTCGATCATCGTGCCCTCCATCTTCGGATCCGTCATGGCGGCCAACACAAGATAGTTCAGCGCGCCGAAAGGCATCAAGCCACACACGCGCATGGGCAGCGCCTCTTCCTCCTCGCTGGCATACGAACCGTCCTCGCCAGCACCTACCGAGCGTGCCGCTGATGCTCCAGCGGGTGAAACAGAGGCAGCGTCACGGTGAGCACCTGGGTAGAGGTGGTGCTCTGGTGAAGACGCGTTCGTCGCGCAGTCACTTGCCGACGCACATGCGACAGAGGACGAGGTCAGTAGCGCCGGCATCACTTGCACAGCCCAGCGTCCAATGGTGTGCACGTTTTCGGCTTTACCGGGCGGTGGAGAGGACGAGGCGAGCAGCGACGGCGACGGTGAAGTCGGGCTGACGCGCACCTCTTGCACCCAGTCGGCCCAGCCCCAGCACAGCACACTCGCCGCGCCGCCGGCTTTTTCTGAGTCTGCTTTCGGCACAACGTTCTCAGACGACATGGCTACTGTGTCCCACACCAGCGACGATGGATAGAGTGCTGGCAGACGAATGGTACCCTGTGCTGGGCGAGGGATGAAGCGCAACAGCTGCCGCGACTCCACGTCGTACACGCACACGCCGCGCTCCGTCAGCCACGCCACGAGGTCGCACGCGGTGTGGCACCAACGAACCTGGCGCACCTTGCCGTGGTGGTCAGACAGCACGACACTGCGACGGTGGCCTAGCAACAGGCTCGACCGGGTCCACAGCTGCACCTTCTCTCCGCTCGCGCAGAGAAATGGGCGTTCGTCGTGGTGACCGTAATGCGGGTGCAATGCAACAGAGGCGATTGGCTGGTCAGTTCGCCGCGTCCACACGTCTGCCTCGTCAGTGAGGCACTGAATGACCACGGTGCCGGTCTTGTCTATAGAGGCGAGGTAGCGCTCGTCTGCGGAACCACTCACGTCCTGAATAGGCTCCGTGTGGTGGTGCAGCGCACGGAGAAGAAGTGCGTACGGCGCGGTGGCCTTATCTGATGTGCTCGCATCAGGTTGAGTCGACCCTACCACCTCAGCGTCCTCTGCGTGCTCGGTCGGCGGAGTCTGCTGATGATCGAACAGGAGCAAAAAGCCTTGATTCGTGCCAATGGCGACAAACTGCGTGAAGCAGTGAAGTGTCACGATGCGATGGTGGTGACGGGCCATATCCGGGTCGAGAGGAAACTCGGAGAACTTCAAGAGCCGCTCCTCCGCATCCTCTTCTTCTTCTTCGTAGGCATCAAAGTCAGTGTCGTCAGAATCCTCGCGGTCTTCTTCGTAAAGATAAGAGCTGGAGGCATCCTCGTGGTAGGCCTCATCCGCACCTCCTGTGCGTTCATCGTTGTGCCGATCACCTCGGCTTGGAGACGATGACGACTTACAAGGCATTTTTTTTTTGTGTGTGTGCGAGAGAGAGAGAGAGAGAGCAGGACGCGGAGAGGAGCCACCGTCACGCAATGGAAAAAGTCGGTAACCGAAACGTGCGTGTTTCGCAAGGCGTGGTGACCCTAACTGCTGTCGGGAGTGTGCAGCAGTATGTGTAAAAGAAAGAGAAAAGTAGATAGTTAACATGGGAATGGAAGTGCAGGGATGGTTGCCAAGATGAGTCGATGTGAGCCACGCCCAGGGACATCATCTGCGGTAAACGCTGTCTCGGGCGTCGTGCTGTGCTCCTCACCACACCCAGAGAGAGAGTGTGTGTGTGTGAACGGCAGATGAATGAATGTTGTTGTGTTGGAGAACATTCCTGAAGCCAGGCTCGTCAATCTTCTGTGTTTTGTTTCTTCCCCAGCAGTAGTGACGTCTTCTTCGTTGAGTTTGTTGGAGCAACAACGTAGTGCGGCACCGGTCAGGTGCGCAGTGCCACACACAGGCGGGTGTGTCTTGAGTTCGTCACACGGATAGAAAGGGAAGAAGAGAGAGCACGGATCGCACTCGTCCAGTGCCATCAATGGCCACCTGATATTTTGGCATGTGCATGTGTGTGTGTGTGTGTGTGCGTGTCCATCTACGATGTGGCCGTTACTTGTGGGGTCTTCCGTGCTTACATGCCGAGAGAGGCGCTTTTCTTTCCCACTTGTGCCAGCGGCGATGCGTGCGGCAGCAGACACACACACACGCACACACACAGAGATGTGCTTCAGCTTTTGTGCTGTTTTGTCTCTCGCCCGCTTCATCAGGCCCTGTGTGTGCGGCCGTGGATGATTGACTCCAGCAAGCCCTCCTCAATCTCGCGCCGCTGCCTGGTCAAGAAAGACCCCGCGAACGCTCTGCCTGCGCCACGCACGCGGGCACCGCCAGCACCGCCGCACACCATTTCATCATTCTCCTCGGCTCGGCGCGCCTGGGCTTCTGCGGCATCCAGGGCGTCCCGGTGCAAGAGCACGTTGTGTTGCTGCAAGAGAAGGTTCTGATAGCCGTATTCGAGCAACAAGGAGGATAGAATCGTCTGATCACGGCGGGTGTTATTGCGCTGCTTGCGCTGCGCAGGCCCCTCCGCCAGGCTGCCGCCACCGCGCACCGCGCTGGTCGGACTACCGGTGCCACCGTCGTCGTCCTCCTCACCGTTCAGTGCAGTGGGGTTTGACAGTCGCCTGGCGGTCGACCGCGTCGGTGTCCTGGACACACTCGCCTGGGCAGACGGTTCTGCAGCGGCCTCCACTTGTGCCATGGCGGCACTCAGCTGCTGTTGCAGCTCCTCTTTTTCCTTCTCAAGAAGTCTCACGTGCGCCTTGAGGGTGTCGTGCACGGCGCCGGTGTCGGCCATGGGTGGTGGCAGTGTTGCCACCTGTCGCTGCAGCACGCCAAGCTGCTTTTGTAGTGCATCGCGCTGCGCACGCATCTCGTCCATCTCGTTCTCCAACAACACGACGCGGTCAATGGAGCCGTTGGAGGCGAACGAGCCGCTGAGGTTGTTCGGCATGTGACTCGCCTCGTGCCCCTCCAGCGCCTCATTTTCCTGCTGGGTGAGTCGGAGGACGGTCAGCTGGGACTGCAACGACTCTATTGTGTTCTCGCACTCTGTGCGTGCCTTGAACTGCACGCTGAGCTTGTCCTCGCAGACAGAGAGTGCCTCTTGAAGGCGTCGGCACTCAGTGGCCTTGGCCATGACGCCCTCCTCCGCGGCCTTCAGTTTGCGGCGCAGCGCCTGCACGGCCGCCTCGTGCATCCCCAGTGTTTCTTTAAACGCCGCGAGGCGCGTTGTCTGCGCTTCCACCTTGGCGGTGAGTGTGTCGATGGTGCTGTCCTTCTCAGCGCACCGCTGCTTCAGGAGCTCGATGGTGGCGGCGTCTGCGCTCCCAGACACGGCCACCGAAGGCGACGGGGAGGCCGCGGTGGTATTGGTGGATGTGCCCGTGGCAGCCGCGTTCGGGTCGTTGCCGAGCAGAAGCTGGTACTTGCGGCACCAGGCGTCACGGGTTTCCTCGGCTGCCAGGCACCGCGCCTCCACCTGGGCAATCTGGGCTTGGCACGCGGACAGCTCTTTGCGTAGCTGCATGGTCGCACGGTGATAATACGCGACATCGGTTACCATGTCCGCGGTGTTTGGTGGCAGCGCGGCGTTGCTGTCCGTGTGAACAGTCTCGCCGCCGCTGCCGCGCTCCGCCACCGCCGCCGTGGCTGCCATCGGCGGAGGCGTCGTCGACCGTCGTGGCCGAGGTCGCAGACCAAGCGTCTGAAGCTGATGTTTAGCCAGCGCGGAAAGCGTCACTTGATCCTCACGTGAGAGCAGTTTGAGTTGCTGCAGCGCGACCTGCGAACCGGAGAGCACCACAGTCATGGTGAAGCATTGGGCGACAAGAGCGACGCGCGCGGCGTGCGTACCTGTGGCGGCAGCCAGACGTGGAAATGCGGCGGCTAAGACAAAGTCGGCGCCATCCACGGACTCAACCGCGCCCTGCAGCGCTGCGCTCATGCCCCGCACCAGTGCCTCCTCACCGGGTGTGGTGGCCGGGGAAGCGGAAGGCGACAGTGACAAGGAGGCGGGCAGCGGTGGGAACGCGGCGGGTTGTATGGCACGGAGAGCCTCGTAGAGATAGTTGCCCTCCGCGGCCGCCTCCAACGACGGTGGCGTTCCCGCTGTGACGCCGGTGGTGCCGAGAGTCAACAGACGCTGGACGAGGTGAAGCACCGCCGTCGACTGAGCGGGGGTGAGACCAGCACTCATCCTTGGCGCGCGGCAGGCTGCGGTGGACAAGAAAAGAAAATCACCAAAGAGAGGAGGGAAAAAAGGTGTGAGTAGAATGGGTAGAGGGAAGAAGCACTCACACGCGACGATGTGAAGTGATTGTGTTTGGTTTTCCGCTTCGAGTAGTGTTGTGTGAGTGTGTGTCGCCGTCACGCTCGGTGATTGGTCTTAGGGTGACTGGTAAGACGCACCGTGCGTATTAATTCTCTAATGTAGATGTGTGTGTGTGTGTGTGTGTGTGGAGGAGGAGGAGGAGGAGGAGGAGGAAAGAGGTGAAGAGAGGGGGTTGAAAGAGCCGCGATGGTGAAGGTCAGGTCGTGCAGGGAAAGAGGGTGTCGCGGCCGCAGCTCGCAAAGATGATCACGGGGATGGAGGTGGGGAGGACTGAATGCCAACACGCATCGTCCCTGTGTACGTGACTGTCACAGAAAACAAGACACGAGGCAATGGGGGCTACACCGGGGGGGAGGGGTCTAAGGGATCTGTGTGTCGCGACGGTGTGTGATCGCAACCACTGTGGGGGCGTGCTCACGCACGCCATGTCATGTGTGTGTGCAATGGCGTTTGTCATGAATGATCTAGACGGGAGAAAAAGAGGGAGACAACCGGGTCGGCTGCGTCCACAAGAAAAACAAGCGAAGAAACAAAAGAAGAAAGGGGGCCAGGTATGACTGACCTTGCACGAGTCTATCGGTCGCTTAGGGAGCCTGCTGGCTCCCGTGCGTTCCCGTGGTGACTATCTATCGAAACCGAAGAAAGAAAAGGAGCTCGCTGCATGATAACCGTGTCGTGCACACAAACTCACAGGCACACAGCACGCGGTCGAGCAACAACGCAAATTAACGTGCGCGCTCGTCGTCGTCGCCTTCTAGCACTCCCACCGCGCCGACGCAGCTAGCGGCTGTCTAACTCACACAGCTCCCGCGCAAAGGTTTTGAATGTGCTGGAGCCCGCCACGCACCGCGAGCGCCATTTCCGCTTCCCGGTTGTTGGCACCGCGTGGGACGGCGTGACACACCGCCGCGACATCCAAGCGCGGCTCCTGGGCGAGCGCCTGCTTCACATAAAGCTTGCCCCTCTGGTGATCGAACAGAAGCGACCAGAGCGCACCAACCGCCAAGGCTTGTCGGCGCAACCGCGACACCACGGGTGAGCTCCGTGCGTTCATGCCGCCGACTTCCACGTCTTCGGAATCAGCATCACGAGTGCCGTGGTGCCGCTTTCCAAGCCCGGCATTGCCTTGCGAAGGCGGTGCGGTTGCTGTGCTGTGCGCGGCCCGTCCCCGCGTGACGACGCCAGTGGCCCAGTCGGTGACAGACGACGACGATGCGTGCGTGGGCGAGGTTGTGCGGTTCGGCGCGAGTAGAAATGGCCGCAGCTCTGGGGCGAGTGCGCCGGCAACGGGGGGATCTCTGCGGCTGTCGTCACCCGGCAGTTCGAGACTGCCGGAAGCAGTGTCCCTCAGCGGTTTTCGTCGACGCGCGGATGTCGCGGTAGCGGCCAGTGCGGCCACGGTGCTCTGCCCATCGGCCGGCGCCACGATCAGCGGCTCCACCGTCTCTAAGCCCATGGCGACGGCCTTGAGTGTGATCAACAGACGCATGTCCTGGCAAAGCACCGTCTTGAGTGCCGGGTGGAAGCACAAGTTGCGCACCACCAATAGTGCCAGCAGACCAACTTCGCCGCTGTGGGCGTCACCGGCGAGATCGAGCAGCACTGTGAGAAGCGGTGCCTGCCGAAACAACCAACGCTGCGCCTCCGCGTTGAAGGACACTGTGGCAAGGAAGCGCAAGAGTCGGACGAGACACACAATCGCATCCTCGTGCGCCATCGCGCCACGACTCCGCTCCGCCGTGCTGCGTTCCCAGTGTGGTGTGCTGAAGTAGAAGTGCGCGCGCACCTGTGCGGTGGTCGATGCATTGTGCTTGTTGCTTGTGCGCCAGCGAAGGTCGTGCAGCACGACAAGGTCGCTTGCGCGCTCAAAAACACGGCACTTGAGCAGATACGGCACGAAGAGAGTCGATTCCGCGCGACATGCGAGGGTGCAGATCTCAAAGCCCACTCTTACTGCCTGCCTGTCCTCCTCTTGGTCGTCGCCGTCGTCGCGCTGACACAGTGGCGTGGTCTTCGGTTTCTCCGTCCCCTTCTTCGGTGCGGACGCGGCGTCGTCGGTCACGACGTTGGCGTCCTTCACCCGGAGCAGTGCACGTGGGGAGGATGACGATGACGCCGCGCGCGGGCGGGGCGAGCTGTGAGGGCGGCTGCGAGAGCGAGTCGATCCAACCGCGGTGGCGAGGCTGGCGGACCTCACGACCGTTGGCCACTCGAACGTCAGCACGAGAACACGACCAAAGGCAGTCCGTGAGACTGGCTCCCCTGAGCTCGAAATCTCGTGCACGAGGCAGCGGCGCCCCACCTCACTCGAGGTCAAGCACCGCACGGCTTGGAGGGCCGCCATGGTGGTCGACGGCTCGTAAATAGCCTCGCACAGTGCCGCGCAGAAGCACTGCTGAACACGTCGCCAGGTGGCTGCCTGCGTCTCATCACCACCGTCATCAGCCTCTCGGGGGGACGGTGCGTAGCTCATCACACTGGTGAGCAGTGAAAGGCGTGCCAAGCACGGGGGAAGGGCTTCTGCCTGCAGCCGCGCACGTATGGACAGTCGGCCCTGTGTGCTGGTGGCCTGTTCACCACGCTGCGAAAGAGAACGTACCGCAGCGATGTCCTTCTCGAGCTGCACCGCCTCGTCCAGCAACCAGCGGGAAGCCCGTGCCGCCGCGTTGGCGCCGGAGAAGCACCGGATAAGATGGCATTGCACCGCCTTCAGCATGGCCTCCCACTGTGCACTGGTCGGCGTTGCGCGCTTGCTGTCGTGGTGTCCGGCGAGCACGCCGCCCTGGTCCCCTCGTGCGCTGTGGGGGGTAGAAGCGATGGTGGTGGTGGCGTGCAGCAGCGCCGCCGCGCGCGGCTCCAGTGGGGCCAGCAACAACGTACCCTGTGCACTACTCGAGCAAGTCTGCAGCAGCGCGGAAAGTAGCACACCGACCGCATAGTGTGTGGCACGACACAAGGACACCACGGCCTCCACGGAGGTGCGGCTCTCCGTGTCCGTACTCGTCCGCACAGCTGCTTGCGCCAGACCGCACCAGAGCGCGCCGACGCTCTCGAGCAGTGCGAACGGAACCATTGCGGCGAGCCTCTCCGTGCCACCGTCTGCCTCTCCACCATCATAATTGGTCATCGGCAACACGACCTCGCGCAGCCAGTGTGTGCCGAAAGCCGCCGCCGCGGCTACCATACCGTCGTAAGCGCGCGCGAGGGGGCTCGCGTCAACGTCGGCGACCGGCACGGCGAGTCCGACCCGGTGGGCCACCAGCTGGTTAACGGTGTGGGGAGACGGAAGGGCAAACACACCAGCGAGTAGCTCACCGATCCAGCGGCAGCCTTGAAACACGGTGAGACACTCTTGCCTGCTGTTTTCCGCTGAGCCCCAGAGCGGGCTGCCGGTGCGTGTGACGCTGTGCAGCACAGAGTCGAGAGCGGCGCACAGTGTGGCCGTGTAGGCGTACTGGGTCGCCAACGTTTCCAGCGAGTACATGGCGCGCTGGGAGGCGTCCTTGCTGCTGTGGTGTGTCACAGCGACAGCCGACGAGCGAGAGGATGCCTGTACGTTTGCCGTGAGCAGGGATGACACGCGCGCCAGCCGTCTGTTGGCGCTAATGGCCTTCTGCGCGACAGTGGCCCAGCCCTCCAGCGAGGTGGCCCCGCGAGGAAGTAGCACGGCTAGTGGCGGCGTGTGGTCGTCGCGCCGAGGCTCCTCATCCATCTCCGGGAGCAGAGACGACGGGAAGCCGTCCTGGTCCGCGCCCGCCGCCTCCCACTGCTGAAGTACCAGCGCCAGTCGTGTCAAGGCGGTCGCCGCGTAGCACAGCGGAGAGCTGGCGATCGTGTCCAACAGGCGGGGGCCCACAGTGTCGATGAGCAGCTGACCCAACGACGTCCATGCGGCCTCTTGCACACTCATTTCACGCACAACGCGGACGCCGGAAGGCAGAGAGTGCTCCTGCGGCGGTGCCGCGGCGGCTTCACGGAGGCTGCGATGCACGAGTGCGCCGTGACGAAGTATGACGCTCACCAGCCACTCCGCTGCCGCAGCGACCTGCCACTGACTCGCCGCGCCACCGCAGCGCAGCACGCTCGCCGCCGCAGTACGCCAGAGAGACGGCATCACAGTGAACGCGGCTTCGGCGTCTTCTGCCGTTCGGCACAGGTGGGAGAGGAGGCGAAACGGCACGGCGCGTACTGTGGCATGAAGGCTGTCGCGCGTCACCCTCAACAACGCAGGCAGTGAAGGGAGCAGAAAGCCCGTCAACGTCAGACCGGTGGAGTCGACGGCACCGGCCTCGTCCGCTTCAACAGCTGGCCGGGTCTCAGTGACGAGCGCAACGCAAGCCTCCAGTGCGACCAGCGTGCTTTCGCCGAGTGTGGTGTAGCGCGTTGCGTGTGGGTTGACGGGGCAGCAGTAGAGCGCTGAGGCTGCGTCATCGACATTGCTGCAGGTCAAGGTCGGGTTCTCAATGCCAATGTGCATCAGCACCGGTGCCAACGCGGTCGCCGCCGCATGCAGCGTAGCCGGTTCAAGCGCTTGTGTGTGATCCTGCGTGCGTGGGCGAGGGTGATGAGAGGTGGTGGTGGTGGTGGGCTCCGTCGGTCGCCACTCGTCCCGTAGCAGTGCGGTGTCGGTGTCACACCACGCCTTGTAGCACGTCGCGAAGGCTGCCACGAGCTTGCTCGAGAGGGTGGCCATGGTGAGGTCGTCCGTGACCGCTCCCTTCAAGGACCAGCTCAGGTACAGCTCCTCGGAGAGAGTTCCGTCCACCGTCGTGGGGGCATCGAGCAAGACGGAGCGCGTGGGGACGACGCGCTGCAGGTACCGGCCGACAGCATGCCACGCATCCCCTCCCGTTGCGGAGGTGCTCATCCAGCGTGCAAGCTCACAACGACGGCAGTCGTGCACGGCGGACAGAAAAAACACGGCGATCACTGTAGCGACCGAGGGTAGCTGAAGCCGGCGTTCCTCCGTTGTGCGGTAAGACATCGCATACGGTAGAAGGTCGGCTGGTACAGGGTCACCTCCGCTGGCTGTGCGTGACCACGCGGCCGCCTCCGGGGTCTCCTCACTCGCCTCCGATGTGCCAGCTTCCATTTGCGATGCCTTGGCGCGCTCCTGTGCGACCTGGCGTGACGGCTGAAACAGGTGCGGCAGGTTCGCGCGTTCACTGCGTGCACGTGCGTCCTTCGCCTCCCGTTCGCGCAAGTCTTCTGCCAGCATGCGCCAGAGGGCAGCGCTGACCTCGCCTAGAAGCAGATCCCGTGCCGTGGCATCCTGCAGCGGCGCGCCA
Source organism: Wallacemonas sp. TrypX (assembly GCA_030849625.1). Lineage (NCBI taxonomy): Eukaryota > Euglenozoa > Kinetoplastea > Trypanosomatida > Trypanosomatidae > Wallacemonas > Wallacemonas sp. TrypX. The sequence continues at coordinate 335,184 of JASANP010001164.1, forward strand.
CCCACGACGTGACCCGTCCACAGCAGCAACGACGCGAACAGAAGTCGGTCTTGGCGCGTGTTGGGTGCGACTCGCAGAAAGCGCTCGACAGCCGCGAGGGTGCGGCTGGTGAGTTGAGCGGACACCGCCGCAAGGTCAGCGACCGCCAGGCACCACAGGTTGTCGAGTTGGCCAAAAAACTCGAGGTGCGACTGGGCCGCGGCGACAGACGTGAGCACGTCCTCGATGAGACCACGAGGTAGCTCAAAAGGCACCTCGCTCGGTTCGTGGTCGACCATACCGCTGACGTCATCCTCTGCCGGCTTCGTCGTGCCGTCCACGGTGAAACTCACATCGCCCGCACCTGGGCGAAGGGCAGTTCGCGTGGCATCGTCAGCGCCACTCGCCACATCACCTTCGATGTCACTACACGGTTTCACCTCGGGGTCGCCGGCGGTGCTGAGGTTGACGGCAGCGAGGTGCTCGTCGAGCTCCACCTCAAAGTCTGCGTCGCGAGTGTACTGAGAGCCGCCGTCTGCTCGTCCGTCTGTGATCCAGGATGGTGCGGCGGTCCCCGATGGGGCTTTCCTCGCCGGTGTGTGGCGGTTCGTGGTGTTCGTGACTGCATCATCACGTGCCATATCCGCCGAGTAGGCAGGCACAGTGCTACCTCGCGCCTTGTCGCCAGGCGTGGCCGCGCTTGTGGCGGTGCCCCTCTGCCGCAGACGGAACTTGCGAAGGCGTTTCTTGGTCGCATTGAGCAACTCCATCACGCAGAAACGTTGTGCGCCGACGGTCGTGGCGACCAGCACAGTCAAGCTATCGACCGCATCTTGCAACAGAGGGCCGTGATGAAGGCAAAGCTGACGCAGTTCGTCAACGTGCTTCTGTACCGCGACGGGGTGCGACCCCGTCGCCATCACCTCCTCGCTCAGTTCGTGCGCCACCGGTCGACCGAGTGGCAGCCGCAGCAGGGCGTGAAGCGCACGGCCAATGAGGCCGAAGAACAGCTTTGGCTGCTGCTGAAGCGCCTCCAGCAAAATCTCCACCATCGGCCCAGCGCGCGCCACCACGAGCAGCTTATCATACGCGTCACCGTCAGCGTGAAGCGAGACCATCAAGTCCACGCAGAACAAGAGCGTTTCGAGCTGGGAATACGTCAGCTCTGTGTTGAGATCGAGGGTGGACTCGCGAGAACGCTCGCTCTGCAAGCTGCCGACGAACGCGTTTAGAAAGTGGGAGAGAAGGTTGCCCTCCTGCAGCACGGCGACGATGGAGATGCGCGTCATGAGCACACGCTTCAGCATCTCGCAGCCCTCCATGACGACGAGTACATTGTGATGCGTGAGTTTCGCAGTCAGCTCAGCAAAAAAGCCAAGCCACCTTGTGCGAGTGAATGACTGGGCCGAGAGTGGCATGTGGGAATGAAATAATCTTTTTAAAAGGACTGAAGAAGAAGAAATTAAATGAGATGATCGTATCTCTCTTTCTCTCGAGCCGTCTATGCACGTGCGCGTGTACCTCAGTGTCTATGTGCGACGTGTTGAGGGTTGTGCGCGTATGTGTGCGTGTGTGTGTGTGTGTCGGAGAATCTAGAAGACACCAAACAAGAAAAAAAAAAGGTTGGGTACTGGGTTGATTGACAGCCAGACCAGCGACGGTCACAGAAGAAGAGAAGGGTCGGGGACAAGGAGAGTCATACGATACGGAGAGACAGCGAGAGTGAGAGGACGGTGGTGTGGGGAAAACGATGTTGCAGGTGTGTGCGTCGACATGCATGCACCGTCTGCCATTGGTGAGGTACTCAGTGCGGTCAGCGACGCACAGCAACTCCACAGAGAGAGAGAGAGAGTGGTCACTTGCTGTTGGTTGGTGTGATGATGATGAGTCGTTCTTGTGTGACGCAAAAACGCTGGTTCCGCTATCCTTCAGCTCTCACCGGGTGATCGTGATCTCTTCTGCGGGAGCAACGTCGGTGCGCCCGTCCTCGCAGGGCTGCGCGGATCCTTCTCCGTGCGCACCATCTCCACCGCGTCTGCCTCGTCGGCGTAGTAGCGAGACAGCTGGCGCCGTACGGCAAAGCCATTCTGTTCGTAGAAGGCTGTCACCGCGTGCATGGCGGCCTTCCACTGGGACTTCTCATCGGCCTCGGCACGCTGTCGGGGTGGAGACGCGTCTGGTACGACGGTGGGTTGTGAGGTCGTGGAGGGGGGCTGTGACACCGAGCCTCCAGGCGGCGTGCCGAGGTGCGTCTGCAAGCACCGTAGCGTGGCAGGCGTCGGGGACATGGTGTGCAGACGCCAGCGCGCCACGTTGCGGGCTACGGAGGACTTGTCGGTCAGCGTCGTCGATGGGCGAAATCGCGGTGACGGCGACGCGGGCTTGTCGTCTCCGTACGCAGAGAGGCAGGCCTGCAATAGCGCGCCTGCCACCCCGCGCTTCCGCCATGAACGTCGCACGAGTACCACCTGTAGATAGCCCTCGACGGGTGGAAGGGAGGATGCCGACACGCTGGCCGAGGAGCTCAGAGGCACCCACGCCACGCCAATGAGCCCGCACAGCGTGCGTGGTGGTGATGAATCCGCTGTCTTCTGTGGACAGTCCTTGTCATGTGCGTAAGCGACAAAGAAGGTGTGCACTTGCCGTAGCTGGCGGATGGTGCACGTCGGGTACGGATGAAATTCCTCGTCAGGCATGGCAGCGAGTGCGTCAATGACGCCTTCGTAATCGAGGAGAGAGGTGCCTGGCGTCGACGGTGCGGTCGGTGGTGACGAGTGAGAAGAGGTCTCAGTGGCCCGTTCCACACAGTCAATGAGAAACAATGACATCCTCTCCACTTGTCCAAGCACAGGCGAGTGGAGCCAGCCGTCAGCAAGGCGCACGGGTGCAAAGGGAAAAGAAAGGGGAGGTGAGGGGAGGTGAGGCAAGACGAAGTGTTGGACATGAGGCACATGGTCAAGGCAAAACAAGAGGAGGGCACGTCACTGTACAGCACGACCTTGAAGGAGCAACGAGGTGGGGGGGGAACGTGTCCACAACAACGCAGCGATGTGCCTCGGGAATGCTGAGTGATAGCGAGCAGAGGTGACTCTGCGCATGGACACTTTGTTGTTTTTACTTGTTTGCACCCGGCACGGACGAACAGAAGTAAGCACACACATTCACACTCGCTCTCTAACACACACGACAAGGGGAAAAGAAGGATAGAGAAGGCACAATGACAGGAGAAGTTCAGGCTGACTGGTGCTTTCGCACACTGCGTTGGAAGGCGTGGCAACACAAGGCAGTTACAACGAACAGAGCGTGTCAGGGTGACAGGAGAGTCTCCCGCCCCACAGACAATACTAGTCGCCACAGGACGCTCTCCTGAGTACTACCGCGCTGTCGCGCACAACGAAGAAGAAACAGGGAAGAAAAACGAAACAAGAGGGAGAGCAAGGTCGTCCGCCACAGTAAGGCCAGAGCGGTCTCACTCGCACATGTTCGACACGATAACAGGCACACACACAACGAAGACGGGTATTCTGCCCACCCACCCACTTCTCCTCCTATCTTGCCCTGTGTGTGTATACGTGTGTCCGAAGTACTCATTCATCACAAGACTCAAGAGAAACAAAGTGCGCAGAAACGAAACAAAAAAGGGGGAGTAGGAAAGGTCTCCACAGCCAGGAGGATGGCACTTAGCTAAGCTGGGTCTCTGCGGGTGCCAAGCGTTCTTCTTGCACTCACGGCCGCCGTCAGGGCTTACTCCTTCACTTCCTTGATCTGGACGATCGCCGTCGGGCGGAGCAAGCTCTCTGGGGAGTCGGTCACACGCAACTCGCGGGCATTCACGCTGGCCTCACCCACGCCGCCGCGCTGCATGGTGGCGAGGATCAGATCCTGCACCACCGCCATGGCCTTGGAGACGGCCACATCGATGGGGTTACCGTGCACAAACGCGACCAGTGAGGCGGCAAAGACATCGCCTGTGCCCGTGTAACGGCCTTCGTGGAAAGGCACGACGCCAGTGAAGCGGCGCACCGTCTGCCTGTCTACGGCCCCTGTGCTCGCGTCTCGTGTACCACACGACAACAAAAAGTGCAGATGAGTGGGGTCCTCGGCAAGTCGAAAAGACTTGACGATCACCGTCGCCGTGCCCTGTGCATGGAACCAGTCCGCGGCTTGCACGGCGCTGGCCGCGTCCTTCACCTCGACGCCGCTCAGCACAGACGCCTCAAAGACGTTCGGGGTCGCGATGTCAGCCACACGGAGCAGCCCCCGGTAGGCGTCGATGGCCTCCTCCTTGCAGTAGAGGCGTCCGTCGTCACCCATGACGGGGTCGCAGACGAAGACCACATCGGTCAAGCCAGCCTCCCTGCGCAGAGAGCGGATCTCGGCCACAGTCTCCGCGATGTGCTGGATCACCTCCGCATTGTTGATGTAGCCCGTCAGAACGTACTGGTACCCGCTCAAGAAGTTGTTTTCACGAAGGCCACTCAAGACAAGCTCAAACTCGGCCAAGTCCATTCGGTGGCCACGGATAACAGGGTAGCCGCTGTGGTTCGACAGGCTCACGGTGTTGATGCCATCCACATCGAAGCCGTGGAGTTGGAGAGGGAATGTGGCGGCCTTGTTGCCCACATAGCCGTGCGTCACGTGAGACTGAATGGATAACACGCTCTTCGATGTCGTGGCCATGTTTGTCGCCTCTCTCTCTCAATTCGTTTGCGCGAGTCGAGAGCAATTAAGAAGTGGGAGGGGACCTCGAGATCCGAGTTACCGAATAATAGCAATAATAGAAGCGATCAGTCGCGATAGGAAAAAAGGGGGACAGACCAGAGATGGCTTGACAGCACCGTTCGTTCACTAGTCCCAGGGATCGCAAAGACAGGGCGACGAAGAGAAGAATGGCGTAGGAGAGGCTATACGAGGGGTAGAGAGGAGGGTGAAGGGAGCAGCGACCGAGCTGCGGAGTTTTCCACGGTGAGAGACGATCCATCGTGGCGCGGGGCTGGGAAAACCGCAAGGCGACTCCTGCGTGTGGCGGAAAGCAGAGTCACACTACAGCTTAGCACACACAAATAGCGCACATGCTTCCTTTGCTTCGTTTTGGTGAGAAGTGAGTGAGACAGGTAAATGGTCTCTCGCTCTTTCCCCTCGTCACGCTGCTCGAGCAGTAGTCTACACCATGGCATTGTTTGCGCAGGGTGCTAGCACGCTCTTGTTTGTCTGTACGCAGGGGGCAACACACAAGGTCACCTGAGGGGCTTTGCCAGGAGCAAAACAAACAAAGAAGGGGAAACCAGAAAAAGGGCGGAGAGAAGCACCGGTTAGGTACCTGTTCGCGTCATTTACCCATCGGTGCATTGCCTTGGTTGGGTCCTGGAGACGCTGCCTCACGTGCCTGGGTATGTACATCAGTTGTCCACTCGCAACGATCGGCTTGGGAGGGGAACACCAGGCACCGTGATCCAACGAGTGCCAGTCACCACACACCCACGCACGCCGTGGAGCAGGGTGGTATATGTGTCAGGGGGAGTAAAGAGCTGTCGCATCAGGCCTCCGGTATTCAACCGCTGCTGAGGGTGTTGCACGCAACTCCACTCCAACTGCCAACTTTCTCTCGTGTCGTCGCTGGTGCATACGCCTAAAACTGCGCCACGCGCGTCGTCGCACGCCACTCCGGCAGCTTCCACGTTGTCTGCAAGATACTCAAGAAGACCTCGTCCTTCTCAATGACGGCGCTGAGACCGTTGTAGTAGTCCAGAAACTCCGGATACGTCACGAGTCCGTAGTTCTTGTTGTTCTCGTCCCAGATCGCCATGAAACCCTTGAGAAGCTTCTCCGTCGAGAAGATCGCGTCAACGACGACGAGCGGGTGCTCGTTCGCGTTGAACATGGATTGGACTTCCTGGATCTTGAGCGCACCGTCGCTGTCGTGGTCAAGTGTAGAAAAGACGCTCCACACCGCGTTCTTGCGCACACCGTTCATCGGCCCACGAACAAAACCCATGAACACGTCGTAGTCGACTCCGCCCACACCGCCCTCGCCGCCTTCTGGCTCGCGCGGAAAAGCGTCATAGATTTGCTGCGCGACCGTGTTCACGGTGTCACGCGTGGTTTGCGTGGCGCTGAAGGAGCTCGTGGTGCCGAATGCACGGGAGTCGCGCACAAGCTGCTTGACGCCCTCCAGAGTCATGTAGCGCCGGCCGTCGGCGGCGACTGTGCGGAACGGACGTCCCATGGCTTTGATGCCCAGCTCAGGGATACCGCCGCCGGCGTGGTCAACATACGCCTCTCGCAGCTGATCAAGCAAGCCAAGGACGTCGTCGCTCACCTGCACGGGCACACGCCAGCAGCCGCCGTTGCTAGACGTTTTGAGCATGGTGTCGGGGTTGTCCACGGAGCGGTTCGCGATTGCGGGAAGCCTTCCCGTGCGCGTCTTGAGCCGGCTGTCATCCACCTCGACCACACGAAAGCGCTTCACGTTGTCGTCACGCTGGTTTTGCGGGGAGCCCAGAACAATGATGTTATGGACCTGAAAGTCATCGGTCAGGTACGTGTCACCATTCTCCTTCACGTACGCGTCGAACGGGAAGGCGGGAAAGTGCTTGACCTCCTTGTAGCCGAGGTTGCCAATGATGTTGCGCACCTCCTCAAGGTAAAAGCCGTGCCAGCGGGGATAGTAGCACCCGATGAAGTAGCGGCCCACGTCCTGTTGGCTATGTGAGAGCATCTCGCAGTGGAACAGCAGAAAATCACCACGCTCGATGCGAACAACGTCGCTGTAAAGTGTGGCGTTGGCTCGCGACGCCATGAGGGCAGCCGTGCCGGCAGAAGAGCGGTTCTTCGTGGACTGCATATCAGTACCACTAGGACACACACACACACACACACACACACGCAAATAGACGCAGATGTGAGAGGAGAAAGCAAAGGAGAAGACGAGGAAAGCGCGCAACAACAAAAAAAACAGCAGGAGGCCTCAGTGAACCTGTCCGTGCTGGTGAGCAGCGACTAACAGAAAAGAGCGCAAAAGCGGAGAAGGAAGACGAGGATACGCCGAAGGGGAGGGAAGTCAGAGATGAAAGTGGCCCGTGTGGGGGGACGCTAACGGGTAGGACGACGCCGAGCACACAGTGGTGTCGTGCGTGTCATGAGCTCGTCCTGTCAGCCGCATGGGAGCCCCACCTGACAGCGGCTGGGGCGCGTTCGCTGTGCCGCATCGCCCCCTCGGCATTCCACACTGTATCAATGCATCGGCCATCGGGACGGTGAACATGGCTGCGCTCTTGCACTTTTGCAGGGTGCCGAGAAGGAAGGAAGGGCTACTCGTCTCGAATCCTGTCGTGAGGGGGGAAGTAAGTGCTTCTGCTCATTGTTGTTGTTTGTTACGCTGGCGACGTCCGGAGCCGTTGGGAAGGCGAGCGTATCCTCGTGGGGATGCCATCCGGCAGCACGTTTGGTCAGCGCACACAAATACACACAAACAAATACACGTGAAGCGGGACTGCGTATCCATCGCCACGATCACCTACTTGGAAAACCATGCGTTTGGCTTCCCCTTCTTTTGCTTTCCTTTTCCAATGAGTCCGATGTGGTCCAGCCTCGAGGGGCGTGTGGGCAGCGAAGGGTAGAGCTCCTCCGAGGTGAGGTCCACCGCAGAGGCACGCGCAGGCGGTGCTGGCGAGCTGCTTGATCCAGCGCCATAACCCCACGCCGCGGACTGCCCCGATGGCGATGACGTCGTCGGCGAGTAGGCCGGAGACTGCTGCGGTACGGGTGACACGTCACGGTCGTCTCGGCTGTTTCCAGCGGCCAGCACCGCCGCCGACGGGCCAGAGGACCAGGCATTCGTGGAGGGCCCACGTCCGCCCTTGCGGTTGTTGCCTCCCACCGCCGCTGTGTGTGTGGACCAGCTGTTGGTGCTCGTCGCCGCGCCACGGGCGCCCCCGCGGCCCTGCCATGCGTTTCCTTTGCCGTTGCCCTTGTTCGTCTGCAGTTTCGGCTGTGCTTGGCCCCGCTTGAGATCGTCCCAGATGCGCTGCTGCTCCTCTACCTCACGGCGTTTGGCGTCCTCCTCGTGCTTCAGGCGCAGCATGCGCTGAGTTTCAGGTGCCTGCTTGACGTGCCAATACTCTCCGAGCGACACGCGCTTGGACTCGACGGGGGCGGTAGCAATGAGCAAAGGCATGACCTCGGCCAAAACGGCTGGGTCCGTGAAGCACTGTGTCGCCAGGATATTGTAGTACTCGGAGGTCATCAGACGGGACTGCAGGAACTCCGCGGTACAGCGCTTGAAATTGGCGAGCGCCAGTGGGGAGCGAAGCTCGCGGTCGATGAGTGCCTGGAGTTCACGCTCCTGCTGCTCGCGTGACTTTTTCTCTTCGGGCTGGTCATTCCTGGTACTGTGGGAGTTGGATTCTCGCGCACGCATCTCGTCGCTGCTCTTGCCGTTGCCGTCAGCACGCACCAGGATCGGTAGCGCATTGGGTGCGTAGTACTGGCTCGGCAAGCCAGCCTCGCCAGGTACGTTGGCGACGTTCTTGTGGCTGCCAGCACCGCCGCCCTTCTTGCCCGAGTGCTTTCCACCACCACCTCCGTTAGCAGCGGTGGTGCGGTGGGGCATGAGGTTGATGACTTCACGCCGGTAGATGTGGTCAAAGGTAATATCCAGCGCGTTCGCGTTGGAGCTAGCGGGACCGGCACCGCCTCGCCCACCGCCACCACCACTGGGCGAGCTGGTGTGGGTGCCCATCGAGCTATCCAGTGAGAGGATCACCTTCGCCTTGATGCCGTGTGTGCGTTGTTTGTGAGCCGCGAGCTCAAATTCGTTGGCGAACACGCGCAGCATTAGGTCCAGATGCGCACAATCTGGGTGATCGCAAACCTGGTGCGTTTGCATGAAATGCTGATCCAGCCTCGCACGGTTCTGGAAGAATGTGTATGTGAACTGGCCACGGTTGCACAAGTCGCACGTGAAGTGGTTCTGCTGCATGTGCTTGAGCAGTGTCTCGCCGTCGTAAAAACGCGTGAACAGGTGTGTCTTGTTGTCCTTGCAGAACTTACACTGCGGGTGACCGGTGAACGAGATGCTGTCGTGGGTGCACTTGCCTTCCATGTGTTGGTGGAGTGCGTCCTGATCGTACACGGCTTGCTCACAGAGAAATACAGGTCGTCCCTCAAGGCAAATATCGCAGAAGTGCATCTTGTGATCTGTGTCCAGGTGCGCCTTGAGCATCCCGATCTCAAAGAAGGGGTCCTGCTCCCCGCGGTGCCAGCACGAGTCGGCGGGACAGAGGTTCTCGTAGAGCTTGCACACCTGTCGTGCGAGAGGCTGGCCATCGATCACGCACTTGAGTCGGCGATCAGTGATGGCAAGCTGCCGCATGTTCTTCATTTCCCCCTCGGAGAATTTTTCCTCGCTTGCGCTGATAGCCTGCGTGATGATGGGCTCGGCGCACTCTGTCCGGCAGATGGGGCAGGCCCCACCTTGAATGGTATGGATACGCAGACCGCACGAGTAGCATGTCGAGTGACCACACCCAAAGACACAAAGTGCTCGGCAAGGCTCGGCGCAGATCACGCACTCGATGGCGTTGTGTGGAATGTGAATCGGTGGTCGTTGAGGGTTGAGTGAGCCACCGTTGCCAGCTGCGGCAGGGTCACGATAGCGATTGCCCTTCTGGTTCTTGTTCTTGTTCCTGTTGTGATTGGGTGCGCCAGCGCCGGTACCTTTCGAGGCCAAATCACCTTGACCCGCTGACGGCGGATCTGCTCCGTTCATGTTATATGTGTTTTTGTGTGTTGGTAGTGTTTTCTTTGTTTATTCACTTGTTTTTTAAGGTTTGTTCACCCCCACAACGCGCTTGAGACGAGAGATGAAGGAGCGGGAGAAACGCGGCGAACTGCAATGAGGGCACCGAAGCAATTACGCGTGTGAAGGTCACTAGTGGTTGTGGTGGCGCTGCCGGCACGTAACCGTACTCTTCACACAATGATTAATGTAGCAAACAGTAAAATGGAAGGAGCGAGAGAGAGAGACAGCTGTGTCCAATCGATAAGAGCGGATGGCAGCCTGGGAGAGAATCAACGCGTGTGATATCAATGAAGGAGAGCACTTGTATGTGCACGTGTGTGCGGTGGTGCCAGAATGGAGGCAAAAGAAGGGGTGGAGAAGACAAGTGGAGCCAGATAGCGATTTGACGTCATGCCTCATGTTCAGACAGAGATCTCCGCTAGTGATCGTTGCGCAAACTGGTCCGCTCTTGCGAGCGGCTTACGGCGCATCAGAGGGCTGGAGAGAGGTGGGCAGTGCTCTCAAGTGGGGAAAAAAAGCACCAGCATAGACACTGCTGTGGGTTTGTGTGCCCGCACCTGCCGTCTTGCTGTGTGTGATCAATGCGCGGGCGGACACCTGGCTGGTGGCCCTGGCGGAGTAGATGACGACCGATGTTCTTTCCTTGAGTTTGAGCGAAGCGCGCAGCGAAGCACGTAAAATGTGGCACGAGCCGGAGCTCTATTTGACGGATTCAGTCGTACAGGGGACAAACTCAAGTGAACAAAGACGGACAAAGTGGTGTGAAAGAAAAAGAAAGCACTGTCTAATGAGATCTAGAAAGAAACAAGAAAAAAAGAGTGCGTTTGATGAAGAGAGCACAGGCTACTCACTGGCTACTCAGGTCAGGAAAAGGGGAGAGAGCAAGAAAGAAAAAAGGGCACGCGTGCTTCGCAGGAGCGACTCCGAGAGCGGTGAGAACGGAGAGAAGAACAACACACAAGACACTCGGCCGCGTGTTGACTCCTCCACCCGTCCCCCCACCCCCGACCACCCTCACCGCGCTGTACTGCCTTACACGGCAGCAGGTGACGTTGCGAGGTGCGGGCGCTCCTCGATAGGGGGCAGCACAACCTTCTGTCGCAACGGTCCAGGTATCAGCGATGTCGCAGACGTCGGTCGCTCTGCACGCTCAGGAACCTCACCGCCTTCCACACTCTCGGTCGCGTTCGCAGGTGCGTGCTGTGCGTGGAATGAACTCTTCTTCGACGCCAACGGCGTGTGCTGCTGCTGTGGGTTTGTATAGGACCGAGATGGCACGGTGGGGACGGCATTCTCCTTGTCCATGACAACGCTGCCGGTGGTGGTGGGTGCGGCACGGCTGTCGTTGCCTACCGTAGTGGCATCCAGCGAAGGTGCCGACAGAGGGAGTGGGACCGGTTGTGAGAGCGTCTCGCACGAGTCCGGCGACGCAGCCGATGCGACGGGGTTTGCCTTGACCTTGGCAGCGGTGCTGAAGCTGTCCTTGCGGCTGCCTCCGTTGATGCTGTTCTGGCGCAGGGCCTGAAGAGGTCGCAGTGGTGTGTTCAGCTGGCTGGCGGCGCGCTGCACAGTGCTACTGTCGCACGTGCTCGTCGCGAAGTCGTGCACGTCGGCGTGGGCACCGATGGCGGCGACTGTCCGCGAAAACACAGGAGCAAAGGCCAGTGACGTATACAGTGGGCCAGTTTCACGGTGCGAGATGAGAAACATGGTGGTCGACGTGTCCACCGGCACTTCACGGTCCACCTCCACAAAGGACGGGAAAGTGAGTGCGCGCATCGCGGCCTCGTCGCACTCCACCGTCATCGTCTGCTTGCCCGCTGCCCAGCCGGGCGCGAGGATCGTGATGAGCTCGAGGCTGACGCTGTCGTGAAAGAACTGTGTCGCTTCGACAATGACGTCTTCGCGCATTGGATCACGGTGGTTCAGAAGGCTCAAGTACTCCTTGCTGCTGATGCGCTGACAGGTGTCGATGCATGGCTGCAGCGCGGTGGCGGCAGCCGCAGCAGCAGACCCTTGCCCTGGCCAGCCACCGACGCTCTTGCGGTGGTGGTGGTGGTGAAGTGTCGAGGTGACCGACGGCACAGAGGCAGAGGAGGTCGTCATCGCACTCGACGCACTGCGGCGCACCGCGGTCGCACCAGGCGGTGCGGGGACTCCCAGAGAGGCCATGACGGGCTTGTGGAGGGAGCGGAAGAAGTGCATGCAGGAGCCATCGGGCATTTGCCGCTGATAGACGAGGCGAATCTCGTCCATGCGCGAGTTGCTGAGGATGGTCGTGGTGGTTGTGTAGGACGCACACGGCACAGGCAGCGGGAGAGGACACGCTCGGCGGAGCAGGTAGTGGCAGGTGACGGGCTGCTCCGCGTCGGCGGCATCCACTCCGGCGACCTGTGCAGCCAAGCGAAGACCTTTTTCGATCTTGTCGTCGAACGAGGTCGAGTTATCGAGCAAGCGAAAGTACGGGTGTCCGACGTACATTTGTCGCAGCTTGAGATCAGAGGCGCGCGCGCCGTCCAGGTCCTCGTAGCGTGCGGGATTGTCGAGGTTGTAGTAGTCCTCCGCACCAATGGCCGCCGTCACCATGTGAATGACCGCGTCATACCGATCGCGCAGTGCGTCAAGTGTGCAGTCGAGACGTCGCAGAATTTCAGCGAACTGCTCGTCACTGCAGAACGCCCGCCCATCCATCGTGCCGCGGTCGGAAAAGACAATGGAAGGGCGTCCCGTCGCCGCCGCGAGCGCGTAGAACTGGTCCTCAAGCGCCAACTGGGTGCGCAAGAGAGCTGTCTGCTGCTCCACCACAAGGTCACCGTTCCACTGCATGCCTCCGGTCACCAACATCGTGGCCGCCTCAGGCACGCAGTAGACGTCGTAGCCAATGCGGTGGGGCAGCTTGCTCTGGAACTGCGCGAGCATCGTCGACTTGCCGGCGCACGGGCCTCCGGTCAAGCAAATGCGCAGCACCCTGTGATTCGTCTTGAGGGCGGTTTGAACTGTCTGCAGCGGAAGCTGTTCATACCGATCCAGGCCGGCAGCGGGGGAGACGGAGCGGGCCAGAGGGCGGTACGTTGTGCCGTTCAGGGCCGCCGAGCGGTGGCTGGGGACGGTGCACGACTCGTTGTCCGCGGTCTGCGCCGCATCCGCACCCTCGTCAGCGCCGTGGCTCGACGGGGGACTGACGCTGGGGGACGGCGACGACACTGTCGCCTCGGCCTCATCATCCTGCACCTGTTCGCGTGAAGCAGGCAAGGCAAGGGCGGTCTCAGGAAGGTCCTCGCGGTGGTCATCGTGCACCGATGCGTCGGCGCCACCCTGGGTAGGTGGGTGAGGGACCTCGGCGGGCACCTCGTGGGCTGCCTCGTGCGGCTGAGCAAGCCACTGGCGCGGATTGGCCGTCTTGGGCTCCTCGCGAGGAGGGGCAGGCACGGGAGCAGGCACGGGGGCATCGGCTGGTGTGGGAGTCTGTGCGGCAGGGGCGGCATTCCCGCCTGCGGTCTCAAATGCCGTGAGCGTGGCCGGTCGCGGCGCACGCACAGTCACCGGCGACTCGGGCGAGCTCTCGCGTGTCATGGCGCTCCCCATCTTTTTTTTTCTTGCGCCACTTTGCTCGTGGAATCAACAATGAGAGAAAACAAAGCAAGGTGAAACCCTGTTTGCCTAACATGGTGTAGGTTGACAGCAAAGGAAACCCAACCAGCCGCAGAGGAGGTGCAAAGAAGTAAAGGGAAGAGGGAGACGAGGAGGACCAGTCAATGATGGATGAGTGTGTGAAGTAAGAGTGGCAGATGTGTAGTGACACTGAGCCTAGAGTTTATTCGACGTCCAAGTAGTGCTCCTGCGACCGCAGAGCCGCACGACAACGGAAGGCAGGGCAAGACATGACTGATGCCTCTTCACAGCCTCTGACTACAAGCCCTTTGTCTCTGTCAAGGCTGGTGGGAGAGGAGGGACAGAGGGAAAGAGAGGGGGCACCAGCCAAAGAAGACTGCCCGCGAGACGGGGGAATGAATGGGGCCAATCTTAACGTGCGTGTGTCTGTGCCGTCGAGCCCTTCGCAGCTGTGCTCAGCTCAGCATGCCCCTCTTCGCGCACAGGCCACTGGTCTCGCAGTCTGTTCATCTGTTCGTCCTCTTGAACTGACGTCTTGTCCATTCATTGTTTGTTATTGTTGTTTCTCTTCTCAATGCTTAACGAGGGGGGAGGGAGACTGTGAGGTGGAAACTCACACAGAATAATCGTTCACAGACGATCGTCAACTAACAAACAACAACAAAAGCCACCACACAGAAAGGAAGAAAACAGAGTCGGGGGCTACATTCAACAGAGACGAGGCTGCGCAGTGTGGGGCAGTGGTCGGTGTCGCCTGCAGCCACGCGCGCCTGCGTACCTGACTGTCTCCCTAGTCTTCCGCTGTTTCCTTGCGTGCGTCTGTATTCGTGTGCGTGAGAGAGAGAAACCGACAATGCACACACACACACACAGAGAGAGAGAGACGTCGGGAGAGAGAGGTCTTTACACGCCAATGGCATGCACCACGCCGACATTATCGCTGCGGAGCAGAATCTTGCCCAGATGCGTGGACACCTTGGTTTTCGCGTTTGTCTCAGTCGCATCCCCAAGCACCACGTTCATGAACTCGTCGTAGCCGAGGAGGTTGCCTTCGATCTTGATGTGCGCGTCGTGCACCAACCACACGCAGACCCGCTTCTGGCTGGACATGAACTTGTGGATGACGCTGGTGGGCTTCACCATCAGCTTGGTGGTGACCAACGGGGCGGCAGCAGAACTCATCGTGCGAAGGGGTGAGACAGACTCGGAGACTAGAATCTAGAATACGTTCAAGGACGGTGGACAAAAAAAAGAAGAAGCTGGTAGGTGGCGCACGACAACAGCAAGAAAAAAAAGGTGTAAAGGAGAGAGGGCAGTGGCGAGGATACAGACAGATGTGTGTGCGTGTGTGTGTGTGTGTGTGTGTGTGTTATCATTGTCCTCGTCCTGACGGCACCAGTCCCAACCGTGACGGTGTTTGTGAAGAGCAGTGGCACGACATTGCTGTCCGTCACTCGGTGACTCTCATCCACACCGTGCCTGTCCGCACAGAGTGAAAAGACCGCACACGGCAGACGCTATTTACGCTTTCATTGCATGTACGGCAACGTGGACGTATGTCTATGTACGTAAGCACGTGTCGCTGTGCTACGTATCTGATTATTGTTTTTTTTAGTTTGTGTCTTGTGTGTGTAGCTGTGTTAGCCTTACAAGATCTCCTACCGTAATCACTTTCAGTCGCCCTCTTCGACGACGGCGTGATCGGGAACAACGCAGCGGCCAAGAAACAACACACGGAGGAAAGGGAGAAAACGTGCCTCTCCCATACCTACTCGCCGTGACTTCACTGCCGCTCTCACAGATGCACGCACCTGACTCTTCGCAGGGAGGCTGTTCGCTCCCTTTTTTGTTTTTTGTCGGTGCACATTCCGCCACGAGAAATGACGTGTGAAGCCCAGTACGGAATAAATAAATAACATAAGGAGGTGAGAAGCAGCTTACCTGGTCGAGCCTCGACCGATCTCGATGCGTAAGGAGGCACAGAGAAGAATAGCGTTGCGCTCACTCCTACAGCAACAGCACTCCACTGACAGTAGCTGACATGTGGTGTCAGCGAGGAGAGAGAAAACAACGAGCAAGAAGTCAAAGAAGTGGTGTGGTAAACAGAGAAAGGCACAAACGCACACACGCACGTGTCGTGGGGCGCGCTCGCCGCGAGAGTATTACACTCGCCTATCGCCTTTACGAGTGCTACTACTTCGTTGTGTTCCCGTTTGTTTGTTTGTTTTGAAAAAAGTGGCGCTACTCGTAGAACGCCAGATAGACCTCGCTTGAACAGTCCAGCACGGTCTTCTCGTCCACCACATCAACGTCCTCATCGTCGCAGCGGAACCAGACGTCCGGCTGAGACAACAAGCGCACAAAGGCAATGTAGTGCCCGCCGTGCAAAGAGCCGCGATGTGCGACGATGCCGACGAGTTGACGCTGCAGCGACGGGCACCGCGAGCCTTGGATGCCGAAAGGGTTGAAGGCCTCTCGCTTGAGGGCGAGGACATCCATTTTGGGCCGCGCCGTCGTGCCGCGCTTACTTGAGGCAGCGGACGGTGGGCGGGTCGCCACCTCAGCAGCCTTGGGGTGCGTCGTGCTCGAACTGGCACGGTCACCACTCTCGCCGAGCGTCTCTTGCATGGCCCTCGTCGCCGCCGCGCAGTCCCATTTGCTCTCCGCCAGCTTCTTCTCCAGCTCCTCCTCGCTGAGGTCGGGGAAGCGCTGCTTAAGCGTGAAGAGGCTGCGCACGTTGCTGTAGGTGCGAATGACTGCCGTGTCCACATAGGGTGTCAAGTCGAGTGTGAGGGGGATCTTCACCGGCGCCGTGACCTTCGCGAAATCCTGCTGGACAGGGTCGTACTGGAAGCGGAGAATGTGCACGGCCAAGGTGCCGCCGAGGCGAGAAATGATGGTGTGCACCTCTGCTTCCTGGTACACGCAATCCTTCGCGAGGGGTGTGGTGCGCCCGTCGCTGTCCTTGCCCGCGGGCGGCTTCTTTCCCGCCTTGGCCAGCTCTTTGCGCTCTTGCTCGTGCATGGCGGCCAGATCATTGTGCGACGCCTGCTCCGTGCGCGAGAGCTTCTTGAAGCAGTACTCACAAGCATACTTGTCACTGTCTTTCAGCTTTTGTGTTTCGAAGACGCTCTTGAGGCCTTCTTCAATGCTGGCCTTGGCGGGGATCGAGAGCGCCATGAACATCTCGTCGCGCGGAACGCGGTGAAAGCACGACGAGCACACCACCTCGTGGCGCAGCACACCCTCAAAGCTGATCCGCTTCGACTTCTTCTTCTCCTCTTCACTCTTTCCTTCGTCGAATTCATCCGCGACGCCGTTGAGAAGGCTGATCAAAAATTCCTGCGCGTCTTGTTGTGTATCCTCCTCGAACAGCGGGCACACGCGGCACACCTGGTGGAACACTGTGCGTGCGAACGGGTAGACGGCGCCGTTGCGCACGTCCTGATACGTCTGGTGCAGCAGCTGGTCCATGAGTCGAGTGAAGGACAGCGTCAGCTTCCCTGGAGACACGGTCGCGGCGTTCACCGAGTCCGCCGCCGTGACGGACGCCTCCGCCCGCCTCCCATCCAGCGTACGGTGCCGTGTGAGCGTCAGTGGGCCACTGGTCGTCCACGTGCTGCCCGGCGCGACCAGCGGTCGCAGCAACGGCCGGCAGAAGAGGCCGCAACGCAGCACGCACTGGAAAACGCTGTTCACGTAGCAGTAGAACGACGGGTTGGCGAAGCCGGCGAGGGCGGCCTCCGTCATGATGCGGTCGGTGCTAGAGCGGTCGTACAGGCTCTCGCCGTAGTAGTTGTCCACGGTCTCCGCCACAACGGGGCTGCCAAGCGTGGGGCCCGTCCCACCGTAGCCCTCCGAGGCCTTGCTCACCCGCTGCACCTCCGCCGAGCAGAGCGCTTTGCGCTGCTTCAGCTGCCGTGCGTGCTGGTCGGCTTGCTTCTTGTCCATGTACGTCAGATACGCCTCTGGTAGGCGCAGCTGCACACCAGCCCGGCGCATGTAGGCGAGCACCGCGAGGAGCTGTCCGAGGCGGCGCAGGTGACGGTGCAGGCCCTTCTCATTGTCGCAGTACTTGCCAGAGAAGCGTATGGGACGATCACCACAAGACGCGCACCACACCAGCAAGCTCCAATTGTCCGGCGGCGATGCGTGGAAACTCGGAGGCGACAGGGGGCACTCATCGAACGTGCCTAGGGCCTCCCCGCTGCCGTGCGTGGTGGGTCGAGAAGGGGTGAGTGGCTCGCCCACGGAGCTCTCACGCTTCGCAGCGAACTGAGGTGTCTCCGAGTAGGACGTGGACAGGGAGGCCAGGCCGGTCCCGCTCGCACCGCGTGAGTGCACCGCGGAGAGGCACCTCGTCGCGGCGCCATCGCATAGCTCCTCAAACGCGTTGTAAAAGGGGATGGGACGCGACAGGACGGGGCTCGTCGTGATCGGTGCGGAGGTCCCGGTCGCCGTCGTCGTCGCGCTGACTGAGCTGCCAACACGCGGCAGCAACGAGGATGACTTTGATTTCTTCTTCTCTGTGGAGGTTGGTGCTTTGCTCACCACAGTGAGCGACGTTGGCGCGGTTGTGATGTAAGGCTGGATTTCCTTGATGGTGACGGTCGGCAAGAGAAGGCCCCACTCGGTTTCCTTTATGCGATGCTCCTTGTGCGTGCTGATGTAGCTTGGCACCCCCACAAAGTATGAGTGGTACGGGTAGCCGCTGCTCGGGGCAACGGCGTCCACGTTCGTCTCCACGTGGCGGCGACTGTAGTGGTGGTCGCGTGCGTGGTCGCGACAGTAGCAAGCCCCGCAGGTCACACAAAGAAACAGTTCCTTGTCACTGCGCGGGGTGACAGGCAGCTCCTCGTCACGAAGCGCAGCCGATGATGGAGCGTGGCGAGGTGGCTTGCCATTTTCCTTGGATGCGCCTGTTGCGGACGGCGGGCCCCCATCGGCAGCCGACCGCTTCCCGCTTGACGAGAGCCCAAAGGAAAAGAACTTTTTGATTTTTGCCGACGTCGACTTGGCCTCTGCGGAGGCGGTGGAGGCCTTGCCGCCGCTCACTCCGCCATCACTGCCGGCGCGTGCCTGTCGGGCATCCTGCAGTTCACACTGCACATTGGTGGGGCCGCATGATGTGCAGAAGAATATTTCCTCGTTATTGCCGTACGCCCGCCCGTGTAGCCATTGGTCGGTGAACACGCCACGAAAGACGTCGAGGTCAACTTCCGCCGAGCAGAAGCACGGGGACTCGTACTTTTTCTTAGGCTCGAGAAGCGATGAGCGGCGACTGACGGCGGGCGTCTGTTCCTTTTTCTTCTCGCCCGAAGACGGGTTCAGGCTGCTACTGTCGTAGCCGTACCCGACAAGACTCATGCGAGGTCACGTGGGGAAAGTGTGTTTGTGCAATGCGCGCGCGACAGTGAGCAATAGAGGAAGAGCAGAAGGCAGAGAGCGGTGTTGTGATCTAGAAAACAAAAGTTGAACAGCAAGGGATGAGTGGAAGTAGGACAGGACAGGGGAGAGAGAAAGAGAGAAAGAAAGGGGGGGACAACAATCAAGCGCAAAAAAAAAAAACGGCTCTCGATAACGAAGACCAACACGGGGTACAGGGCTGGAAGCAAGAAGGAAAAAGACGGAGAGAGCACACACACACCCACACACACGCGCAAGGAATGGTGAACGAGGTATCGTGTGCACAGAACTCAGACAGAGAGAGTGAGATTGTGAGAGAAGAGAGCGAAAGCGTCGCCTCAAAACGGCACGATTCAAAAAGGAATCAAGAGCGGCAAAAAAAAAAGACAAGAAGGACGAAAGACGCGCGCTCGCACGCACGAGTGTCGCGACAAGGCCTGTGCAAGCGAACAACAATACCAGCTAAATAACGTGCTGGCCGACAGTCACGAAAGACTTCCTTCAGCGGCAGCAAGTGTATTCACCCCGGCGACCGCACGGTGCGAGAGGTGGTGAGGAGAGGGGAAAGGGTGGGGAAGGAACGTGCGTGTTGGGTACGAAAGAGGCATGCGGAGGAGTGTGTGTGTGTGTGTGGCACTACGTACGGCGCCCGCCATACCGAGTCGGGGCTCTGTGGCGTGGGTCAGGGCGGTCTGCATGTCAGGAAAGGTCAGTGAGCGCGGCATCGATTCACCTATGGGTGTGCGCTTTGGTCTGAGGGGGGGAGACGAAGATAGGCGCAGCTGTTGTACCGGTCGTGTACGCTCACAGAGAGGCTTGCTTGTGTGCCTGATTTGCGCGGCATTTGGCGAGTTCAATCATCCACCTCGGTCGGACAGTGCGTTGCGGTGCGCGAACACATGTACAACGGAAACCGTCAGCAAATAAAAAATGTAAAAGACGTCAGTGGATGACGTGTGTGTGTGTGTGTGTGTGTGTGTGTGTTGTGTGCACATGTGGCCATCTTCTGCTGATGGAGGAACCAGCGGAGGAAACAAACAAAAACAAAAAAGGAGTGGCAAAAGCGAAGAGTGCAACTTGTGTTCCGTGAGCGACAGCACTCTCACACAACCGAGAAACAAAAGCCAATGAAAAAAGGGAGAGAGGATGAGCGACTCAAGGCGCAGATATCTAACCGGACGATGATTATGTACAAAAGAGAGAGAACAAGAAGGAAAGCGCATTTTTGGGCTACTCAGCAGAGGTCGACAAAAGCGAAGGAAAAAAAGGAAGAAGCTGACACAGGCACGTCTCACGCCGCACATTGGGTGCGGACGGATGGATGGGTGTGACTGCTGTAGAGTCAGACTTGTGTGTGTGTGTGTGTGTGTGTGTGTATCTGTCCTCCTCAGCTTCTTGAGGTACGCCCGTGTCACAGCACTACTGCAGTTCGAGAAGTTCACGGGTTTGCTGTTCACGCTCTTGTACCATCTGTTTGCGTCGCCGCGCTTCCTCGGCCTCGACGAGCGCACGCTCCGCCTCTGGAAGGGCCAGTCGCCAGTCGAGAAGTTTCTCTTCGAGAATGAACGCGACCGTCACTGGGTAGTAGTAGCGCGAGTCGAGCCACTGGATGGTGTTCAGCCCGCACAGACGGTCCACGCAGTTGTGCCACACACCCCTGTCCCATGGATTCACGCCATTGTAGTACGGTGAGTCGGTAAACACGTACTTGAGCATCTCGAAGGTGGTGATGCCCTTGATATTCATGTACAGGTGGGAGAGTCCCAATCCAGAAAAGTAGAAGCCCACCACAAACGCCGCAGCGTAGATGATGGGCGGCAGGTAGAGCGTCTCTGCGAGGTAGTCAGCGTAGTTGTTGTGCACATGATCGTTCAAGTACATGAACGTCAGGTAGACGTTGTTGAAGACAATATACAGCATCGTGATGTGGATGAAGAGGAGCGCCAGCAGAAAGTAGCTGTAGTTGTGTCGTCCAATGCAGCTATTCGTCCACGGGCAGTGGTGGTCGAGCTCATCGACGCAGTTGCCGCACTTGTGACAGTGGTGCGTGCGCGGGCCACGGAAAACATGGCAGGTGCGGCAGAGGCGAAACGGAATCTCAATGTGCGGTGTCTCGAGCTCCGCCTCGCTCATCGGTGGAATCTCGCTCGTCATCATTCCCGTCTCGTTGATGAAATAGCGGTTGTTCGACGTCGCCGCGCTGCGCTGCGAGAGGAGCGAGCTGGCCGCCATGCTACACCGCCGCTGCTGGTCCTGCGTGCGGGTCGAGGTGGACAAGCGCCGCGCGGAGGAAGCGCGCCTGTTAGACGGCGACGGCGGCTCTGCGGCGGCGTCGGCAAACGTCGCCAAGCGCGGTCGTGACGAGCTGGAGTGGGTCTTCTTGTCCGCCGTTTGCAGTGCGCTGGTGCTCATCGAAAGAGAGAGCTCCTGCCGCAGGGCGTGCGGTGCGGCGTGGGCGGCGTCGGTGCGCGCGGAGGTGGGTGGGAAGGTGAAGGCCTGCTGGCGTGCGGCATCCTCGGCGTCCTCCTGTCGTTGCGCCTCGTCATCGGCGGTGAGTTGCGAGACGCCCGATGGCATCTCAGCACGTCCGTCGTCTCCTGTAGAGAGCAGTCGTTCTGCCCGAGCACGTCGCAGGGTTTCCATCGCGGCGTTGGTGGGAGGGGCGGACGGTGGTGCGCCTTTGCGGACACTCCCGGCGCTTCCTCTCTTCGAGTCGCTTGCCTGGGAGCCTAAGACTTGGCCCTCCACAACAACAGTTTCCTGAAGCTTCTCCAGCACCTTCTCCGCGTTCGGTGCCGGTACACGCACGACAATGACATCCCCGGTGTCCTGAATCGTTTCCTTCACCAGACGGCGGGGCACGATGCCGGGGTTGCTGAAGGAGCAGAGCAGAATGACCACCATGGTTGCGGCCCAGGGCAGCCAGTAGCACATCAGCATCGCCCAGTGGCCGAGGCGCCGATTCGCCACGGTCGACAGCACCGGCATGGTCGTGAAGGCCAGGTACAGAATGACGGTGCGCGGCCAGTGGGTGCGGCGGATGAGCACGCGGAAAGGTTCGCGGTTCTGGCAGTTGGGTGCCTCGGTGTGTGTATACCACAGCGGCTTGGAGCCCCAGATGTGTTCCTTACAGAAGGGCGCTGTGGGGCCATACACATCCCTGGCGCGCCGCCGCAAGTCGCCGAAGAGTCCTTGGCGCGCTGTGTTGATGTGCGCCTCAGCCGCCCAGTAGGCCTGCGCCGTCGTCGGGGCCTCCATCTCATCGAGAGAAAAGGCCGGCTCGGAGGAACTCTCCTTCGCCATCGGTGTGGTCGAGCAGGCGGAACTATGGGACTCTGCGTCGCCCGCGCTCATATCATACATTGACGACCGGTACTGTGGGGACAGTTCAGGCGAAGGAGCCTCGAGTGGGTTCTGCGGCTGGGCATCGTGTAGCGGGTTGTCGTCGCGCGAGGCCGTCGTGGCGGCATGTGGCGTGGCCGGGTGGCTGTTGTCAAAGAAGTCTGTGCCAAAGACATACGACTGCTCCTTCTGCGAGGGTGACGCCATCGAGAAGGTGGCTGCGTGTGAGTGCTCTCTCTCTATGCCTGCAAGGGCTCTCTGCCTCTCCGGTCCTGCTCTGTCTTTTCGTGTACAGTCGACACGAGGGACGCCTATCTCTGCACTGGGGGAGTTGGAAGTCGCTGTGCCGAGAGAGATGAGGGAAACTCAGAGCGAAAACGAAGCTGAGTGCCCGTCACAACCAACCTGTAGAGTGGCACGCGTGACCAGAAACCACAAATGGGAAGGAGGGAGATTCGCTTCTCGGTTACTTGCACGGAAAAAAAAAAGGAAGAGAAACAAAATATGGTAACCGCCACGAGACGAACTTGATGTTTGTATCACCAAAGAAGACAAGTCGTGCATGCAGAGGTGCATGGAGGGAGAAAAGGGAAAGGAAGAGAGAGGGGGAAAGTGACGACGACGGTGCGCAACGCGAGAGCACGTGCAGAGATAGAGAGAGACGATAGAGAAGTCAGCGACTTGTGAAGAGACAGGTTGCTCGACGAAGTCAAGGGTGGAGCGGTATGACAGGAGAAAAGAAATATCGCAGATGGTCGTGTGGATACTTTTTTTTCTTGTACGCGCGCTTCCTCCGTCAACACAAGTGACCATGTGTATGCCGAGTGTGTGTGTGTGTGTGTGTGTGCGTGTCAACGACGCATATTGCAAGTATTGTCGATGGGTCACGGAAGCAGTACACATGCACGGAGAACGCGCGCCCATGTTTCCGCCATTGGAAGGTTGCCTTCCTCACCAACGTGTGGCGCTTGCGGACTGCCGTTTGCAAGTGCTTCGAGCGGTGAGACATCCACATCTAGAGGATGTCGTGCCCGCGGGGCGTTCTTCAACTCTGCTTTTATCTGAAACCGTGCACGCCACCGCGCCAGGGAGAGGTTCGTGAGTGCGAGCGCGTCGGCCGTTTCCCGGCAAAGCGTGTCGAGGTCACTCAGACGCAGCACCTCTCCTGCCGCGTGGGCTACCGCGTGTTGTAGCGAGGTGGCGTAATGAAACAGGTCATGAAGGGTGTCACGGAGAGGCGCAACGCCGCCAGCACTAGTCCTGCCTGCCTGCTGGTCAACGGTGATGCTCCGGAGCACGTGCGTGAAGGCGCCAGCGACGTCTGGGTGCAGCAGCCGCAGGGCGGGCGTGAGGGCATCACGGACGCCGCCAGTGTCGTCCTCGTCGTGGCACCTCAACGTCGCGTTGAGGGGCAGACAGTCCGCGCGAGCCTCTATCGTCTCGCGCAGATGCCGTAGAAGGGGCCCGTGGCGCTCGTGAAGGAGCGCGTGACCGGTCAGATACGTGACGAGGAGACGACCCCACAGTGTTGCCAGTGGCCCGGCCAGACGGTCCACGGCGGCCTGTGTCTCCGCATTCACGGCCGCCACAGCCGCGGCGTGGGCACACACCGCCTTGCGGCTCGCGCGTGATCGCGTGCGACGGCCCGCACCGGATGATGATGATGATCGCGGCGGTGTCTCGGTAACGCGAGGGACAAGAGATTCCACGAGGCGCGTAGATTGGGTCAGGAGGGCAGACTCGATGGCATCCGCCAGCGTTGGCGTCACAACGACCATGGAAGCGTGCTCGCGGAGCGTGGTCGCAGGGAGCGAGACGATGGGGACGAGAGCCACCGGTGACCACAGACAATCTGTGCCCGCTGTGGAGGCGGCCTCGTGCGCGCTGGTAGCGTCATCGTCGCCGTCTGCAGACAGCTCCTCGCCGAGCTCCAGTCCCTCCGCACCGCCTTGCGTATCATCGCCACGCGGTTTAGTCACCACTGTTGGTTTCCCCTTCCCCGCCAGCGGACGAGACTCAAGTGCCGCTGCTGCGTCGTCCTCCGCGTCTGTCGCACAAGGGTTCGCAAAGACCAGACGCCGCGTGTGGTGTTGGCCCTGTCCGTCAAAGTGCGTCATCGTCGCTGTGGTGTGGGCGAGCTGCGGCGAGGTGGAGCTCGCGTCTGTCCTACTCAGTGGCCAGGTCACGGGAATCATCTCGTAGAGGCACACGCGGAAGCTCCCACTCACAGAGCCGTTGTGCGCACGCGCGCCAGCCTGCAGCTCGGCGGCGAGTGCCGTGGACACGCTCTCCAGCGAGCAAACACGGTCCACGCGCCGCTCCACCGCAAGGAGAAGCGCAACGAGTGGCACGGTGAGGTCAGGCTCCGGATGAGGCGCGTGAAGGGAATGAAGGCCCGTCGTCGGGTCCCGCGGTGTCCTCGTCGTACCGAGCGGCACCACCTCTGCGCTAAGCTGGAGAGATACGGTCGACACGCGTGGATTCAGGTCCACATCGGTCACCGCGTGCAGGCACACTGCATGAGCGCACATCGGTGAGTGCATCTTGTCAAGCTGCAGAAGCGCGGCCGCCGTGCGAGCAAAGTAATCGTACACAAACGGTATCCGCCACGGGGAAGACGCGAGTACCTGTCGCAGGGGTGAAGGTAGCTCACGGCGCGAGCGGATCGACACGCCGTCGGTGTCACGGCTGACGGCACGCCACCACTGCACAAGGCGCCGCTGGTCGGCATGCGTGGCGGTCAGCGCCGCACTGTTCGCAGCCGGCGCAAGAGTCGTAGCTGTGCCGTCCCTGTGCGCTATGGATTCGCCCGGCCTCAACGGTGCGTTGAGAGGCATCGTCTCACTGATGTAGCTGTCGTGCCGCTGCCACGCGTGTGGCAAGTGCTGCGAGGTGTACGTGTACCCGTAGGCCAGCGCGACGGCTTGCCACTGGCTCACCAGAGATGCCGGTGTCGCAAGGTCGTGCGTCTCCACATAGTGACGGTGGAGCCGGTGCTCGATGAATCCCGACGCCAGGGCTGCCACTGCCGCGAGTGCCGACGGCGGGAGTGCCGGTCGTGGTTGGCGTGGCTGGCCACGGGCCCAGAGCGGCGTCATCGCGTCGATAAGCGCCGCGGCGACGGTGATACCGTTTGCGCACGCATGAACACCCCGTTGCGTGTCCAGCACCCAGTTCGTCGACCCACACACAGCCATGAGGCAGCCCTCCCAGGGGTGTCCGCCGTCCAGCACGCCCTGAGGACTGTGCGTGTTTTGGTGCGCGGTGAGAGGTGCACGCTGCCGATGGACAGGCCGCACGTCACTCTGTGTGGCCCACCAAGCCTCGATATGCAAAAGCAAAAAGTGCAGCGGCGCCATGTACCGCCCAATGGCTTCCAAAGGCTCAACGCACAGGTCCCAGCTCACGTAGCGCCAGGGAGCAAGCACTTCCGGGGCAGTTGTCGTGGAGGTGAGTGTGGAGGGGTGCGGTGAGGCGTACTCGATCGTGTCGCCGTCGGCGTACTCCCAGACAAGCCAGTTGAGCCCCTGGTACGAGAGTGTGTGCTGGCAAGACAGCGGTGGCACGTCGCCAGGCCGCCGCTTCAGTGCCTCCGTCTGCCCAGTGTGGGTGCCGGCACCGAGAGGAGCCAGCGGGGCTGCGGACACGGCTGATGTGCTTTCCGCGCTCCCCTCGCTGCCTTCATCTCGTGAAACTGTGGTGTGAAGCCGCAGCACAATCCGCAGCCGAGACGCGGTGACAGGGAGTCCTTCCAGCAGGGCCAGCCTTGTGTGTGTCGTGCTGCGTATCGTGGACAGTCCTTGCGGTGGTAACGGCGTCGCCGTGTCGCTGGGCTGAGAATCTGCAGCAGGGGCCTCCGTCTCGGTGAGGGCGAGCGGTGTGGCCTCGTCAAAGTGAATGCCTTCGACAAGCACGGGCTCCACGGGCGAGCCGCGCACGACAATGGCAAGCTCCGCTGTGCTCATCACCGAGTGTGCTGAGGCCACGTAGAGCGCTGGGCTGACAGGCGTCGTCTCCGGCAGCGTGGTTGGTGTGGAGTTCGTTTCGTCAGCGCTGTTCGATCGCACCGCGACGAGTGCGGAGACGTGCGGGCAGACCGCCGCGCTGAGTCGGGGATGGCCAATGGCATGCAAGTGACGCTCCGTAGGGCCACGGAGAAGCTCTGCACGCGTCAGTTCGAGGGCGTGCTGCCGCGGTCGGTACAGCATGCGTGCCAAGGACTGTGTCACCCAGTCGCGACGAGCCGCCGTGGTGGGCAGCGCGTCGGGGGGAGAGAAGACCAGCACAACGGCACGCACGCGCTGAGCCCAGTCGCTGTGAGCAAAAAAGGCCTGCCATGGGTCGTCCTCTGGTACACCCCCCGCTGAGGAGGCACACAGGCCGGTGACAGAAACAAGGTATGGTGTGAGCATCGCTCCGTCTTGAGCCCCGCCCACGTCGTTGCCGCCGTCGTCACGGGTCAGACTAGTGGCATCAGGTGGCGGTGAGACGCCACCGGTGTGATGGGATGCGTCCTTGGCCTCCACGGGCTCCGCCTTCACGGCGGTATCTGGTACGAGAGGCGCAAACAACTTCAGCCGCCGAGGGGGTGGCGCCGCGGAAGCACGCGACTCTTCTGCACCGCATTCGACTTCCACCGTGGTGAGCGCTGCCGCACCGCGCAACGAGAGCACGCGCGATCCCTTTGCCCCCGAGCACGCCTCCTCTCCTTCTCCTTGGTTCTCTGCTTTCACAAAAGTTGTGGGGTCGTCAGTGGCTTCGTGCTTCGGGGCGTCATTGTCGTCGGTGATGGATGCTTTGCCAGGGACGACCGTGGCGCAGCCAAGGAAGAGGCGTCGCCGTGGCGCCGATGGCGGGGGGAGTGGAGACCGCGGCGCGTCGGTGAAAGCATCCGGTTCCACCTTCACCGCGCGACTGAGAGGGAAACCCGGCGACGTCCCACACCTCGCTGGCGCGGACCGCTCATCGGACAGCGAGCCCTCACGTTCCCGCTTGACACCGATGGAGGCAGGCGATGATCCAGCGTGCGCACGCCCTGCTGCATCCGCACCATTGACGTTCCCGTCATCATCGGTGGCGAGTGAGTTCTGTTCGTCCTCGGGTGAGTCCAGTGTGAGAACCAGCGGGTCGCACTGCCCGCTGGCTCCTTGTGTGCTCAACGCGGAAGGCAGCAACGGCGGTGGCGTCACCACCGCCGCGGTTGCAGACAGAGAGGAAGACGGTGGTACTGCCACAGCATCCAACACGGACGCGGAACAGCTCGCCTCCGGCATCTGAAGTGACACTGTCAATTCACCCTCTTTTGCCTTCTCTGCTGGTGTGCCTTCAGCGGCGCGACCCACGACATCGTCGCCGTCGTCCTTGCTCATGAGGCTGTTCTCGCGGTCTGTGGACGTTGGAGACGATGTCCACGCGCACGGCTCCTCAGCGTCCGTCACGCAGCCCGCGCAAGACTGCACAGCGTAAGTCGATGCTGGCAGCGTCAAGAGGCGAGTACCCGCGGCGTCGGGGCTGCTCCCTTCGTCAAGTGTGTCGTCTACCTCGAGCTGTACCTTCTGAACGGCATGCAGTGCGGTGCTCCAGACCAGGCAGCGCAGTGGCGCAACCGCGGTGTGGGGTGACCGTGTCTCGACAGCCGAACTGTTATCCGGGGGCGGCAGAAGACACAGCGAGATCGGCACACGCACCGTGGCCTCGCTGACGAGAAAGACGTCGCGCGCTTCGGTGTGTGCCGGTGCGACGGGTGTGGAGCTGGCGCGGCTGCAGCTCAGTGTCGTTTCGCCAGCGTCGCACACGTCGGGAGCGTCGGCCGCCCATCGCAGAGTAACCGACGCCGTCACGCGCTTCAGCCGAATTTCTCCATGGGGAACGGGCGGGGGTTGTTGCCGCTGCTGCATCGAGCACAACGGCAGCCACAGAGGCGAGCGAGAGTGAAAGGAGATTCTGACCGCCCCCTCCTGGTAACGTTCTCGTGGTAGCAGAGGGAGAAGAAACGGAGTGGCGAGACGCAACGCAACAAGAAGAACGAAAGAGAGAGAGAGAGAGAGCGAGAGAAAGTTGTGTCTGTATGCGATGTGTGCATGTGTGCGCGTGTGAACGACGAATGGCTGTTGAACACAGTGTCACCGGCTGCGCGTGTGATGGCGAAGAGAAAAAGAAACAATCCGACGCGCGTGATCACACGGCCAGGTTCCACAGTGACATAAGTTGCTATACAGGCGATGAACAGAGGAGGCTCTGTCGGTGATCTTGGTGTCTCTCTTGGCCTCCATGTGTCTGTACTGCCTACGACGGGGTGGGGGGGGGGGCATCAGACTCAGTAACGTGCACTGGAGAGTGAAAATCTTGTCAAATATCCGTGTGAGAGAGAGAGAGAGCTCNGAGAGTGAAAATCTTGTCAAATATCCGTGTGAGAGAGAGAGCTCATGTTATTGTTAATCGCAAGTGAAGACAAAACTAGAAACGACATGTTATCGAGGAGGAGAAGAGGGCGGGAAGCGAGGAAAAAACGCACGTGCCGATTAACATCTGTCCCCGTCCACACCTCTTTCTCTCCTTCTCCTTACATGATGCCCTGCTTAAGCGACTTGAAGGCGACGTGCATGCGTTTCTGAAACAACGCGAGTGCCGCTTCGGGGTTTTGTGGCACCGTGGGGTCTACGCCCGCCGTGTCTGCGTGCGACCGGTTCACATCGAACGCGGTGCCCGCCGCGACAACCGAATAGAACAGAGGCAACCAGCGTGTGGCTACCGCCTCGTTGATGAAGTACTCCTCCACGAAGCTCTTCAAGCTCTGGCGGAATTCGCTGGTCTCGGTGCGCAAGTCCAGCGCACGCACGCCGTTGCCGCCAAAAAAAGTTTCGATGAGGCGGTCCGCGGGCAGCTGCAGCAGTAGCCGCAATAAAGTGATGCGTGTAAATAGGCTGACCGTCTTGTTCGTGCTGCTGAGATCCAGGCCGCGCAGCACACTCAGTGTGAAGGTGCCATGCTCGATCAGGGTCGTCAGGAGGCACGCCAGGTTGAAGTAGCCCGTCACATCGACCGCCTCGATGCGAATGCTCTTGAAGCGATCCCACAGTGAAAACTGCAAGACCTTTATGCACGCCGGTCGCGCGCTGCAAAAGCGCTCTAGAACATTCACATAGAACGGGTTGAACGTCTTCTCTTGAAAGCAGCACTGCAGTAACACCTCACACACATCATGGAATCGGGTGTAGGTGGGATCACGCTGCATGAGCATGCTGAAACACTCAAGGTCATCTGTGGATGCCGCGAGCACCCGAAACACCTCGCGCTGGTGCTCGGTGCTGAAGCGTTGGCCGGAAATGGCCTTCTCCTCCTCACGTAACTTCTGGATCTGTCGCTGCCGCGCCTCGTGCTCGTCTTCTTCCTCGTCGTGGTTCTCGCTGTCTCCCGAGTGAGAAGCAGAGTCACTCGCTGACTCGCTCTCCGCGTCGCTCTGCTCCGGGTAAGCAGACGCCGGCGCACGCATGGTCCCCGCCACGTACCAGCGTGCGGGCTTGTCCGTCTGCAGCACCTGCGGCAGAGACAGGCCAGTCAGTGTGTTGGCTGTCTGGATGAGGCGACGCAAGGTGCGCTTCTGGGTGAGTGCCGCGGCGCCACCCTTGCGGGACACGGCGGCGTTGGCGCCCGGCACCATCGCACAGAGATCGTCAAGCATCTTCTCCACCGGGGCCTCCGACTCGGTGCGACTGCGCTTCGCCGAGCGGGTGTGCCCTGCGGCGACCTCGCGCATAACCCCCACAAGTGCATCGAACCGAGTTGTCCGGAACCGGCTGGAAATTGTGGGGGCCACGGCCTTGGCTTCGTGCAGAGCCTGCTCCAATGCGCCGGGTGATTCCTTCACGAGCTTCTCACCGCAGGCACGCAGCATGGCCACGGCGCACGCCGCTGCGCAGAGAATACGTGCTTGGGCCGTGGCGTCATTCCCGCGCTCGCGTTTGCCCATGTCGAGCAAGAAGGAAATCACGCTTGTGGTGAAGATGGAATCGACGCCGTACAGCAAGTACCACTGCGCGAGTATCATGCCCATTGCCGTGGCTGCCACTTCCTCTCCATCAGCCAGGTGTTGTTGAAGCGCGTAGCAGGCGTGCTCGAGAAGATCTGCGCCAACTTGGGTGCCGTGTTCGATCTGGAGGGCGCGGATGAGGCCGGCGAACGGCAAGGTTGTGGTTTGTGTCTGGGCACCGGTGTCAACACGGCAGAGGCGGTCGATCTCATTCATGAGACTCTCCAGTACCACCGCACGTGGAACGCCCGGCACTGTGTGCCCGAGGAGGCACTCGGTGACATCCGTTGAGAGGTCGACCACGTTCGCCATGGTGAGGCGATTCACAATGCGGCGGTTGGCCTCGACAATGGCTTGGGGGATTTGTGTTGTCGAGCGACGAGCGGAGAAAGAGGAGGGCGGTGCGGCGACGAGCAGGCCTGATGCAGACGCCGAGGATGGTTCGCCAACGTAGAAGCGGCGTGTACGGCCTGCTCTCGCGTCAGGCTGCTCCTCGTCATCACTGTCAGTCTCGTTCGCGTCTCCTGCCGATGAATCCTCTTCTCCTTCTTCCTCTTCAAATTCTTCCTCTTCTTGCTCACTGACCTCGTCACCGTCGGTGTCGAAGCGGTCGTCATCATCTTCTTCCTCTTCAACATCCTCGCTCTCGTCATCACTAGTCTTGTCACGTGAACGTTTGAGACCGTGCGTCGCCGTCCGGGTAGACGGCGACGACCGCTTTTGTTGCTCACCGGTCGCCGATCTCCGCAGAGCGGATCGAGGTGTTTGCCTGCCCCTCTCTGCCCTCACCTGAGCCAGATCTTTCACTGACTTGGCCTGCTGTTGTTGTTGCTCCTTGGCACGTCGTCGCTGAGCGGACCACCGCTCCTGTGCCGCAATGCGAGCCTGCTTCATGGCCGCTTTGTCCGCCTTGCGCTTCGCCTTGCGATCACGCTGCTTATCAATGTAGTAGTCGTTGTCATCCCAGCCGTCTCTCTTGTGGTAGTCGCGCGACTGAGCATCGCCTTGTGATCGCGTAGAGTGGAAGTCACCGAACCGACCTCGGTCACTGCCACCGCCACCACGCCCACGGCCACGGTCTCGACCCCCGCCGCGTCCACCTCTCTGAGCGCCGGAAAACCCGCCGCGACCGCGACCACCACGCCCACCGCCACGACCGCTACCTCCTCGCATGTTGTCTACTTGAGACCGCGCAAGGTATCGGTGGACAACACGAGCGAATAAAGCGCAAGAGGAAGAAACGGATAAAGTGCTTGACACCTACTGTCACAAGAGAACACTGTGTCTGCCTTGAGAAGGAACAAAAAAAAATGAGCCGCGAATGAAGGAAAGATAGTGAAGGCAAAGGCGCGCGAGCGAAGAGGAGGAAAGTGAGCAGAGGGAGTGGCGGCAACAGTTTTTTTTTTCTGCTTTTGTGTGCTGTTGATTGCACTTCCTACCAGGCACACAAAGGCGAATTGACTCTCACGGTACACGAGGAGCGGTGCCTGTTCGTCGTGAAGAGAGCCTTTGTCAGTGAATCGTTGTGGTCACGGTGATTGAACTCGCCACTTCACAGCACTTCGACTGACCAGTACTTGTGTCTGTGTGTGTTCGAGAAAGACGGCTCGCTAATGCACATGCGCGGTGTGTGTGCAATGGTTGGCAAAGAAGGAGAGAAAAAAAAGGAGCAAATGAAAGGAAAGAGGAAACGACGAGGGCGTGAACCCTCCGCCTCGACATTCGTCTTTCTACTTCGGCCAAAGAAACACCCGGAGGAGCAGAAAGCCAATCCAACCCGCAGATGCGCACGCCACGAAACTCCACCACGGCAGCACCTTACCAACCTCACCCACAACGGCGACCGCCGCCACAACGCAAACGCGCTCCGCCCGAGTGCAGTTTGCCAACCACGGCACTACCTTTTGGGCATTCTCCTTCAGCAGCACCTCGTAACACCAGTCAACCTGCCTCGCCACGTTCTGCGATGAAAACGCGTAACTACCGCCACAGACACGGTAGAACAGCGTGCTGGCCATGAGCAGCGACACACTCGTCGCACAGAAGGCCGTGAAGCTGCGGAACAGCAACAGGGGCGCCTCATCTGGGTGAGGTGCGCACCCGACGGCCAGGGCCAACGACACGACGAGAAACGTGCCCGCTACCAACAGCGAGTAGGTCGGGTAATAGCCACCTAGCACGTACGGCAACGAAAGCTGAAGCCGCTTCTTTTCCATGTCCTCTACCGCGTCGTTGAGCGCCATGGCGAAGGCGCGCCGAGGAGAGGAGAAGAGAGAAGATCGGTGACACAGCAAAAGAAAAAAAGATGAACAGCAGCACGTATCGATGTGTTGCGACGACGTGCGTACGTTCGTGTGTGTGTGTGTGTGTGTGTGTATGTGTGTGTATGTGTTGTGTCTGTATACCTTTTTTTTTAGTGCGGCGAGTGCACCAGCCCCGGTAAATAGCCGTGTTAGTGGGAGAGGGTGGAAAAGGAGAAAACCAGTTGTCCAATAAGTATGTGTGTGTGTGTATGAAAACGAAAGGTAGTGGGAGGTGGGAGACGCCCTGTGGAACAGTGGTGTGGTGAAGAGAGTGTACTGGGCAGACACACTCACGTCGTTCAACACCTCCATCGAGCGCGAGCAGGGCAGAAAAGCACGACGTGCACACGTGGCAGTGGGGGGCGTGGTGGCGTGCTGTGCGTTGGTTGGGTGTGATCACGTGTTCCGGGGTATGTGGTGTGTATTCATCGGCTGTCAAAGACGTGCATGTGAAGAGGTAAGCAGGACTGAGCACGCGGTAATGAGTTTCTGGACAGCCTCTGTCGCACGCGCAACTTCCAATGAGGTGCGTGCGGCTGCCTTCACACCCTCGTCCTGCTCCGTGCCTTGTGTGTGTGTGTGTGTGTAAAGGGTGTCTGCGTGTCTGCAAGCACTTGGTTCAACGCCCGACGTCGCGGCGCATACCACGTACCATCTCATTGTAGCGCGACACGTCGGCGAGCTCTTGCCGCTTCGCCGTCATCATACGGCCACCCTCTTCTCGGCTGTAGCGGCTGTAGTCAGGGTACATGGGGCGTAGCCGCTGGTACTGCGCATAGTTCGCCCAAGAAACAAACATGGCGCACATCGCGAAGTACCATGTAAACGGATGTGCACGGAAGCTGTTCGTCAGGCTAAACGTGCGCACGCGGCGCACCACCTTCAAGGCAAAGCTGTGGCCGGTCATTCCACACGACCTCGGTTGTGAGGGGTAGATGGGTTCTGTGTGAGCAAGGATGTGGGTGTGTGTGAGAGAGAGAAGTACTGCGTGGAAGAAGAGCAGAACAGCGCGAGGAACGTAGTTGTGCTGATTGTTGTGAGTACAGAAAGAAGAGGAGCAATAGCCAATGCGGCACGAAGCCGAGACATGTCACGTCAACGGAGATGCACACGGCTTCGAAACGATGACGCACCGCCGTCTGTCGGTACGTGGTCATGTGACGAGGTGACTCTCACGCGCACGCACACCCGACGAGGGAGAGAGAACAAATGGCGAGGGTCAAGTGCCGTTGCTCTGTGAGCATCGCGAGAGGCACCAACAGTCGTGCCAGCCCATTTAAGAACGGGAAATAGACTTTTTTTCTTCCTTTTTGTCATTTGTTTTACTGTCCTTCGCTACACCCGGCACACTGTGAAGAGAGCAGCAGCGGGCGGGAAACAAAAAAAAAAAGCTTCTCGCTTGCTTTTCGTGACGTGCTTCGTGCCTTCTGCGCTTTCTTTGACTTCTGCGCTGTTGTGGCACATGAATCTGATACTAACAAAACGATCTCGAGGTTTCTCTTTTTCCCTTCTTCTTTGCGCGTTCTCTGGGGAAAAAAGAAGACGCCCACTCGAGCTGACAGACAGCAGTAAAACACAGTGGAAGAAAGCACAGGCTCAGCACGGTAGAGACGCCGTTCCCCACAGGTGCGGATGGGGAAGAGAACAGAATGACGAACTAAAAAAAAAAAAGGTGTCCTAGGGAGGTCAGCTCACTATCGAAGGCCTGCCCAGTGATCACGAAGACCGCAAAAAGGAATTGTGTGTATGTGTGTGTGTACGTGTAGCAGCGGTTCTTCCTCTTTTCATTTTTTTCTCATCATCGAAAACAGCGGCCGGCGCACTTCTGAGTGTGCGTGTGTGCGTGCGTGTGCTGGCCAGTCACAGCAACGACGTGTAGTGGGAAGGGTCAAACAAATAAATAAAAAGCTGGAGCACTCACGATTTTGTTTAGGTCAAAAACAGTTCTCTGGGTGGCGGCAAGACGATGTGCGGGTGGTGGCACGGTGTGTTCATCTTCACTTCACTTTGATTTCTATTTTTTTCTTTTTGCTTCTTCTCATTGTCATCGGAACCTACCGCGCCACACCAACGGCCGCGCGTAGTGACCCGCTTCTCGGTGACGCGCGACATAGAACGTCAGCATTCCCCAGTTGTGCTGAGAGGAGAGCAACATATCTCTCTGACTCTCATGGAGCTCCTTATTGTTTCCCCACTCACGAACACCGTGCCCACACGATCCTTGCCCCGCACTGTTATCAACTCTGGCAAGGTGCGCGGCGAATCAGCCAATCCTGTTCGGCACAGGAGACGCGAAGTCGCCGCTACGGAGAAGGAAGGAAGGAAATAGGAGAAAACAGGAGAAGCCCCAGCAACAGCGAAAGGCTGCACGAAACATAGTGCGGCGCCGCAAACGAGTGCAGCATGGGCGGCAGGTGCGAAGCACAAGAGATGGAAAAAAAAAAGCGCACCCTTTCACATCCAATTCAGTGCGGTGTCTGGAAGGAGTGGGAGCGCAGAGAGAGCGAGCGTTGCAAGCCGCAACGCATGCCACACGCATCACGTCCGCGGAATCTGACATTAAAAGTTAAACTGGCCTCCCGTGGCGCCGCCTTCACTGGTCCACTGCATCTGCTCCTGCTGTCCGTTGGCTGGGTCGAACATGTTGTCATCCACGGTTGCGAAGAACGTCTCGAGGATTTGAAGGGAGAGTGCGTACACGTCGCGGTTCTGGTGACTCTGCAGCTGCTCCACGTAGTCGATGCCGCCGCACTCCAAGACTTGCTGCGCCACGAGGTTGTCTTGCGTTTCGCCCGCTGCCTTGACGTCCTCACCCAGTTGCAGGCAGCACTGGAGAGCTTCCAAGGCCACAGTGACGATCTTGCTATCGTGCGTGCTCAGCGTCTCGCACAGACGGGGAATGACGCCAATGTTCACGAGGTGCTTCACGTCCTCGGTGGAACCGCACAAGCAGACGTTGGCCACACACCACACCGCCTCCTTCTTCACGTCGAGCTCCGGTGCAGAAAGGCAGTTCATGATCTCGTTGAAGATGCCGCTGTTGACCAAGGCTGTCACCTGAGTGGGCAGACCGGCCGCGATGTTGGAGATGGTCCAGCACCCCTCCTTCCGCAGCACACGGAACGGCTGCTGAAGGACCTTGGCGATGGCCGGCAACGCGCCGGCGTTGATGAGCGTCTGTGTCTGTGTGTCGTTACCCGAGGCGACGTTGCCCACGATGCGAATGGCAGCCATGCGGAGGTTCACGGACGGTGCCGTCAGGAACTCAATCGTGCGAGGCAAGACACCGGTCTCCAGCAGCGCCTGAATGCGGTCCTCGCTGCCGTCGCTGATGTACGACAAGCCCCACGCCGCGTCCAGAACCAGCTGGTCGTCGTTGCTGTTCACCAAGTTCGCCAGCATCGGAAGCGCCATGCCGACCACCTCCAGCGGAGGGCTTGGCTTCGTGCGGCACAGGTTTGACATTGCCCAGGTGGCGTTGCGCATGACATCCAGGTGCTGGTTCGGTGCCGACAGAGCAGTCAAGAAGGCTGGCATCGCGCCGTGACGCAGAACTTCATCACGACAGGCGGCGCTCTCGCCACCAAAGTTGCCGAGGGCCCACGCGGCCTGGCCACGGCAGTCTGCGCTGGGCGAGCCGAGCATGTGAACAAACTTGGGAATGCACCCGCATTGCACCGTCATGGCCGTGTGCTCCGTCGTGCCGGCGGAGATGTTCGTCACCGCCCAGGCGGCCTCGAACTGCAGGTCCAGATCATCATCACGGTCGAGAAGGTTCACTACATACGGCACAACACCAGTGGCGGCCACCTGGTCGTACGGCGGGTTCTTCTCCACCGCGAGAAGCTTGCGGATCATGAGGGTGCCGTGGAACACCTCTTCGCGTGAATTGCCGGCCATCACCATCTGAGCGAACTGCGGTAGCAGAGAGAGGGGCACATCAGCCGGGTTCGTCTTGCTGTTGAAGGACCAGACATCGTTCGGGTCACCTGTAACGCCTAGTATCTCGTTGCTTGCCGGCTCGCCACCCTCGCTGCGCAGGTGCTTCATGAGGTCGCCGTGAGCCCGGTTGCGCACGGAGAGTAGCTGACGCTGGCGCCGCTCTGCACCGGCCTTCGTGTTGACGCCCTTCTTGGCGCCCTTCTTGCCGCCGTCATCTTGACTGCCGAACATGACTGCAAGTGGCCGTGAACAGAAGAAAAAAGATGCTCTGAGCGGGTACTGATGTCAGGGGGACTGTGCGAATGCGCTTATTGTGTCACTGCACGATTTACTCTCTAGTAGATTGCCTGTGGGTGGGTGGGGAGATCTGCGCGGCTGTGTTGTGTGTGTGCGAACGGCTTTGTAAGCAAGGTAAGAGAGAGCGAGAGAGTATTTCGCTTGATTATATGTTAATGCTTATTCTGATTAACGGGAAAGAAAAAAACACGTTTGTCGAAAAGACCAATTGTCTTTGCTGGTAAACGCGGATGCACACAAATAGTGGTGGTGGCTACGTCGCCAGACGCGCCGGGGGGTCGAGGAGAGACAGTCAGAAGGGGGAATAAGGGGTCGAGAACAACAGAGAGAGAGAGAGAGAACGGAGAAATGATGCACGAGAGCTGAAGTGGGGTGCCACGGAACACACCGTGCAAGAAGAGGGAGGGGGAGGGGGGGCTGTGGACAGCACTTGCCGTAGGGAGGGCAAAGGTAGGCACAGTGGAGAGGGACACCGGCAAATTCTGGGCACCTTCGCGCATGCAGCCAACTCGATCATTCGCGTTGTTTGGGGCAACAGTACTTGGCACCGTGTCCACGAAGTTGTTTGTTTTGTAAAGATTCAATTTTTTTTAACCACGTCTTGTGCGTGTCCGTACAAGCAGGAAAAACAGTGTGTGTGCGAATGCGTCGGCACAGTCTCTTGAACTCCACTGCGCACACTCAGCACTCGCTCTCTCGCACGGCTTTTGAACTGCAGTCCCCCACACAGTAAAAGGGAGAAGAGCCTTCGAACCGGTCTTATCGCGCGAACCACACCAACACTACCTAGACACT